>SJYX01002704.1:60515-114548 GCA_006410675.1 Oreotragus oreotragus | reverse complement strand
GGGGTAGCTCCTCTCAGCCGCCACCCCGACCTTGGACGTGGGGTAGCTCCTCTCAGCCGCCACCCCGACCTTGGACGTGGGGTAGCTCCTCTCAGCCGCCACCCCGACCTTGGACGTGGGGTAGCTCCTCTCAGCCGCCACCCCGACCTTGGACGTGGGGTAGCTCCTCTCAGCCGCCACCCCGACCTTGGACGTGGGGTAGCTCCTCTCAGCCGCCACCCCGACCTTGGACGTGGGGTAGCTCCTCTCAGCCGCCACCCCGACCTTGGACGTGGGGTAGCTCCTCTCAGCCGCCACCCCGACCTTGGACGTGGGGTAGCTCCTCTCAGCCGCCACCCCGACCTTGGACGTGGGGTAGCTCCTCTCAGCCGCCACCCCGACCTTGGACGTGGGGTAGCTCCTCTCAGCCGCCACCCCGACCTTGGACGTGGGGTAGCTCCTCTCAGCCGCCACCCCGACCTTGGACGTGGGGTAGCTCCTCTCAGCCGCCACCCCGACCTTGGACGTGGGGTAGCTCCTCTCAGCCGCCACCCCGACCTTGGACGTGGGGTAGCTCCTCTCAGCCGCCACCCCGACCTTGGACGTGGGGTAGCTCCTCTCAGCCGCCACCCCGACCTTGGACGTGGGGTAGCTCCTCTCAGCCGCCACCCCGACCTTGGACGTGGGGTAGCTCCTCTCAGCCGCCACCCCGACCTTGGACGTGGGGTAGCTCCTCTCAGCCGCCACCCCGACCTTGGACGTGGGGTAGCTCCTCTCAGCCGCCACCCCGACCTTGGACGTGGGGTAGCTCCTCTCAGCCGCCACCCCGACCTTGGACGTGGGGTAGCTCCTCTCAGCCGCCACCCCGACCTTGGACGTGGGGTAGCTCCTCTCAGCCGCCACCCCGACCTTGGACGTGGGGTAGCTCCTCTCAGCCGCCACCCCGACCTTGGACGTGGGGTAGCTCCTCTTGGCCACTCCTGCACCATCATGCAGCTGCCGCTCCTGCAGCCTCAGTTTGTGCATCTGCAAAAAGGGGGTGGTATTAATAGCACCTGCCTCATGGGGCTCTCATTTGGATTTCTCAAGCCTTTTGGGGCTTCCTTTGGTGGTCTTGTAATTAGAGCTCTGCGTTTCCACTGCAGGGGGTACAGGTTTGATCCCTGGTGGGGAACTAAGATACTGGGATATGATCCTCATTTTCCACATGATTAGAACTAAATCGCAGAAAAATTCATCAACCTGCCCAAGGACATTCTGCTAACAAAGAGTTGACCCTGAATCAAACCCAGGTCTAACTCCAAAGTCATAGTCTTAGAGGGGAAAGGTGAGATATCAGATAGTATGAAAGTGCTCACTCGGACTACTCAGAGTCCCTGCCTCCATGAACAGCAGAAGGGGTCACTTCCTGTCCTCCCTGCCATTCTGGCCAAGACCTATTTATGACAGACCAGTGCTGACATCATCCAGAAGGAACCAGCCTTGTCCAGTCAGCTGGGACCTTGGAGATGAGGTCATGAGGACAAGCATGGCTGACTCTCCCGGTGGGAAGAGGCAGTCTCCAGAAAAGAGGGGTCTGGACTGAGAAGCACCCCAAGAAGGCCTGCCGAACCCGTCAAGGGCCAAGGGAGATTCCCCGTAGGTTTGCAGTTACGTTCTTGGACCCTGACGCCTTAAGCTCATCCTAGCTCTGCCATATGCTAGCTGTGGGACTCTGGGTGACCCCTTTCACTGCTCTGTGCTCCATCTGTAAAACAGGGATAATGGTAATATAATATCTGCCTCAAAGAATAGGTGTGTGAGGGACCTCCCTGGTGGTCCAATGGCTAAGACACTGTACTCCCAATGCAAGGGTCATAGGTTCAAACTCTTGTCTGGGAACTAAGATCCCACATGCCACAACTTAAGAGTTGAGTTCACATGCCCCCATGGGGGCAACTAAGACCTGGCACAGCCAAATAAATAAATTAAATATTTTTTTTTAATAAAGGGTAGATGTGGGACTAACCTGGTGATCCAGTTGTTTAGACTCCATGCTTCCACTGCAGGGAGCGTGGGTTGGATCCCTGGTCAGGGAACTAAGATCCCACATGTGGCCAAAAAATAAAAATAAATAAATACTAAAAAATAAATAATAATAATAAGGTAGCTGTGTGGATTACATAAAATGGTGGGAGTGAGATACTGTTAATTGTGCCTGGCACATGGTGAGCCTTCAAAGAATGTCAGCCATGTGTGTTATTATTTTATGGCTATTTTTGTTATTATTATTATTTCTCTCTCCATTGTAGGTCTGGCTGACAATGAAGAGATGGGTGAACCATTTGGGGTATTTTTCAGTTTAAATAAATTGAATAAAAATAAAAATACAAACAAATGAATTTAGACAAAAGGAGAAATTACAAGCAGATCTTAATCATGAATTTTTCCGTGGTATTAAAATACTAACAGCTATTTTACCATATCCAGTCAAAATATACATTTTGTGGAACATGTGTACTTTTCTGTTCAGTATATAATTAGTAGTGGAATTTCACAGTTGTAGAATATATATATATCTTCAGCTTTTATCAAGCAGTTTTTATAAAACAGTTTGGGAGCATTGATACCTGTTTTCCAATCAAATTCAGTGTATTTTCAGACAGTGGGTTCCACAGTGAAATACTACGAAGTAGGACTTCCCTGGTGGTCCAGCGGATAGGACCCTGTGCTTCCAATGCGGGGGACATGGGTTCAGTGCCCGGTCGGGGAACTAAGAGGCCACATGCCGTTCGGCATGGCTGAAAACAGGCTCCTGGGCTCTGAAAGCCCTATTTCCAATCATTCTACTGCCCCACTGCTCCCTCCCTGGAGCCAGACCCTCCTTCCCATTGCTCCCTCCTGTGTCAGGGAGGCGTCCTTGTGTTCATGTACATAAGCTAAAAGCAAGGTACAGAGAGGGCAAGTGATTTGCCCCAAGTCACACAGCCACATGTGATGCCAGCTCAAGCCTGCCCAATACCAAAGCCTGTTTCTAGACTAGCACTGTCCAAGAACACTCTCTGGGGAAGGAAGTGTCCATATCTGTACTGTCCTCTACAGTATTATCCAACACAAATGGTTACTGAGCCCTCGAAATGGACATCATTTAACTGAGGAACTGAATTTTTAATTGACTTTTAATTAATTTTAATTTACATATCCACCCATGGCAAATGGCTATTGCATTGGACAGTGCAACTCAAACTCCTAATTGTTAGAAAATAATAATAATAAATCCCCCAGCAGCCATATGTGTATATTACTGACTCCGTGGCAGTTCTGGGGTCCTTGCCCTGATCTATCCAAGGGTCCAGATTTGCTCAGAAACCCCTAATATTGAACCACACCCTTTCCTATCTGCGGCATCCTCTACTATAAAAGACAAATGAATCATTTCCTGCCTGGGCAGTGGTGAAGGCAGCTGGTTCCCTGGGTCTCAGAGTTGACTGCAGCTGCCACTTGGCTACCAGCTAGATTACAGTGGGCCAGGGCTGTAGAACAGCTGAGAATCATTATGATGTTCCTCCCTCACTGAAAATAAACTGTGCAGATATTCTCAAAGAGATTTCCTTACCACCTCTGTTATAAATTCAGTCCCCTAATTGAACTTGCCCATAGGACTGTTCTGCTTTATAGTACTAATGCAACTATCAGAAACATGAAAGAACCGAGAATCCCACATCTTGTTCTGGTTTTCTGGCTCTGATTGTGTAGATGTTCTGTATCCAGACAAAAGAAAGATAAAAACAAAACAAAACAAAACAAAGAAAAACTGGAACTTTCCTTCTCTGGGGAGGAATTCTCTCCCTCCCTGGCAGCCACACCTGCCATGATGAGCTCAGTGTCCACAGGCAGAAGCAAGGAAGGAAGAATAGACTAGACGTGGGGTAGAAGGAGAGGGCAGAGAGAAAGCTGAGCTGCCTTTGGATTAGAGGAGACTCAAGGAGGGGCAGAAACTGATGAACAAGTTTACCTCCAAGATGTGTCCCAAACTCACAGCTCATCCTCTCAACCTGCTCTTCTCCCAGGGATCCCCCATCTTGACAGGATATAAGCTTGGCAGAGACCCCAGATCACTGAGGCAAATCTGGACCCTTGGATAGATCAGGGCAAGGACCCCAGAACTGCCACGGAGTCAGTGGACTTCCCTTGCAGTCCAGTGGGTAAGAATCCACCTTGCAGGGGACCTAAGTTCTATCCCTGGTCAGGGAGCTAAGATCCTACATGCCAGGGGGCAACCAAACCCACATACCACAACTAGAAAGCCTGTGTGCCGAGACTTAAGCTCCAGTGCAGCCAAAAATAAATATTTGAAAGGAAAAAAAAAAAAAAAAAGAAAGAAAGATTCCATGCTCCCAGTGCAGAAGTCATGGGTTCAATTCTCGGTCAGGGAACTAAGATTCTGTATGCCACACAGCGTGGCCAGAAAAACAAAACAAGATAGAAGTGGGTTTGTCTCTCATGTAACAGTCCTGATGGATGCGGCCCAGGAATGGTATAGAAGCTGTGTTCGGTGACGTCATCCAGGAGCCCTGGCTTCTTTACCTTGTGGTCCGGCCATCCTCGGGGTGTTACACAGTCAGAATGGTGCATAGCCAAGTCCCCATTCCAGCCAGAAGGAGGTGGCAATGTTGGAGACAGTCTCACTGCCTTCCTTTGATGGCACAGCCCTCAGAGGTGACGTGAGAAGTTTCTCACATCACTTGTCCTCACATTCCAGGGGCCAGAACTTGGTCACATGACCCCACAAGACTCTACCGTTAATTTGTTTCTGTTGTTCAGTCGCTCAATCCTGTCTGACTCTTTGCGACCCCAGGGACTGCAGCACACCAGGCTCCCCTGTCCTTCACTATCTCCTGGAGTTTGCTCAAACTCATATCCATTAAGTCGATGATGCCATCCACCCATCTCATCCTCTGTTGCCCCCTTCTCCTCATGCCCTCAATCTTTCCCAGCATCAGGGTCTTTTCTAATGAATCAGCTCTGCGCATCAAGTGGCCTAAGTATTAGAGCTTCAACTTCAGCATCAGTCCTTCCAGTGAATATTCAGTGTTGATTTCTTTTAGGATTGCCTGGTTTGATCCCCTTGCTATCCAAGGGAATCTCAACAGTCTTCACAGCATCACGAACATCACTTGTCCTCACATTCCAGGGGCCAGAACTTGGTCACATGACCCCACAAGACTCTACCGTTAATTTGTTTCTGTTGTTCAGTCGCTCAATCCTGTCTGACTCTTTGCGACCCCAGGGACTGCAGCACACCAGGCTCCCCTGTCCTTCACTATCTCCTGGAGTTTGCTCAAACTCATATCCATTAAGTCGATGATGCCATCCACCCATCTCATCCTCTGTTGCCCCCTTCTCCTCATGCCCTCAATCTTTCCCAGCATCAGGGTCTTTTCTAATGAATCAGCTCTGCGCATCAAGTGGCCTAAGTATTAGAGCTTCAACTTCAGCATCAGTCCTTCCAGTGAATATTCAGTGTTGATTTCTTTTAGGATTGCCTGGTTTGATCCCCTTGCTATCCAAGGGAATCTCAACAGTCTTCACAGCATCACGGTTTGAAAGCATCAATTCTTCAGCACTCAGCCTTCTTTATGGTCCAACTCTCACATCTGTACATGACTACCGGAGAAAAACCATAGCTTTAACTGTTCACTTTGTTGGCAAAGTGAAGTCTCTGCTTTTTAATACGCTGTCAAGTTTTGTCATAACTTTCCTTCCAAGGACCAAGCATCTTTTAATTTCATGGCTGCAGTCACCGTCCACAGTGATTTTGGAGCCCAAGGAAATAAAGTCTGTCACTGTTTCCATTTTTTTCCCTTCTATTTGCCATGAAGTGATGCACTATTAATTACCTGCTCACATCTCTAGTCTCACTTTGCCCCCTTGTTGCCTCTCTCCAGCTGCACAGACTTTAGTCAGGGCTGGATAACTGCTGTAACAAATATCTCCAAAATGTCAGCAGTGTGACCCAGTAAAAGCGTATCACCCACTCATACCATAGTTCACTGCAGGTCACTGAGAAGACTCCATCCCTAGTCATTCCCGAACCTGCTATGCTTCTAGCCTGAGTCTCTGCTCTGCTCTGGGTCATATGACCACAGTACTATGAGAGATTCTGAGAAATGAAATCTTGCTAAGCTCCTGGAAATAAGAGGAAATAGGTTTAGGGGAATAGCTAGCCAGTTGTATTTAATGCAGTGCTCTCAAGCCACCTGTCGTTTGCACATGCTGTTTTCTTTGCCTGGAAAGTTTATTCACCTTTCTTCAACCAGTTAATCCCTAGTCATTAAAAATATCTCAGCTCAGTCAGTACCACCTGCCTGGATTTCACTCCCCCACCCTAGCTGCACACACCCAGGAAATCCCTCTTTACCGGTCATCATAAGTTGCCAGATTAGGGGCTTTCCTGGAGGTTCAGTAGTTAAGATTCTGCTTTTCTACTGCAGTGGGTGCAGGTTGGTTTCCTGGTTGGGGAACTAAGGTCCCACATGCTACACAGTGTGTGTGTGGCAGGGGGAGAGGGGGGTTGGGGGGGAAAGTTGCCGATTTATAAGTGTTTGGGTGATACTTTGACAATGTCTGTCTCCCCAGTCAAGAATGAAGTCCCAAAGGGCAGGAACTGTGTCTCCCTTTGCTCAGCATCTTGCCCTCGGAACCTACAGTAATGCCAGTCCATGATGGGCACTCAATAAACACCTGCTAAAAGACTCTTGAGAGTCCCTTGGACTGCAAGGAGATCCAACCGGTCCATCCTGAAGGAGATCAGCCCTGGGATTTCTTTGGAAGGACTGACGCTAAAGCTGAAACTCCAGTACTTTGCCCACCTCATGAGAAGAGTTGACTCATTGGAAAAGACTCTGATGCTGGGAGGGATTGGGGGCAGGAGGAGAAGGGGACGACCGAGGATGAGATGGCTGGACGGCATCACGGACTCGATGGACGCGAGTCTGAGTGAACTCCGGGAGTTGGTGATGGACAGGGAGGCCTGGCGTACTGTGATTCCTGGGGTCGCAAAGAGTCGGACACGACTGAGCGACTGAACTGAACTGAAAGGAATAAATGAATGGATAGAAGACAGTTAAACACGTTTTGAGCCCCCAAAGTTCTGCAGCATGGAGCAAAGCACTAACGTAGTTTTTTAGGCGAATAAACAAACCCAAATGCATAGGGAATGCCTAACTATAATCTCCGGCCACCATTTCTCTCCCCAACTCTTATTTTTCACATCTGTTTGCCAGGGATGACAAATACATTTCTTCTCAGCTACCATTTTTTTTTTAATGTCATCATTGTTTTAATTCACAGTTTCTTTTTCTTTCCTTCTTTCTGGCTGTGCTGGGTCTTCACTGCTGTGTGGGCTTGTCTCTAGCCGTGGCAAGCAGCGGCTACTCTTTGTTGCAGTCCGTGGGCTTCTCAGTGCTGTGGCTCCTCGATACCAAGCATGGGTTCTAGATCACCCGGGGCTCAGGAGCTGCGGCTCCCAGGCTCGAGAGCACAGGCTCAGGAGCTGTGCCGCATGGGCTTAGTTGCCCCACAGCGTGTGGGATCTTCACAGACCAGAGACCGAACCCACGCTTCCTGCACTGTTAAAGGATTCTTTACCACTGAGCCATCAGGGGGCCCCTCAACTGCCATTGTTGGTAGACTGGCAGTGGGTCCTCCAAGATCAGTATTAAGCACTCTGGGCGCCTACTCACGCTCCCCAGGAAGGAGTGCCTGCGCTGACTGTTGAGGCCTGCTGAGAGCTTGGCCATGAGAGTGACGTCAGCAACCCCGTAGTTGCATCTGCTGCTCATCAGCCCGGTGTCCCATCCTCTGTACTCTCTGATGGGGACCAAAAGAATTTTAGGCCTACTCAGAGTATACTAGGGGTCACAATCACAGAGGCACAGCAACATTTCTGAGCTGTTTTGACAATGTCTGACACATTCATTGGGCCAAGAAATATGTGCTGAGCACCATCTATGTGATAGAGTTATGCTAGATGCCAGCAATATTGTCGTGAACTAGACAGACTTGGTCTCTTCTTAATAGTTTACAAATTCAGTCTCCAGCATCCAACCCATTTCTTGCCCAAATTCTCAGCCTTCCCCCACTTTTCCAGCCCACCCTCAACTTCTTCCCTCTTTCAAACACAAAGGCTCTTCCTCAAGTTCTCGCGAGCTCACTCTCTACCTCTCTGTCATATACACCGACACAAGTCAATGAGTACTGAAACTGAAAGTCGCTCAGTTGTGTCTGACTCTTTTCAACCCCATGGACTACACAGTCCATGAAATTCTCCAGACCAGCATACTGTAGTGGGTAGCCTTTCCCTTCTCCAGGGGATCTTTCCAATCCAGGGCTCGAACCCAGGTCTCCTGCACTGCAGGTGGATTCTTTACCACCTGAGCCACACAAGTCATTGAGTAAGTTTTGTCTAAATTCCAGCAATTACAGAAAACATAATTGTATGTGCTAGAGCAAGAAAGAGGAATTAAGATTATATAACAATCAGAGATCAAATAATCACTAAGGTCATTCGTTCATTCATCCAGGACGCCTTCCTCTTACAACTTGTATTGAATCCTGTGCTGGGCAGTACTGGGGACCCAGAGGTGACCGTCACAGCCACGCCCCTGTCCTCCCAGGGCTCACAGTTCACTGGGGGAGACAGAACCATCCCCAGACAGTACCAACCCAGACTAGTTGGGGCTGGGACATGGGAACCCAGAGAGGGTTCCTGATCCAGTCTGGGGGTCAAAGAGGTCATTTTACGGAAGGGGTCAGCTGTATTGAAGAACACGTTAAGATGATTAACAACAAGAGCAGCCATCTATCCTGAAACTGATATTTACCAGACATTGTACTGAAGGGCTTTAATGGATCATTTCCCCAAACCCTGGAAAGTAGATGTTATTATTAGTCCCGTTTTACAAGATGAGGAAGTTGAATTGTCACTGCCGAGCTGTCAGTTACACAGCCCTGGGTTCTGCCTCCATGGAACTTTACAGCCCAGCAGGTGACAGATCTGTCCCTAGAGAGTGATAACTCAGAGTGGGCAAGGCTGAGACAGCAGAGCTCAGGGGGCTCAGGGAGACCTGAGGAGGGATAACCCAGCCTGGGGAATCCAGGAAGGCTTCCTGGAGGCAGGGGTGGCTTAACCTGAAGTGGGAACCATTAACTAGTGAAGACCAGAGGGAAAGTGTTCTGGCCTGAAGGTGAGCAAATATGGTTTGCTTAAAAGAATTACAAGGGTTTCCGTCTGGCTGACACATAAAGGGGGAGTGGAAGAGCCTTTGATCAAGGGCCGGGTCATGCAGGAACTAGTCAGCTAGGATTTAGAACTGGGACTTGTTCCCGCTAATCCCAGAGATGCAGCAAAAGGTGTGGTTCTGATGAGTTATCTGTGGGCAGAAGGAAGGGCAGGAAGGTATCATTTCCTTCCTCAGGGGAGCGAGAGGACAGTGGGATTTGGAAGGGAAGGATAGGGGGAACAACCATCGTGAGGCACCTGCTGCTGCTGCTGCTAAGTCACTCAGTCATGTCCGACTCTGTGTGACCCCATAGACGGCAGCCCACCAGGCTCCCCCGTCCCTGGGATTCTCCAGGCAAGAGCACTGGAGTGTGCTAAGTCACTCGGTCGTGTCCGACTCTGTGCGACCCCATAGACGGCAGCCCGCCAGGCTCCCCCGCCCCTGGGATTCTCCAGGCAAGAACCCTGGAGTGGGTTTGCAAGGCACCAGTACATCCCAAATAGAAGTGAGGTCAGCGGGGCTGGTGGGAGGTGAGAGGGAGGAAGTGTCTGCTCTGGTAGCCCTTGGGGAAGGGCAGGAAAGTGGTTTATATTTGCAAGTTTCTCTGCCAGCTTATCCTGCCTAGCCTCGGAGTACAGAAGATGAAAGCTCTCACCTCGCCCACCCCACCCCCTCATTCTCTGTCCCAGACCGCAAAGAGGGCAGGACAACAGGGCATGTCACTGCTATTTTCCACATGAGGAACATGAGCTTTATTATCTGCCTTGAGGTTCTTGTCTTTCGTAACACTGAATGACTCTCTGCTGCCCAAAACTGTCATTCCTAACCAGGGTGCACGGCAAGGCAATACAAGGTGGTCTCCCAAGCCCCAGGACGTCAGTAATAACTGCTGCCATTTGTCAGAGCAGCAAAATAAATAACCTTTTTAGCCATATAACTTATTTAACTATCACTCTATGTTTTTGTGAGCTCCTGTTTTCCAGACGAGAAAAAGGAGGCAAGAAAATCCATACAGGTTGCCTAGGATCACCAGCTGTTAGTTGGTGAAGCTGGGATTTGAACCAAGGGAGTCGCATTCAGGAGCCTCCACCAAATCATTCCTGTCTCACCTTCTTCCGTTCTCCCCCACCCCCACTGCCTCTATCTCCCTCTCTCCCTTTTTCCCCCCACCAGATGTGTATAAGAGACAGGCTCTCACATCCCTACATCAAATCATGTAGGACAAAACCTCACATCTGAAATTGTAAAAGCTTCAGTTCACTACCACATGATTCCCTGGGTAGGAAACACTGCCACGTTCCTAGTTGGCTGGCAAGAGTACTGAATGACAACTAGGCAATATCCTCCAAAACCACAAATGTGCATGTGTTTTGACCTGGCAAATCAGCTTCTAGGAACCTAGGGAACTGATACTGTCACAGGCGTGGGAAATGGTGTGGACATGGTCACTCATCAGAGGACAGTTTGCAAATGCAAAGAGTTGGAAACACCCAAAGGGCTCATCTGCTAAGCACAGGTTCACAGTTTATTGTGGGTTCACGCATTGGAATGCTGCATAGCTGTGCATGAATGAACCAGTGAGTGAACGAATGAATGCTGTGCCCTTGCCTAGAAAGACCACCAAGATGTGTTGCTAGGTAAAAAGCAGGAAGAGGCAGAACAATGCTACTATTTATTCTTTTCAATGTGGGAGGAAAGAATAAGGAAATTATGTATAAGGAATATATATAATATTTATATATGTATATAAGGAAATTTGCATATG
This sequence comes from Oreotragus oreotragus, assembly GCA_006410675.1. NCBI lineage: Eukaryota > Metazoa > Chordata > Mammalia > Artiodactyla > Bovidae > Oreotragus > Oreotragus oreotragus. The sequence continues at coordinate 103,541 of SJYX01002704.1, read as the reverse complement.
TATGTATATATAAGGAAAATACACACATATACAAAATAAATTCCTTATATACATAAGAATAAAGAAACATGTTCATATTTGGTTAATTATATAAGCTTCCAGGTGATTCTGTTAAAACACAAATCTGATCACATTGGCTCAAAACCCTCCAAAGTCTTCCAGTCTCTTAAAATGTCAGTGTCTTATCCTGACCTGTTCTTGTGATTGTTCAGTTGCTAAGTTGTGTCTGACTTTTTTCGACCCCACGGACCGCAGCACACCAGTCTCTCCTGTCGACTGTCTCCAGAGTTTGCTCAGATTCATGTCCATTGAGTCAGTGATGCCATCTAACCATCTCATCCTCTGCTGACCTCTTCTCCTTTTGCCTTCAATTTTTCCCAGCATCAGGGTCTTTTCCAGTGAGTCAGCTCTTTGCATCAGGTGGCCAAAGTACTAGAGTTTCAGCTTCAGCATCAGTCCTTCCAATGAATAGTCAGGGTTGATTTTCTTTAGGATGGACTGATTTGATCTCCTTGCAGTCCAAGGGACTCTCGAGAGTCTTCTCCAGCACCACAGNTCTTTTCCAGTGAGTCAGCTCTTTGCATCAGGTGGCCAAAGTACTAGAGTTTCAGCTTCAGCATCAGTCCTTCCAATGAATAGTCAGGGTTGATTTTCTTTAGGATGGACTGATTTGATCTCCTTGCAGTCCAAGGGACTCTCGAGAGTCTTCTCCAGCACCACAGTGCAAAGGCATCAATTCTTTGGTGCCCAGTCTTCTTTATGGTTCAGCTCTCACATCCATACATGACTACTGGAAAAAACACAGCTTTGATTATACAGGCCTTTGTTGGCAAAGTGATGTCTCTACTTTTTAATATGCTGTCAAGGTTTGTCATAACTTTCCTTCCAAGGACCAAGCATCTTTTACTGTCATGGCTGCAGTCACCATCCACAGGGATTTTGGAGCCCAGGAAAAGAAAATCTGCCACTGCTTCCACTTTTTCCCCTTCTATTTGCCATGAAGTGACGGGACCAGATTCCATCATCTTAGTTTTTTAATGTCCTTGTCTCCTTCACACTCGATGGACGTGAGTCTGAGTGAACTCCGGGAGATGGTGATGGACAGGGAGGCCTGGCGTGCTGCGATTCATGGGGTCGCAGAGAGTCGGACACGACTGAGCGACTGAACTGAACTGAACTGTGTCTTTCATTTATCTTATTTTTCTTCATAGCTTTTACCATCCCATGGTATATATAGCACCTGTCTACTTTTTTTATTATCTTCCTCTCCCCAACTCTCATCCAACCCAGGACCTCCAGGAGGGCGGGAACTTTGTTTCTTGAACATCGCTGTATCTTTAGCACCTAAGAAAGTGAAGCACCTAGGACGGGGCCAAATACACAGTAGGTCCTCAATCAACATGCATTGATTGAATTAATAGGACCAAGGGCCGTGGTGGGAGAGCCCACGGAGCCGCGAGAACCAGAGGAGGGTGGCTTCAGTGGGACACCAGACCACTCTCAGGGCTCAGAGGTGGAAAGGGCCTGCAGTGGCGGGGGGCTATCGGGGACCAGACAACTCCTTAACTCCACCCACCCATTCCAGCTGGCACCCATCTCTCTCCATCATGTCCTTGCCTTAGCCATATCCAGCCCTGCAACAAGATATTTTATTGATTTCTGTTGGTTGTGCTGGGTCTTCATTGCTGCACACAGGCTTCCTCTAGTTGGGACTAGATGGGGCTCCTCTTGTTGCAGAGCACAGGTTCTAGGAGCATGGACTACAGTAATTGTGTGGTGCGGGCTCAGTAGTTTCTGCTCATGGGCTCTAGAGCACAGGCCCACAGGTTGTGGCCCACATGCTCCGAGGCCTGTGGAATCTTCCCACAGGCTCAAACCCATAGCTCTTGCACTGGCAGGAGGATTCTCATCCACTGTGTGTGTGTGCTAGGTCGCTTCAGTCGTGCCTGACTCTTTGCGACGCTATGGACCATAGCCCACCAGGCTTCTTTGTCCATGGGATTCTCCAGGCAAGCATACAGGAGGTTGCAATACTCACCAGGGAAGTCCAGGACATTTCATTTAATTCAAAGATTTTGACAGCCTGGAGCTTTTGGCCTTCACAAGTATTTATCGATTCAAAGGGTTTTTCCCTGGGAATACCAGCCACCAAAGGTCCTTCCCCTCCTACTGACCCTCACCACATCCTAACCCTATCCCCAAGGTCCTCCCTTTTTTGGCCCCATCTTTGACTTCATCCCTAACCTGCACCCTACCCCTGACCCTCAGCCCTGCCTTGACCCCACTTTTCAGCTTCAGTAACAGAGCCTACAGTACCCCCATTGCATGAATTGTTAGGACCAAGGTTCTAATGGTCTGATTTGAAGCAGAGGCCCCACTCTTGTTGCCAGAAAGTCAGATGTCCAGTGGGGAGAAGACAGAAAGTGGGGTGACTTGGGTCCCAAATATGACATCCAAACACTGGTGAGGACAGGGGGCAGCCGCTAACCATCCAGAGTCAGAGAAGTGGCTATTGAAACCGCAGTAGCCGGAGCTGGGAGCCCTGGGAGGAGGGGGAACCCCAGAGGTGACATTACAGTTCAAGGGAGGAACAAAGCAACAGCCAGTTTCCCAATTTGGAAATTACTCACGGGCCCTGAACAAGAGTGCCAGAAAATTCAGAGATTTCCCAGAGACCAGCTTCCACATTTCCGTTCAGAAATTCACCTACGTACATGCAGAGCGAGAGACACCCAGCATCCGATCCACCCACCCATGGCTGTGTGCCAGGAGTGGGCTCCGGGACCAAGGCAGAGAGGGCAGCAGGAAGCAGAACCCTCCGAACTGGGCAAAGTCCAAAGGGGGAATTTTCTAGAAAGACATGGGGATGTCACAGAACAAGGGTCAGAATTGCTAGTGGGCCAGGTGGGGACCCCGGCCAGGATGAGCAGGAATGGGGACGAGGGAGTCTCGCAAGTTTTCTATCTGAGCACAGCGCTGTCTGGCCTCTCTGCCACCTCACCCTCTGCCCTGTTTCTCTCTCTAGCTTTGTGTCTTTTGTGTTTTCTCTTTCTCCCCATCTCCCAGTGACTATCTCTGAGAGTGAATTAATCTCCATTCCTCTGTCATTCCTCCATTTCTATCTTGGTCTCTCCCATCTCTCTCCCTTCTGTATGTTCATCCCTAACCGTTATCACCCCCAGTTGCTGCTGCTGCTGCTAAGTCACTTCAGTCGTGTCCGACTCTGTGTGACCCCATAGACGGCATCCCACCAGGCTCCCCCATCCCTGGGATTCTCCAGGCAAGAATACGGGAGTGGGTTGCCATTTCCTTCTCCAATGCATGAAAGAGAAAAGTGAAAGTGAAGTTGCTCAGTCTGTCCGACTGTTAGCGACCCCATGGACTGCAGCCCACCAGGCTACTCCGTCCATTGGATTTTCCAGGCAAGAGTACCGGGGTGGGGTGCCATTGCCTTCCCCGTATCACCCCCAGACATGATGCTATTCTGTGTATTGCTCTTTCAGTGGCCTGTTTCCTTCCAGTAGAAGCGGGCTTCATGAAGGCAGGGATTTTTGTCTGTATTGCTTTCTGCTGCGTCCCCTGTGCCTGGAATACTGCCTGGTTCAATAAGCATCTGTGGAATGATAACTGAATGAACTGTCATTCTCATCTAAGTGAGTATATCAATATTCAATACCATCAATATTATTTTATAATAACTGTAAAGCAACATGAGTTGTTATGTGTGATCACGGCTCTTTACTGAGTACAAAATATAAACCAGGAATTGGACCAAGTGTTGTAGAGAAGCAGCCAATTCTGACTCCATGCTGGAACTGTTTCTTTGACCTGCTTTTTGTTGCTTTTGTTATTATAATCATACAGAATGGCCCACCTCAGAGAATCCTGCCCCTCTGCCTGACAGTTAAATTAAGGGTTTAATTTAATTAATTTTAAGGGTTCAGTCCACCTATTGATGGCACGAAGAAATGAACACATTCCCTGCCTCAGGTTTGCCATTCTGGGACATGTTTGCAAGAATAATGGCTTTTTTACTTTGCCTCCTCACCTGCTCCCATCTCTGATCTATAAAAGAACCTGGCACCCAGACCCCATAAAAATGGTTCTTTTCGAGGCACTAGCCTGTTTATCTTCTTATTCAGGCGGCTGCTGCTGCTGCTGCTGCTGCTGCTAAGTCACTTCAGTCGTGTCCGACTCTGTGTGACCCCATAGACGGCAGCCCACCAGGCTCCCCCATCCCTGGGATTCTCCAGGCAAGAACACTGGAGTGGGTTGCCATTTCCTTCTCCAATGCATGAAAGAGAAAAGTGAAAGTGAAGTCGCTCAGTCTGTCCGACTGTTAGCGACCCCATGGACTGCAGCCCACCAGGCTACTCCGTCCATTGGATTTTCCAGGCAAGAGTACTGGGGTGGGGTGCCATTGCCTTCCCCCATTCAGGCGGCAACTGGAGTAAAATCTCTTCCTTGCCTCAATCCCTCATCTCTCATTCATTGGCCTGTCCGGCAGCGGGCAGAGCCAGCTTGGACTCGGTAACATAAGCAGTTGCATGTTTGCCTTTGCAAACAGACAGGGTACTGTTATCCTGTCCTTTTTTCAGATGAAAAAACTGAGGCCCCAGGAGGAGAAGCAACTTGCCCAATATGACCCCAGGGGTGCCAGCTTTGGAGGTTAGGAACTCAGGATCTGTCCCCACGATAGACTCAAATCCCCTTTAGAAAGTCGCTGAACCTCTTTGCCAGCGCCTCAGTTTCCTCGGGGCTCAGCGGTAAAGAACCTGCCTGTAAGTGCAGGAGGAAACCCCAGCTGGATCCCCGGATGGGGAAGATCCCCTGGAGAAGGAAACGTCTACTCGCCGCAGGATTTCTTGCCTGGGAAATCCCACGGACAGAGAGGAGCCTGGCGGATCACAGTCCGTGGGGTCACCAAGAGTAGGACGCGACTCAGCGACCGAAACAACAGCGACACATCCGAACCCATGTCCTAGAGGAGTCACCGTCGTAGGTGACGTCAGTGGATGTAGCAAGAGGACGCAGGGAGGGGCAGTACCCGGCGCCTCCGCGGGCGCCGCAGGAGCCAGACGGGTACCTGCGAGGGCGCGCATTTCTACTTCTTCCCCGCTGAGTCCGAGGAGGTCCTCCCCGAGGCTGCGGCGGCTGAGAGAAGACGGGGTTCCTGCGCAGAAGGGGCGGAATCAGCACGAGCCGCGCCCACGTGGCTGGCAGAGCGAGCGGACGCTCGGCTCGAGCGAAGGAGGCCGGGCGCGCCCTGCCCAGGGGCGCCGGGAGGAAGCCGGCATGGCCCCTGCCTTTCTCTTCCCTCGGCGGCTGCTGCTGCCATTCCTGCTGCAGTGGTTCTGGGCGTCCCTGGGAGCCGGTGAGTGACCCCGCGCGATCGGGCGGCCCCCGTTCCCCCTCTCCCTCCCCACCGGCCCGGGCGCTCGCCCCACCTGGAGTTGCTCGCCGGCCTTCGCCGCCCGCCAGCCCGCCCGCTCCCCTCCGCCCCAGTGATGCAGGAGCGCCGGGCCTGGGCCAGACTCTCCTGATAGCTTCCCGGAAAACCGCCGGCCTTCGGGAGATTTCTGAAGGGCAGGGAGGGCAGGCCTCCGGGGAAAAGTAAAGGCGACAGTGAGCTTTCTCGGTGCCACGCCGTGCCCGAGCACCACACCCGCGCACCTGCTCGCTATACCAGCGCAGCCTTCTCCCCGGCCCTCAACAGCTAGCTAACAGCCCCCGAGGATGCTTGATGAGGGGCAGGAGGGCAGCGGCAGACAACCCCGTCCTCTCGTTCCCCTTCGACCGCGTCTGGCTCTAGGCCGCGGCCATTCATTCATTTACGCATTCAACCCGCGCACGTTTATTGAGTGCCTACTATGGGCCGCGTTTCCGCATACTGGGAGTATAGCTCTGATGTCAGACAGCGGTGAGTTCAAAATAGCTTTTGGCATTTATTGACTGTGTGACCTCAGGAAAATGACCTGAGCTCCCTGTTTCCCTGAAATGTCTGTTGGGGGCTGGGAGGAGAAAGGAGAGGAGAATGGAATCCCACCTACCTTGTAAGATGGTGTCTTGGAAACACCCTCAGCTAGATGCACTGAAGAAAAACAATAATGACGGTGATGATTCACATGAACAGTAATAATACTGAACACAGACTTGAGGAAACCAGAGTCTCCTCATTTCTCAAAAGGTCTCAACCCAGGCTCTGCCCCCTTGCTTTCTGATTTACCCAGGCAGATAGCTTGACCATGCAAGGCTCACGGCCCCTCTGTCCAATGAGGGTGAAAATCCTAGTGCTAGGAGTGTGGATCTCATGGACCTTGGAGAGGTTGGAGGAGGACTGGCCCAAGGGAGCAGCTCAGGGGCCTGGCACATGGTGGAACTTGGGCCAGGCTATGACACAGGGTATAAGCCTAGAGAAAGGCCACTTCACCCAGTGTCATCCTCAAGAGGTCTTACCATCAGAGGAGACACATTTGCCCAGAGCTGCACAGCACATCCATGGTAGAGCTGGCATTCGATCTGAGACTAGTGTGCTCAGCTCACCACTCAGTCCCCTCGTGTCCAGACCGCGTCCTCCCTCCACACGCCTTGCTCCAAGCACCCCCGTCCACTATGTCCTGACCTCCTCTTCCTCATAGCAATAATTATAATATTCACTGGTATAGAGTGCTTGGCATATGTCTTTACATAAATTTCTGCATTTAGTCCTCCCATCTCCATCTTAAGTTACAACCACCCCCATTTTACAGATGAGGAGACGGAGGCTCAGGGGAGTGAAACCACGGCCACGAAGGCCACAGTTAGTGAGTGGAAGGATTGAGATTCAAAGCACTTAACTCCTTGCCTTCTCCTTTATCCCAATTATTATTAATAAGGGTGCATAGCATTGTGTTTATCAATGTGGATAAAAGTCAACACGTGTTGAGGATCTAGTGTGTGCAGGGACTCTAGGGAGAATGATTTTCATATGGAGTCTGTGGACTAGAGATCGGGAATCTTGACTGAAGATGGCCCAGGTTCAAATCTCACCTCTGCCACTTGCCCTCAGTGGAGCAAAAGACTGCTTTGGATTTCCCCTCTGTAAAGTGGGGCTGACAGCGGTGCTTTTGCCTCAAGGTGCTGCTTAAGAACTAAATGCTGGGAGATGTGTGTAGCACTAGAACAGCTCCTAATCTGTGTAAGCAACCCCAGAATGTTAACTGTAATTAGCCCTATTTTACAAACTAGCAGAAAAGAATCCAAAATGTTAAGGAATCTGCCTGAAGCCCTCACAGCAGAGAGCTGAGGGGATACAAAACCTGGGGGCTATAATCACCTCCCTTCTTTTTTTTAAAAAAAATTATTATTATTTTTGGATGTGGATGCTTTTTAATGGTCTTTATTGAATTTGTTGCAATCCTGCTTCACTTTTATGTTTTGGCTTTTTGGCTGCAAGGCATATGGGATCTTAGCTTCCTGATCAAACCTGTGCCTCCTGCATTGGAAATCTTAACTACTGGCGAACTAGGGAAGTCCCATCAACTCCCTTCTTATGCTTGGACACCCCTGCTACAAACATTTTCCCAACCTAAGGCCACAAACAGTAATAATACGACTTTATTTCATGGATCCTAAGACGTTGAGTTTCTTCCCCCTTGTGTGTGTGTGTGTGTGCGTGCGCATGCGCTTGCATGCTCAGTCACTCAGTTGTGTCCAACTCTTTGTGACCTCATGAACTGTAGCCTACTAGGCTCCTCTGTCCATGGAATTTTCCAAACAAAAATACTGGAGTGGGTTGCCTTTTCCTACTCCAGGGGATCTTCCCCTCCCAGGGACTGAACCAGCATTTCCTGCATTGGCAGGTGGATTCTTTACCACTGAGCCACTGAGAACCTCTTCTTCCCCTTCCCATACCTCTAAGTCGGAAATGCTCTAACAGTGTCCCAGTGCATCTTGAAATTGATGACTGGAGGTAACAGAAAAGTTTTGGAACTAGATAGTGATGTTCTCTGCATACCATCATGAATGTACTTAATTGCCACTGGAGTATATGTTTTAAAGTGGTTTAAGAGGCAAATTTAATTTTTAACACGGATGCAATTTTTAAAATTGATGATGCTGAAATAGAGGATATACGGTAATAACAACCCAAAGGCGGCGAGCAGGACCCAATAGCAGACCCAGTCCAGCCCCCATCTCATCCTCACCCCTGGACCAGGACTGGTGCTCCGCATCCCCGTTCCCTTCAACACACACGCACCGAAGGGGTTCCAAGCTCCAGGAGCCCCCTGCCCCACCCGGATCAGGGACACTCAGATGTGACCCACCCTGTGTTTCCCCGCAGGGACCAAGATAATCACAGTGCTGGCCCCAATCCAGGTGTCCGGTTTCCTGGGAGAAACTGTGACACTGCCATGCAAATTGGACCCCCTGGAACACAAAGTGACGGTAACGCAAGTGACTTGGACAAAGCAGAGCGGGGCAGAGCCCGCCCGCAGCGTGGCCGTCTTCCACCCCGCCCAGGGTCCCAGCTTCCACGAGTCCAGCCGGTTGGAATTCTTGGCCGCCAAGCCTGGCGAGAAGCTGTGGGACGCCTCGCTGGCTGTGCGGGAGTTGCGCGTGGAAGATGAGGCTAATTACACCTGCCAGTTCGCCACATTCCCTAATGGTGACAAGAGCGCTCGAACCCAGCTCCGTGTGCTCGGTAAGCGGGGAGGAGGGGGGAGCCGAAAGGGAGGGATGTGGAGTCGGATAGGGAGGTAGGCCAAGAGAGGGAAGGGCCCAGGAGGGAGGGAGAAATTCCGAGGGAACAAAAGGAGGTCAGGCAATGACCCTGCGGGATGCAGGGGAGATTAGAAGGGGGAGGGGGTCAAAGACCGGAAGAGAATCAGAGGTCCTGGGATGTAAGATCTTGTAGACTGTGGGCCAAGGGGATTGGAGGATCTGGGGATGCTAGTGGTATAGGGGGTAGTGGCTGATGCAAGAAGTAGGTGGGGACAGAGCCTGGCCTGGGAAGCTTGGGCAGGTGGATTCATCTTGAAACCTGCTTTCTTCATCTGTGAAAGAGGCTTAGTAACAATAGTGCTGCCTTCAGAAAGCCATCCTGAGGGTCCAAGGAGTTCATCCAGGTAAACCGCTTAGAGCAGAGACCTATGTGGGCTGGGGATAGTGGGTCAGTTATCGTTACTCCCTTTGGTGAGGAAGTGAGTGAATGACTGCTCAGTCCTGTCTGACTCTAGCCTGCCAGGCTCCACCCTGTGGGATTTCCCAGGCAAGAGTACTGGAGTGGGTGGCCATTTCCTGCTCCAGGGCATTTTCCCAGCCCAGGGATCGAACTGTGTCTCCTGTATGGCAGGCGGGTTCTTTACCCACTGAGCTGAAGCTGGGAGGGGAAGATTCTGATATCCAGGAGTAGAGGGCTTTCTCCAACCAAAGTGGCGGGAGGCAGGGGGGATGACCTTGGCATTGTCACGGAAACATGCATTCATTTTTTTGAGTACCAGAGAAAATATGACAGGCTTTCCTCTTGGCAACTGAGTATGAAGTCTCTTTGCCTCGGTTTTCTCATCTGTGAAATGGAGATTGCTGTGAGGATGAATAAGAGCTCATGTTTCTTTTTTGCTTCTGTGTCAGGGACTGTTCTGGGCCTTGTATGAATGACTCACCATTCTCCAGGGGGTCTTCCCAATGCAGGGATCGAACCTGGGTTCTCTGCACTGCAGGCAGATTCTTTACCGTCTGAGCCACAGGGGAGCTCACTATCACTTTCTGTGTCAGGAACTGTCCCTGGCCTTGCATGAATGACTCATCAAAGATTAATTCCTTGGAACAGTGCCTGACACATGCCCTCAACCAAAGGCATCTCTCATCATTTCAGAAAATTTAAGACTTCAGGTCTTATGATTTAGGATGAGAGTAAAACAGAACCAGTGAGTCAAATTAAAGAGAAATCTTGGGTAACAAGAACACAGGTACTGAGGGAAAAGGAACCACATGAAACCCCAGGTCTGGGAATCACCAGAATGGTTAAGAAAATGGGCAAGGTAGTTTTAGAGTCAGACAGACCTTGTGGGAAGATCCAGTTCTGACATTTATGACTATGGAACCTTGAGCCAGTCCCTCTTGTCTGACTCTCCAGAGCACAGGTCAGCCCTCCCCTCCTCCGTGAAGCCCTCAGTAACCACAACCCCGAGATTCAGGCACCCCTTCCGGGATCCCCCATTCCAGCCTTGCCCAGTCTGAGTCATCACTGTCTGGGGAAATCCATCTTCTCTTCCAACAGTCCACCCCATGAAGGCAGGGGTGGGGCTGTCTCAGTCCTTCCTGAGTCTTCAATACTGCCCATCACAGAGCCAGGCACTGTATTCAGTTACCAATCGTAATTATATATATTGAGCACATATTAACTGCCAAGTACCATTTTAAGAGCTTTACCTATAAATTCTCATCACTCGTCATCCTCTTCTTATCCCCAGTTGACAGACAAGGAAACTGAGGCACGGACTTGCCCAAGGCCACCCTACAGCTGGGCCAGAGCAGGGATTTGAACATGGCCACATCCAGGACCATCTCGGTACTCCCCTGCTGCTGAGATGTTTGTTGCATGACTGCTGGTGAGGCATAACCCATGTCTTTTGCTCCTCTTCTCAGCCCAGCCCCAGAACAAGGCTGAGCCCCTGGACATCCCTCTCAGCCCGAACCCTGTGCCGGCAGCCCGCTGCGTCTCCACAGGAGGTCACCCACCTGCCCGCATCTCCTGGTCCTCAGATGAAAAGACCAATACCACCCAGGTGCCAGGGCCCCTGCCCGGCACCGTCACCGTCATCAGCCTCTTAATCTTAACACCTTCCAGCCAGGTGGACGGCACGAACGTCACCTGCAGAGTGGAGCACGAGAGCTTTGAGGAGCCCGTGGTGCTCCCCATGACCCTGGCTGTGTCCTGTAAGTGGGTCTAAGTGTGAGCAAGGGCGGGAGGGGCTGCCAGACTGTCTCTACCCTCCCCCTGCCATTGGCCAGTGTCTCCACCCTCCCCCTGCCATTGGCCAGTGTCTCCACCCGCCCCCTGCCATTGGCCAGTGTCTCCACCCTCCCTCTACCATTGGCCAGTGTCTCCACCTCCCCTACACTGACTCCGAGGGGCACTTTTTTTTTTTTTTTTTTTTTTTAATTTATTTTACTTTACATTACTGTATTGGTTTTGGCATACATTGACATGAATCCATCATGGGTGTACATGAATTCCCAAACATGAATCCCCCCTCCCACCTCCCACCTCACATCATCCCTCCGGATCATCCCCATACACCAGTCCCAAACATCCTGCATCGAACATAGACTGGTGATTCGTTTCTTACATGATAGTATACATATTTCAATGCTATTCTCCCAAATCATCCCACCCTCTCCCTCTCCCTCAGAATCCAAAAGTCCACTCTACACATCTGTGTCTCAACATTACATCATTTCATCATCAGAGCTGGCTCTCTGACTAATGCCTTACACCCACCCCACATCGTCTACACTGACTCCCCTGGGCCATAGATAACCCTGTCCTTTATTGTCTATACCAGCTGCTGCTGCTTTTTTTCCCCCCTTTTGGCTGTACCACAGGGTAGGTGGGGTCTTAGTTCCCTGTGCCTGCGTGCATGCCGCCACTTCAGTCGTGTCCATCTCTTTGCGACCCCATGGCCTGTACCAGGGTCCTCTGTCCATGGGAGTCTCCAAGCAAGAATACTGGAGTGGGTTGCCATGCCCTCCTCCAGGGGATCCTCCCCATCCAGGGAGTGAACCTGCATCTCTGATGTCTCCTGCACTGGCAGACGGATTCTCCGCCACTAGCACCACGTGGGAAGCCCCTGAGTTCCCTGACCAGGGATCAAACCCAGTGTGCAATGAAAGCGCTGAGTCTTAAACACTGGCCTGCTGGGGAAGGACTCTACCAGCTTTTTATACCACAGTTCACACTGCTCCCTGGGGGCCGCTGTCTACACGGACACCCCACATGTGCTCTCTTGAGCCTGCACACAGCGCCTACACCCTCTTCCCTGGGCACCTGTCCACACTGACCTTGGGCACACTGCTACACTGCTTCCTCACCATCAATACCAACTCCCTTGTGTTTCCTCCACTGCCATAGTGCTGTCTGGGCTTCCCAGGTGGCGCTACTGGTAAAGAATCTGCCTGCCAATGCAGGAGATGCAGGTTTGATCCCTGGGTGGGGAAGATCCAGGAGGAGGAAATGACAACCCACTCCAGTATTCTTGGAAAATTCCACAGACAGGAGGAGGCTGGTGGGCTACCATTCATGGTGTCACACAGAGCTGGACGCTGCTGAGCACACCCACACACTGTTATCTACACTGGCTCCTGTGGGCCCCAGACAGCATTGCCCTCACTGTCTACATCACTCCTTTAGGCCACCAGCGGAGGGCAGTTGGCAGTTGACCACTGCTGCCCTGACACCCTGCATTTTCCACTCCGGTTCTCCTAGATACTCTCTCACACCGACCCACAGCATTGTCTACACTGGCTGTCCTGGAGAACTGCCTACATTGTCCCCACCCCCCATGTAATCTACGCTCCCCTCTGCCCCACTGTGGTCTACACTGGCTCATCTGCGGACTGGGTCCTCCCGTCACTGTCTGGACTGACTCCTCCCTGCCTGAAAGTTGCTGCACTGTCTACACCCAACCCCCTCAACTAGATCTGAGTGAGAGGGTGTCTAAACTGACTCCTTCCCAACACACATACAAAAACACCCTGTCTCACTGGCCTTCCCCCTGGGGACTTTAAAAATCTTCCCTGTTGATCACATTTGAGTTGGGTAAGACACAGACTGAGATGCAGTCATCCAGGATTCTCTCCTGCAGGACTTGTCAGAGCCTTGAATATGCTCACATGTGTTATGAACACCCCGAAGGAGGCTTTTTCTCATAGGACATCCCAGGCATGCCAAGACCTGGCTTTATAGGAAAAACTAATAAAGAAGCAGGTCCTGAGAAGCGCTGTCTGTGACCCCCGTCCTAGCACCCTGCTGAGGACTCCCAGGCTTCTCTTCTTGGGGCGGAAGCTGGAACCCATTGGCCAGACCCCTCCCAGGCCTCTCCACCTTGAGCTGTTCCCCAAACCTGTCAAGGCCCTCTTCCTGTTGTGACACGAGTCCCGGCTATCTTTAGGCCCTTTGAAGGCTCCCTGTCTCTGAGCCTGTGTGTCTGTTTCCCCCAGACCCCCCCGAGGTCTCCATATCCGGCTATGATGGCAACTGGTACATCGGCCGTAGAGAGGTTGTCCTGAACTGTGACATCCACAGCAAACCAGAGCCCACGGGCTGCAACTGGACCACGTGAGTTCCAGAGGAAGGAGGGGCTGGGGGCCTGGACGCCAGGGTCCCAGGGAGGAGGGGCTGGGGCTCTAGACTCCTGGGTCTGAGGAAGGAGGGGTGTAGGCAGGAAAGTTAAGAACAAAACAAGAAGTCAACTGTGGGCCCCCAGGAAAATATCTTGTCTGCACAGAGTTAATCAGGTGATGAAGTCCAGGTTTGTTGACACACCTGCTCTTTATGACACACCTGCCTGCTCTGTGCCAGGTACTTACCTGCACCCCACGTGATCCCCATGCTCCGGCCACAGTCTGCACTATCGCCAGGCCCGGGTTAAAGATTTGCCCGGGCGCTGTGGTCCTCTGCCTGGGCACATGGGTATAGAGGTGACTCTCCCATTGGCGTCTGGCTCCAAACCCAATCCTCTTAAGCCCTGGACTGTGCCACCTCCTCAGCCACCTTGTGCAACCTGCTCAGTCACCTCTTAGAGAGCAAATGCTGTCCCATCCCCATTCTCATTTTTAAAATATATCTGTTTATTTGGCTGCATCGGGTCTTAGTTGCGGCACGTGGGGTCTTTGTTGTGGCGCAGAGACTCCCTAGTCGTAATGTGCATGCGCAGCAGTTGCAGCGCACAGGCTCAGTTGCCCCAAGGCATGTGGGATCATAGTTCCCCAAGTAAAAAATCGCTCAGTCGTGTCCGACTCTTTGCAACCCCATGGACTATACAGTCCATGGAATTCTCCAGGCCAGAATACGAGTGTGTAGCCTTTCCCTTCTAGAGGGGATCTTCTCAAGCCAGGGATCAAACCCATGTCTCCCACATTGCGGGCTGATTCTTTATCAACTAAGCCACAAGGGAAGCTCAAGAATGCTGGAGTGGGTAACCTAATCCTTCTCCAGGGGGTCTTCCCAACCCAGGAATCGAACCTGGGTCTCCTGCATTGTAGACAGATTCTTTACCAACTTTTCTTTACCACCTGAGCCACAAGGGACCAAACCTGCATTGCAAGGCAGATTCTTAACCACTGGAAGCTACCGCCAGGGAAGTAGCCCCCTCCCGATTTTCTTGATTGAGGAGCAGAGCAATCAAAAAACTTCCTCAAATTTCTATTGAGACTAAGGATAAGAGTGGGGAAAGGTAAAGGCAAAGGGGTAAATGGTTTAACCTAATTTTTATTGGGCCCAGTTTTTATTATTACAAAAATAACTTATGAGCACTGTAGAAACTTTAGGCGATATGGTTACGAGTAGAAAGAGGAAAATAGCTCTTATAGTCCAATGCCCAGTCATCTCCAGAAACATCACTGTTACCCTTGGTTATACATCCTTCCTGTCTTTTTATCAATATTTCTGGAAAAAAAGAAAGAAACTGTGCTGTATGTATAACTTTGAAAACTTTCCTCTGTCCATGAATACATTTCCTTCATTTTTGTTTCATCTTTGCCACACCTCACAGCATATCTGATCTCAGATCCCTGGCCAGGGATGGAACCCACACTCCTTTGCAGGGGAAGCGCAGAGTCTTAACTGCTGTCAGGGCACGTAGATCTACCTTCCCCCAGCATTTTATCAGGAAATCTTTCAAGCCTCCAGAAGTCTTGTAAGCATTTTCCAGTAAACATTCAAAAGCTGGCTGTGTGGATCCTCTCACTAACATTTCCCTGGACTTGCTTTATCACACTCCTGCCCTTCAGTCCATCCCTCTTGCCATCTATCCAACAGTCCTCATCATTTATGCATTTCAAAACCCCACCACCTGCTTCTTTGAGGGGCTAGGACTCTGTCACAAATGAGGCTGTCATTGACATAACTGGGCCCACCTGGGGATACAGAGGTGCTTTCCCGTTCTTGACTATGCAAATGTCGTAGTGGGGGGCATCCCCGTCAGTCCACCTCTGTGGACAGCCAATCATGTCTCAATGGTCGGCCAGCAGAGCTGCCAATCAAAGGTTTTCGATTGGTATTGACAGCTGGCCTTTACCTTCCTGTCTCAAAGCACCGCGATTCAGGCTCACGAACCATACGGCCAGCTTTCCATGCCAGCCCTGCAGAATACCCAAACCCATGCCCCGGTCTCCTCTGTCCGTTAGACCAGTGTTTCTTTCTTTCTTTTAAAATATTTATCTATTTATTTGGCTGCACTGGGTTTTAGTTGTGCCATGGGGGATCTAGTTCCCTGACCAAGGATCGAACATGGGCCCCCTGAATTGGGAAGGTGGAGTCTTAGCCACTGGCCCACCAGGGAAGTCCCTAAACCAGGGTTTCTTGACTACTTAACTGTGTGTCGGATGCTGCTGACCCACGTGCTGCATGCTAAGTCATACGACTTCAGTCATGTCCGACTTTTTCTGACCCCATGTACTGTAGCCTGCCAGGGTCCTCTGTCTGTGGGATTCTCCAGGCAAGAATACTGGAGTTGACTACTTAACTGTGTGTCGGATGCTGCTGACCCACGTGCTGCATGCTAAGTCATACGACTTCAGTCATGTCCGACTTTTTCTGACCCCATGTACTGTAGCCTGCCAGGGTCCTCTGTCTGTGGGATTCTCCAGGCAAGAATACTGGAGTTGGGTTGCCATTCCCTCCTCCAGGGCATCTTCCCCACCCAGGGACTGAATTTGCACCTCTTAGGACTTCTGTGTTGGCAGGTGGGTTCTTTACCACTAGCACCACCCACAGGCTTCGGTAAAGGAGAAAGAACCAAATTCCCCCCTCTCAACTCTCCAGATCTGGGGAGAGAAACAAACAAGGTAATGTTGGAATTCCTTGGTGGGTCACAAGTCATGTTTCCACACTTTCACTGCCAAGGGCCCCTGGAGTTCAATCACAGGTCAGGGAACAAAGATCCCACAAGCTTTAGGGTGTGGCCAAAATTTAATAAAAAATTTTTTTTAATTTAAAGAGAAACAAACAAGATACCATTTTTAAGGATGGAGTGTGTCAGGTGGTGATAAATGCTGTGGGAAAGATCTTGCAGAGGAGGCTGGGGGTCGCTACAGCTGAAAGAGGGTAACTAAGGAAGGTGTCACAAAGGTGATGTCTGAAGAGAGGACTGAAGGAGGTGAGGGTGAGCAGTGTGGGTACCAATGGGAAGGGCATTCCAGGCATAGGGAACAGCATATGCAAAGACCCTGAGGTGGGAACATAACTGAAGCGTTCCAGGGTCAACAGTTCAGCCACCATGGATACAGAGGCAGGAGGACATGGATCAGTGCATCAGGGGGCCCACTTGTGTGGGACCTGTGCCCGTGGTCAGTACTCTTCCTTTACAGAAGGGCTCTGGACAGGGGGCTGAAGAACTGATGCTTTCGAATTACGGTGCTGGTGAAGACTCTTCAGAGTCCCTTGGACTGCAAGGAGATCAAACCAGTCAATCCTATAGGAAATCAACCCTGAATATTCATTGAAAGGACTGATGCTGCAGCTGAAGCTCCAATACTTTGGCCACCTGATGGGAAGAGCCGACTCACTGGAAAAGACCCTGATGCTGGGAAAGATTGAGGGCAGGAGGAGAAGAGGGCAGCAGAGGATGACATCATCATCCTCAGCAGAGGATGACATGGTTCGATAGCATCATCGACTCAATGGACACGAATGTGAGCAAACTCTGGGAGACAGTGAAGGACAGGGGAGCCTGGAGGGCTGCGGTCCATGGGGTCGCAGAGTCGGACACGACTTAGCAACTGAACGACAACAATGACTGGACAGAGGAGAGACTTCGGCTGTGTTCTCTTTGTTTTGAATGTTTATTTGTTTCGGGTCGAGTTGGGTCTTCCTCACCGTGCGTGGGCTTCTCTCTGGTCATGGTTGTGCAGGCTCCAGAGTACGTGGACTCTGTGGTTTGCAGCAGAGAGGCTCTCCAGCTGAGGCGACTGGGCTCAGTAGTTCTGACTTGCAAGCTCAGTTGCCCCTCCGCATGTGAGATCCCAGATCCCCAACCAGGGATCGAGCTCACATGCCCTGGATTGATTGGCAGGCAGATTCTTAACCACTGGACCACCAGGCAAGTCCATCTGTGTGGATCTTGAACGTGGGGCAGACAGGGTTTGCTGGTAGGCTGGATGGCAGTGTGAGAGGCAGAGCTGGGGGAACTCCAGGCTTGCTCTGAACTTGTACTATAGACGGCGTGAGAGTTGCTATATTCCTGCTGTACAGTGAGTGCCCCAGCACGGGTTACTCTAGGCCTCTGAGACCACTCCCTCACCCATCTGTCTCTCCTAGGACCAAGGGAACCCTGCCATCCTCTGCTGTGGCCCAGGGCACTCAGCTCCTGATTCATACTGTGGACGAGACCATCAATGCGACTTTCATCTGCCTTGTCACCAACGCCCTAGGGACCAACCAGGCAAACGTGACCATCCTGGTCAGAGGTGAGGAGCCCCCTGGGTGGGGAGAACAGAGGAACTTAGGATAGATATCAAAGAGGATATCGAAGTAGGATTCCCTCTGAGGGAGGGGTTTAGAGGTGGTCCCTGGTTAAAGGAGTCCCTCATCCACAAGAATGCTCCCAAGCTCCCATTCTTTCCTTAAGCCCCTTCATGGAAGCTTCAACGGGCTCAGCTTTACTGTCTGTTAACTCACCATCTGAACCACTGGAACCACTGTACAGCCACCTGGACACAGCTCCTCTGCCAACCCAGGCTGGGGTAGTTGCATAATGCCTCTTCCCAATGGACTCAGGCGGGCTTTTCCAAGTATATTAGACAGAACTCTGTCATTTGCAATTGCACAACTCAAGATAGTCCAGGCAAAAATGGGACTTTATTAGAAATTCACCTTCAGGTATGGTTAGATCCAAATGCTCCAGCTGTGTAACCCGGGAACTTTTCTTGACCTCTATTGTCTCTGCTTTTCTTTTGCTGGCTTTATTCCCTGGCAAGCTTTCCCCTCAGGAAGGTAAGATGATCCCCAGCAGTTTATAGGCTCACAGTCCACCAGTTTAGTAATCTCAAGGGCAAGAATACACCACTTTCAGTAGCTCTAGCCAGAGTCTGAAGGCGGGCTCTCATTGGCTCAACGTAGGTCCTCATGAACCAATTGCAGCAGCCAGAGAGAATGGAATGCTCTGATTGGCCAGGCCCAGGTCAAAGTCCCATCCTCCGGCTTGTACACGCTGCTATATTTTAAATGGATAACTATATAGCAGGTGGAACTCTGTTCAATGTTATGTGGCAACCTGGACAGGAGAGGGGTTTGGGGGAGAATGGATACATATATATGTATAGCTGAGTCCCTTCGCTGTTCACCCGAAATTAACACAACGTCATTTGTTAATCGGCTCTACCTCAACACATAATAAAAAATGAAAAAAAAAAAAAACCCAAGTCCCATCCTAGGAACCAGAGGGTGGGGTGAAGCTCAGCTAAACCATATAGACTGAGGGAGGCAGAACGGTAGCCTCCTTCAAAAGTGAAGTCTAATATTTGGGGGGGCAGGTGAACCCCCCAAAAGTCTCTCAGCTTAAATCTCTGCTTCCTTCTCCTCTGGCAGAACATCCTAGGGAGCAGTCACAAGAGGGCTCATACTCTACGATCTATATCATCCTGCTCTTAGTAATCCTGTTTGTTGGAATCCTGACTGCGTTCCTGATTTTTCTCTACCGGCACAGAAAGTCCCGTGAGTCCCCTCTTTTTTGCAATATCCCCCGCCTGCCTGCTGTAAATGAACATCACCACAGCCGCCACAATTAAGCACCTATTATGAGCCTACAGGCTCTGTACTAAGCCTTCCACGTGGCAACCTCTCCCTGAACACTCATGCCAACACCATGAGGCTCCCCCATTTGACAGACAGGGACACTGAGACCAGGGAGTTTTAGTCATTGGATCACTGACTCATTTTTACAAAGTGGGAGCAGCTCCTGCAAGTCCTGAAATGCCACAGTAAGGACTTTGGCTTTCAATCCAGGTAACAAAGAAGCTCCTGCCAAAGGGGTGCAGTGTGGAATAACAACCCCCTCACTCTCACTTTCCTTCAACTGCCTTGCTCAGGACTGACTTCCTGAAAGGAGGGGTTGCCCCAATCCCTGGCTCTAAAAGGTGCCCAGATCCCTGGCTCAGGAGCTTTGCAAGGCTGTTCCCCTACCTGGAGCCCCCTTCCCCATGGCTCCCTCTGACAAAGTCCTGTGGCTAATCCTATAATCAAAAGAGCTACACTTTGCTGAGCACTTTCTCTGTGCCAAGCACTTCCTGTGCACAGACCCCTTGAATGCTCACAACCACCCTATAAAGAGAGTCCCCCTGTGAGCCCATTTTACAGATGAGGAAACAGTTGCTCAGAGAGGTGACGTTACCTGCCAGCTGGCACACAGCTGGAAAGTCAAGAGTTGAAGGCAAATCTGTTGGTTACAAAGTTTTATTTGTTCAACCGCTAAACAAAAAGGCCTCCTCACATCCCAGTGGGAAGCCCTCTGTTCCAGGGAGCCCTCCCTGACCTTTCCCTGAAATGAACCAAGCACCTGCTCTGGGGTTCCCCACCCCCACTCCTTGCCCACTCAGGGGCATCACGGTATGGGGACTTGTCTGTCTCTCCAGTGGACTGGGAAACCCAGGAGCACAGAGCTAGAGCTGTCAGTCATGGCTGTGTCCCCAGCTCCACCTACCGGTGGATCAGGCACAAAAGAGACATTTGAGGAAATGTTTGCTGAATGCATCACGTCCAGAGCCAGACTGCCTGTGTCTGAGCCCACAGGCAGTCACCATGGGCAAAAGCCTTACTATGACTCAGTTTCCTCATCTGTGAAATGGGCGTGTCCATACCTGTTAATGTAGACCCAGCACTTACCATAGCATTTGGCACATTGTAAGCCACACGCTTGGAGAAGGCAACGGCACCCCAGTCCAGTACTCTTGCCTGGAAAATCCCATGGACAGAGGAGCCTGGTGGGCTGCAGTCTATGGGAGGGGGCAGGAGGAGAAGGGGACGACCGAGGATGAGATGGCTGGATGGCATCACAGACTCGATGGACGTGAGTCTGAGTGAACTCTGAGAGATGATAATGAACAGGGAGGCCTGGCGTGCTGCGGTTCATGGGGTCACAAAGAGTCAGACACGACTGAGCGACTGAAATGAACTGAACTGAACTGAAACTGAAGAACAGGAATATATTGGGACTTTCCTGGCTGTCCAGTGGTTAGAACTCTGAGCTTTCATTACCACCGACATGGATTTGATCCCTGGTCAGGGAGAAGGAAATGGCAATCTACTTCAGTACTCTTGCCTGGAAAATCCCATGGACAGAGGAGCCTGGGGGGCTGCAGTCCATGGGGTCGCTAAGAGTTGGACACGACTGAGCGACTTCACTTTCACTTTTCACTTTCATGCATTGGAGAAGGAAATGGCAACCCACTCCAGTGTTCTTGCCTGGAAAATCCCAGGAACAGGGGAGTCTGGTGGGCTGCCATCTATGGGGTTGCACAGAGTGGGACACGACTGAAGTGACTTAGCAGCAGCAGCAGCAGCAGGGAACTAAGGGCTTCCCAGTTGGCTACAGTGGTAAAGAATCTGCCTGCCAATGCAGGAGACACGAGAGACTTAGGTTTGATCCTTGGGTTGGGAAGATCCCCTACAGTAGCAAATGGCAAACCACTCCAGTATTCTTGCCTGGAGAATCCCATGGACAGAAGAGCCTGGCAGGCCACACCCCAAGGGGTGGCAAAGAGTTGGACACAACTGAGCAGCAGGCCTGGCAAGGCAGGGAACTGAGATTCCACAAGCCAGGAAAAAAAAAAAGAGTCATGCTTTTCAAGTGTGGTTCCAGCTGCCTGTGTATCTCTAGTCAGCTTCCTCCTTCAAAAAGCCTCAGGTTTTTATTCTCAGTGTCCAAATCTTCTAAGTCTTCCTTCTCTACAGCTCTTCTCTAGGTCCTGGAAGATAACCTTACCTCTCCAGCCTATTCATGCCTAGTCAGCCACCAATCTTGAATGGCTTCTCCAAGTCATCTTCCCTCTTCTCTTCCCCCATAACACTGCTTTGGTTCAGAATCCCATCACTTTCCCCTTGTATATGCAATGGCCTCCTCATAAAGCCCCTGGATTTTTTTTTTTTTAATTTTTATTTGTGTTTATGTATTTGGCTGTGCTGGGTTTTATTTGAGGCATGAGAACTATTAATTGTGGCCTGTGGGATCTAGCTCCTCACCAGGGATTGAACTCGGGCCTCCTGCACTTGGAGCTCAGAGTCTTGGCCATTGGACCGCCAGGGAAGTCCCTCAAGTCCCTGGTGTTTTAAATTACTTATTTATTTTTGGCTGTGCTGAGTCTTCATTGCTGCTAGTGGTATTGGCTTTCTCTAGTTGCGGTGAGGGGACCTACTCTGTAGCTGCGATTCTCGTGCTTCTCATTACAGTGGCTTCTCTCGTTGAGGAGCGCAAGTTTTAGGGCAGTAGTTGCTGCATTCCGGCTCAGTGGTTGTAGCGCACAGGCTTAGTTGCCCACTTGCTCCTGGGATCTTCTCAAGTCAGGAATCAAATCTGTGTCCCCTGCATTGCAAGAAGGACTCTTAACCACTGGACCACCAGGGAAGCCTGCCCCTGGTGGGCTTATGGGTTTGCCTCTCTGATCATCCCCTTATCCTGTTTCCAGAGTGATCTTTGTGGTTATACGGAACTGTCCAGTTGCTGCATGCACTTTCTGTTGCTGTCTGCATTCCCCTTCCCCATTTAGCCAACTTCTTGTACTTCAAAACTTGGCGCCAGAATTAGGTTTTCTAGGAACGCTTCCGGGACCCCTCTGATTCAGGACCCCCGCTGTGTGCCGCCTGTGATTAACTCCGCCTCTGCACACATTACAGAAGCACTGGACTAGACTGCCGTTTCTCTAGTATCTCTCCCGCAGTCTGTGTCATAACCATCTTTGAAATATTCCTTGCCAAGTACGGAGCTTGTCACATAGCTCTCATTAAGTGCTTGTTGAAATAACTAATTTTAGAAGTAGCATCAAAGAGCTTCGTGGGCCTCTGAAAGAAAACGGCAAAGAAAACATTTCCGAGGCTTCTGTATCAGGGAAGAGAGAGCCTTTTGGTTTGGCCACGGGTAGAGTGGACCAGCTCTGAGAGGACGATGAGGCAAAAGCTGCTTCGGCTGCCCGGCTTCTTAGCTTACAGAGCAATGGGCGTGCACGAAACGGGAAGCCAAAGCAAGAAAAACGACAGTTCCCGTCATGCCTCAGGGCACCGCTCCGCTGTCCCCTCTGCGTCACCGCCTCTTCCCAACGGAAGCAAAGCGAGCACTTCCGGGTTCGGCAATAACCTGGAGCCGGTGGCGTTAGGTCGGTCTTGCTGGGCCCTGTTCCGAAGCTCCGCCTTCGTCTCGGTCTTTCTGGAAACCCAGCTTTGCTTTTGGCGGTGCCAAGCGGGTATTTTCCGGCTGTTGCGTGTGCCCTTGGGACAGTCCGCTGCCCTGAAGCGGCGAGACCTTTGCTCTGTGAAAGTTCGGAAGATCCCGCAGAGAACTGGGAAGCCGGTTCCCGGAGTTGAGGCCCCGGCGCTGACCTTCCTTTTTTCCCTTCCCGATTGCAGCGTCTCAGACGCTAGTGTGAGCGCCCCCATGGCGGATTCGGCCCCCAACGGCCCCCAAGGGGCGGGCGCAGTGGTAAGTGAGCGGACAGCATCGTTTGGCTTGATTGCAAGTTAGGAAGGAGCTGGGAGTGTTGAAAGTCGGGTCCCAGGCGTTCCACCGGCTTATTGCTTTCGGGACCGGGATTAGTGATTGGGGTGGGGGTGGGGAGAGAGCCGATCGTGAGCTAAGACGTTAGACGGAGCTAAAGTTTCTGATTCGGCAGCGACAACAGGCGGGCCTCCAGCAGTGGCCCTCACTTGTATGCCCACCTGAATGCCGAGGACAGAGGGCCTTCTCGTCTCTTCCCACCCTTCGGTCTCTGTCCTAGGTCCCACGGTTGAAAATGCGACCTGAGATTGTGCTGTGACACTCGCCTCATTACGCACATGCGTGCTGGCAGAGAACAGGTCTGCCGCTTTTTAAGCAAAAGAAGGAGAGCGGTTTTTTCTCTTTTCCTCCTTCGTCATTTTACGAAGAGAAATATTAAGCTTATGTAAACTTTTATGTCTAGGATGCATATCTGCTGCTTGTTGTCTTTTTTTTTTTTTCGTACCAGAAGCAAAATTGTACTTAAACACTTTAGCATGTGAATTGAGCCAATCACTTAAAAAAAAAAATGTGCAGCATCTCTCTTTGTGCACACCTTTTTTATTTTGCTGAACCATTTCAGAGTTACGTGCGTCGTTATAATTAACCCATAATGTAGTACTTATGTAGAATATTTTTGTCCAGACCACAATGCAGTTATTTCCAAAATTTTTGTAGTTCATTTGGCAGATTTAACATTGCTACTTGTTACCACCTAATATAGAATTCATATTTAAATTTCCTCAGTTATCTTTTAAATTGCTTCCTTCTTATCCAAACTCAGTCAGAAAGCTTGCAGGGTGTTTACTGACCTTTGGTCCCTTTCAAGTCTGGAATAATTCCCTTGTTCTTCTCTTCCCATTTTTGTCTTACCAGAGTCCAGACCTGTTGTTTTGCAGAATGCTCCTTAAATTGGAATTGTCTAATTGTTTGTACCCCCCCCCCTTGACTAGCTTCATTTTAAATGCTTGGTAGGAATATTAAATAAGAGAGATTTCGTTCTTCTCAGGGCATTTAATATATATCAGGAAGCATCTCATGTTGGTTTATCCCATCACTGGAGTTTGGTCATTTGGCTTTGGTGGTGTCCACCAGATTCTCTATGGTAGAGATAACTTACTCTCTTTGTGAACAAAGAATATTCTGTGTCATGATACTTTAAGATTATGTGAATAATTTTTCACCTCAATATTTTTTTCACCCAAAGAATTGATTTTTTTTTGCCTGAATTATTTGTCGTGGTCAGTCATTTCACTCTTAAAATGTAAACCAATACATTTTCTCAGATCTTTTTTAACTCTGTAGTTAAAAAACGCACATGCATAAAAGTACGAGGTGAAATGCAAAATTCAATGATTTATCACAAAACGAATACCCTAAACAAATAGATTTTAAAGGAAATGTTTAAAATTAAATTTCAGACAATCGTGTACAGTCTGAATATTTGTAGAGAAACTGAGCACTGTAAGCTGGATTCATCCTTCCACTTGACTTAACTGGTGAACATTTAAATTTACAAGAGTAACCTGTAGTAGGTTTGGATAGAATAAACCCCGAGGCATGTATCTGAAATTACCTGCATACTGTTAGAAAGCCTGCAGTAAAATTAAAAAATCCTTGAATTTTAAAATAGGCTTGCATTTTTTCCCCAAAGTTTTTTGTATCTTCTTCGAAAGAGAATTAAAGTTAGATTGCTTCCAGCAGTGTTTGAGACTCCAGGTTAAAACCTGTTAGGTTTGAAATCCTTTTTGTGTAAACATTGTTTCTAAAACATTAAATAGAATACAGAATAGCAGAATCCATCACACATAGTAAAAGTAAGTATTGTTTTTGTGAAATTTGTTTTATATACTCACATGTTTATGTTGGGTCTTGATCTAAAAGTTGTTTATGTAGATTATCCAAAAATGTAAAAACCACTTTAGAATTTGAATATGAAATACAGTTTGAGAAAATCAATTTTAAGCTATTGAATTAGTGTGATGGACATATCTTTTAGCAAAATGCAGCAGAAGAAAAGATAGAATGAGGAAAAAGTAGAGAAGAAAGTGATATCTGCATGTTTAGTCTAGGGCCACAGAAATCTGTGAAAGCCTTGTCAGGGAGCTTTCAGGAGAAGGAAGAAACTCACTAATCACTAATGAAGAAACAATTGCCCTAAGAGTTATACCTAAAAAAACCAGTTGGTACAGGAGCGTTGAGACATTTTGAATAGGAATAAAATTGCAAAATAGTCATCCTGTAAAACATAATTTGCAAGCTTAATTTAACTACAGTATTTTTCTTTTTAAATTCAGCAATTCATGATGGCCAATAAACTGGACACAGCCATGTGGCTTTCTCGCTTATTCACAGTTTACTGCTCGGCTTTGTTTGTTCTGCCTCTTCTTGGGTATGTATTATACGTGTTTCTGCTGTTGGCATTCACTTGTTCAGTCATTTTTTTCTGGAATACCTTTTTAGATGTCACACGTTGTTAAACAGCCAGGGGTTTGATAAATAATAAAACATGTCTCATCCTTAAAGGTACTAATTAAAGGTACTAATATTCTAGTAATAGTACCAACTGAAGGTATATTTTATATTATGTGCTTTGTGAAAAGTAACATCACATTGAAAATCTTCGAGGAAATGAATGTGGGGATGAGTTCATGTTTTTTCGCCTTTTTGAGTGTTTAAGAGGAAGAATGGCTGCTTTCGAAAATTCAGTTTGATATTGTACATCAATTATACTTCAATAGAAATAAACTTTCAGTTGGGTATATATATATATTAAATGATGCTTCTAAAAAGCTTCAGTAGAGTCACATAATTTTTTTTTCTCTTCTCAAGTAATAGATTTAGGTATTAGGTGTTGTGCAATTATGATGCAATTCACAAAGGAGGAAGAGGTATGGTAGCTGTTTACGTCTCCTGATGATCTCTCCACTGTAATTCGCAGGTTGCATGAAGCGGCAAGCTTTTACCAACGTGCTCTGCTGGCAAATGCTCTCACTAGTGCTCTGAGGCTGCACCAAAGATTACCACACTTCCAGTTAAGCAGAGCATTCCTGGCCCAGGCTTTGTTAGAGGACAGCTGCCACTACCTGCTGTATTCACTCATCTTTGTGAATTCCTACCCTGTTACAAGTATCCTTTTTTACCGTTTTGACAGTGAAATTGCCTACTGAATGTAGGGAGATCACTTTTGATTATTTTTTTGCTACTGGAAAGATTCAACAATGAGGGTGTTCCATGAAGCCTGGGTTGGTTAGTTTGTTGGCACTTCATTTGAAAGCAGATACATTTAGTGTAAGAGTTTCTGACTTTAAAATGTGAAGTCCAAATTTTGAAGAGGTGATTGGGAATTTTAAACTTTTTATATTTGATCTTATATAAACTTCTCTCTGTTAGCAATGAATATTGCAAAATTCAGATTCAAAGCACAAGCCCATGGAGGACTTAAATTTTAATATGTAAGTTTCTTTCATTTAATTCACACCTTCTTTGGGAAGATACCCAGATGTCTTGCTTTAAGAAAAGAGAAATCCTTAGCTCTATCTTTTAACTTTCAGTAAGCTAGAAACAAAAGGAAATTGATCAAGAAATAACTTATATTTAAGCCGAGAATGAGGTAATTAATAAGGTAAAAAGAAATTAGTATTTGCTTTGAATAGCCTGAAATGCAGGAGACTGGTTCAATTTGTGGGTTGTAAAGATCCTCTGGAGAAGGGACAGGCTACCCTCTTCAGTGTTCTTGGGCTTCCCTGGTGGTGCAAATGGTAAATGCAGGGGACCTGAGTTTGATCCCTGGGTTGGGGAGATCCCCTGGAGGATGACATAGCAACCCATTCCAGTATTCTTGCCTGGAGAATCCCCATGGACAGAGAATGCTAGCAGGCTGTGGTCCATGGAGTCGAAAAGAGTCAGACACAACTGAGCCACTAAGTACAGCACAGCACAAAGTAGAAAATAAGGACAGACCCATGGATTTTTGGAATTTGTAAGTTTATACATTTCAGAAATATGTTGTGGGATAATAGGTATTTTTTAAATGGAGGGGAAGAGATTCTGCAGTTTGATGTTTGGGAAGAAATAGATTTAACATTGCTAAACTGAGTTTTTACTGTGGCACCTTTGATATGGTAATGTGCATTGTGAGACTAAGAGTTACCAGTCTTTGCTAAACTTAATCATTTTAATCGGTTGTCCACCCTGCTACCCAGCTCCCCTTGAATCATCCCTCAGGAAAATATTCTGTACTTTAAGAAGTGTTGCTCTTAAGTGTTCTTGAATATTTATGATATAGCTGTACATAATGGAAAGCACAATAAAATATGTCGTCTCTAACAAGTCTTAAGGAAAAGAGAATGGAAGGAAAATTTTTTTGAGCACTTGTTTTGAACTTGACGTATTTAATCCTTGCAACATTCTAAAGAAAATTATTATGAGCATTGTATTATTGATAAGTATACTGAGGCTCAAGGAGTTTAAAATAACCTGCCTGATAGCACATTGGCAAGTGAATAGTAGTGTAGGTAAAACTTGCTAGATAATCCTTGTACTGCAGCTGTAAGCGATTAGCACATTTGTTGACATATCATTGGATTGACCTGTTTTTATCAGCCACATTCATTGAGGTTCTTTACAGTCAGCAATATTAAAATTCTTGCTTTTCTGAGATATAATGGGAAATTATACAGAGATTCTTGTTTCTGCCCTTATTAGCTTAAAATATCCTTGAAGAGAAAAATAGAAATGGTAGAAACTGTTTTCTAGATACTAATGTAGAGCAAATTGAACACATCAGTTATGACCTCTGGGACAGTTACATTGAGTGAATCCTGAGATGCTACCAGATGACTCAATGACAGTGAAGACAACCTCTCTGTCTTTTCTGTCCAGTTATTTGCTATGCCATCTCTAGGGAATGTTGAAGATTAAGGATTTAATGTTCTTTAATTCTTACTGGGAGGNTAAAATTAAATTTCAGACAATCGTGTACAGTCTGAATATTTGTAGAGAAACTGAGCACTGTAAGCTGGATTCATCCTTCCACTTGACTTAACTGGTGAACATTTAAATTTACAAGAGTAACCTGTAGTAGGTTTGGATAGAATAAACCCCGAGGCATGTATCTGAAATTACCTGCATACTGTTAGAAAGCCTGCAGTAAAATTAAAAAATCCTTGAATTTTAAAATAGGCTTGCATTTTTTCCCCAAAGTTTTTTGTATCTTCTTCGAAAGAGAATTAAAGTTAGATTGCTTCCAGCAGTGTTTGAGACTCCAGGTTAAAACCTGTTAGGTTTGAAATCCTTTTTGTGTAAACATTGTTTCTAAAACATTAAATAGAATACAGAATAGCAGAATCCATCACACATAGTAAAAGTAAGTATTGTTTTTGTGAAATTTGTTTTATATACTCACATGTTTATGTTGGGTCTTGATCTAAAAGTTGTTTATGTAGATTATCCAAAAATGTAAAAACCACTTTAGAATTTGAATTTGAAATACAGTTTGAGAAAATCAATTTTAAGCTATTGAATTAGTGTGATGGACATATCTTTTAGCAAAATGCAGCAGAAGAAAAGATAGAATGAGGAAAAAGTGGAGAAGAAAGTGATATCTGCATGTTTAGTCTAAGGCCACAGAAATCTGTGAAAGCCTTGTCAGGGAGCTTTCAGGAGAAGGAAGAAACTCACTAATGAAGAAACAATTGCCCTAAGAGTTATACCTAAAAAAACCAGTTGGTACAGGAGCGTTGAGACATTTTGAATAGGAATAAAATTGCAAAATAGTCATCCTGTAAAACATAATTTGCAAGCTTAATTTAACTACAGTATTTTTCTTTTTAAATTCAGCAATTCATGATGGCCAATAAACTGGACACAGCCATGTGGCTTTCTCGCTTATTCACAGTTTACTGCTCGGCTTTGTTTGTTCTGCCTCTTCTTGGGTATGTATTATACGTGTTTCTGCTGTTGGCATTCACTTGTTCAGTCATTTTTTTCTGGAATACCTTTTTAGATGTCACACGTTGTTAAACAGCCAGGGGTTTGATAAATAATAAAACATGTCTCATCCTTAAAGGTACTAATTAAAGGTACTAATATTCTAGTAATAGTACCAACTGAAGGTATATTTTATATTATGTGCTTTGTGAAAAGTAACATCACATTGAAAATCTTCGAGGAAATGAATGTGGGGATGAGTTCATGTTTTTTCACCTTTTTGAGTGTTTAAGAGGAAGAATGGCTGCTTTCGAAAATTCAGTTTGATATTGTACATCAATTATACTTCAATAGAAATAAACTTTCAGTTGGGTATATATATATATTAAATGATGCTTCTAAAAAGCTTCAGTAGAGTCACATAATTTTTTTTTCTCTTCTCAAGTAATAGATTTAGGTATTAGGTGTTGTGCAATTATGATGCAATTCACAAAGGAGGAAGAGGTATGGTAGCTGTTTACGTCTCCTGATGATCTCTCCACTGTAATTCGCAGGTTGCATGAAGCGGCAAGCTTTTACCAACGTGCTCTGCTGGCAAATGCTCTCACTAGTGCTCTGAGGCTGCACCAAAGATTACCACACTTCCAGTTAAGCAGAGCATTCCTGGCCCAGGCTTTGTTAGAGGACAGCTGCCACTACCTGCTGTATTCACTCATCTTTGTGAATTCCTACCCTGTTACAAGTATCCTTTTTTACCGTTTTGACAGTGAAATTGCCTACTGAATGTAGGGAGATCACTTTTGATTATTTTTTTGCTACTGGAAAGATTCAACAATGAGGGTGTTCCATGAAGCCTGGGTTGGTTAGTTTGTTGGCACTTCATTTGAAAGCAGATACATTTAGTGTAAGAGTTTCTGACTTTAAAATGTGAAGTCCAAATTTTGAAGAGGTGATTGGGAATTTTAAACTTTTTATATTTGATCTTATATAAACTTCTCTCTGTTAGCAATGAATATTGCAAAATTCAGATTCAAAGCACAAGCCCATGGAGGACTTAAATTTTAATATGTAAGTTTCTTTCATTTAATTCACACCTTCTTTGGGAAGATACCCAGATGTCTTGCTTTAAGAAAAGAGAAATCCTTAGCTCTATCTTTTAACTTTCAGTAAGCTAGAAACAAAAGGAAATTGATCAAGAAATAACTTATATTTAAGCCGAGAATGAGGTAATTAATAAGGTAAAAAGAAATTAGTATTTGCTTTGAATAGCCTGAAATGCAGGAGACGCTGGTTCAATTCGTGGGTTGTAAAGATCCTCTGGAGAAGGGACAGGCTACCCTCTTCAGTGTTCTTGGGCTTCCCTGGTGGTGCAAATGGTAAATGCAGGGGACCTGAGTTTGATCCCTGGGTTGGGGAGATCCCCTGGAGGATGACATAGCAACCCATTCCAGTATTCTTGCCTGGAGAATCCCCATGGACAGAGAATGCTAGCAGGCTGTGGTCCATGGAGTCGAAAAGAGTCAGACACAACTGAGCCACTAAGTACAGCACAGCACAAAGTAGAAAATAAGGACAGACCCATGGATTTTTGGAATTTGTAAGTTTATACATTTCAGAAATATGTTGTGGGATAATAGGTATTTTTTAAATGGAGGGGAAGAGATTCTGCAGTTTGATGTTTGGGAAGAAATAGATTTAACATTGCTAAACTGAGTTTTTACTGTGGCACCTTTGATATGGTAATGTGCATTGTGAGACTAAGAGTTACCAGTCTTTGCTAAACTTAATCATTTTAATCGGTTGTCCACCCTGCTACCCAGCTCCCCTTGAATCATCCCTCAGGAAAATATTCTGTACTTTAAGAAGTGTTGCTCTTAAGTGTTCTTGAATATTTATGATATAGCTGTACATAATGGAAAGCACAATAAAATATGTCGTCTCTAACAAGTCTTAAGGAAAAGAGAATGGAAGGAAAATTTTTTTGAGCACTTGTTTTGAACTTGACGTATTTAATCCTTGCAACATTCTAAAGAAAATTATTATGAGCATTGTATTATTGATAAGTATACTGAGGCTCAAGGAGTTTAAAATAACCTGCCTGATAGCACATTGGCAAGTGAATAGTAGTGTAGGTAAAACTTGCTAGATAATCCTTGTACTGCAGCTGTAAGCGATTAGCACATTTGTTGACATATCATTGGATTGACCTGTTTTTATCAGCCACATTCATTGAGGTTCTTTACAGTCAGCAATATTAAAATTCTTGCTTTTCTGAGATATAATGGGAAATTATACAGAGATTCTTGTTTCTGCCCTTATTAGCTTAAAATATCCTTGAAGAGAAAAATAGAAATGGTAGAAACTGTTTTCTAGATACTAATGTAGAGCAAATTGAACACATCAGTTATGACCTCTGGGACAGTTACATTGAGTGAATCCTGAGATGCTACCAGATGACTCAATGACAGTGAAGACAACCTCTCTGTCTTTTCTGTCCAGTTATTTGCTATGCCATCTCTAGGGAATGTTGAAGATTAAGGATTTAATGTTCTTTAATTCTTACTGGGAGGGGAGTATGTAGTGGGAATAACATAAGCTATTAATTGACAAGAAATACTAATCTGATTCCTGAAGTAGTTAAGCATTACATTAGTAAAAGTGAGCCCAAAGTCATGTTCTGATCTTTGCTCTTAGAAAGGTGATATACATTGTCCTATTTCTGTTATACACTCTTTGTCCCTTGAATTTTCTAAATAGTTTAACAATGAATGCTAAAATTATGAGTCTCTTATCAAGGATTTCTGAACTATAGAATGTTAGAGATAGGACTTATTAGAAACCCCTAGCTTTGATGACTGCAAATTTGTACGATAGAAGATGGAACTTGGCCTAGGGAATTGAAGTTAGTGTCAGAGCCAAGAATGAGACCCAGATAACTTGACTCTGAATTCAGGATTCTGTTAAAAGTGTAAAGCTATTTTTATGTATGTGTGATCTCTTCTTAGGAAGTTGGCATTTTATTTAATTCTTATAAGTGACAGGGAAGGTTTGGTAGGATATTAATCGGAGAACTTTGTTGTTAGAGAGTTAGAATTCTTACAACACTTGGCTGTGGGGGCAGTGGTTTACTTGCAGTGGAAACTTAGGAACCTTTGGGTCCTGAATGATGAGTTATGGTTATAATGAATTTGATACTCAGATTGTGTCATAGTGGTCATCATTTCCCTCACACCAAGCTTCCAGTTGGTGTAGAAAAATATGGATTATTTTTTAGAAATTGCTATTGAGGACAAGTGTTTTTGCCATTTATGATTAACAGTCTATATCATTTCATGGAAATAACTTGGACAAGTGGGGGTTTTTTGTTTTCAACCTAGCAGAAGTTGGGATAAATAGTATTTTGAGCAATTTCCATTTTTGAAAAAAGCTAAAAGAAAATTGTGTATATTATCTATCACAAAAAGCTGAATAATGAAACTTAAGGATTCTTTGCTCATGTCTATAATTAAAACTGATGAAACTCTCCATTGAGTATATATACAAACCAGGTATACAATGTCTCTTTTATTTGTACAGATTGAGAATACCTTAACCATGAAAGCTTGACTATAAAAGTTTGATTAGAACCGTATCTCAAAATAATGAAGTCCTTGTAGGAAAAATGAATTAAAGATCTAGAGTTGAGGAAAATTTGGGAACTACTTTTTAAACCATTACCCTATACTCTTTCTTAAGTTGTTGAAAGCAGTACAGAGACTGTGTTGCTATTTGATGGCTAAGGTATTCCGTCCAGAATGACCATTGTGGGGTTAAAAGCCATATTACTTGTCACTTTGAGGTGGTCTAGATTTTAATTTAATTTAGCAAATGTTCACAATATGTTATATACTAGAAATAGGGGGAAAAACTTTTTCACTATTCATAAAAAGAACTGTGGGTTTAAAAAAAATGACTGTTTACAGGTTAAAAAAAAAAAACTTCATTTTATGAAGTATCAGTAAAACAGAAGCCATCACTGAACTCATTTTAGCAGATGCCATTTCACATCTGTATACTTGAACATAATACATACCCTGTTGTGCAAAGTACGTGATGAATTTGTAATGTTTTCCTTAATTATTTTCTTCAGTGAGTATTTTCCCAGTCTTGTTATTTTCTTTGCTTCATGCTGCCACATACACAAAAAAGATCCTTGATGTAAGTAAAACAATGTTGGCCTTGTTTTTGGACTCCAGGATTTACAGGTAGTTGACACAAATTTGAGTTCCAAGACATTTGGGCATGTGTCTCAGAAAGCTCCTATGTTCCTTACAGACCTGCTCTAAATTAGTGATTTGAAAATTTTGGAATTTTTTATTGTTTCAATAAAATAGTACATTTTGTCATAATGGGTTGTATTTAAAATCACTGCCCAGTTCCTGGAGGAGGTTCAGAAGTTTGAAATACATTAGATAAGTTGTCAGAAGTCTTGTTCTGTCAGTGATTTTAATATACTAGATGAGTAGAGTGTCTGAATTTCTTTACCCTGATGTTCAAAACTACTGCATTTCTAAAACATTTTCTTATTCCTGAGTGGAAACATTTAGTCTAATAACCTCCATGTGCCAGGCAGACTGACTGCACATATGCACTGAAGTTTAAGTTAAAATATCAAAAAATTTGCCTTGTGTTGGCCTTTTTATCTCCAAGTTCTTGGGTTACAGCAGTAACTAAACTTTGTGATTTCTGTCTTTAATTGACTAAGGAATCTCAGATACTTTGTGTTGCTGCATAGCCAGATTTTGTTATGGTTGAGAGAAACCACCACCACTTTTAGTGGAATAATCTAATCTTTCTTAAGGAAAACAAAGCATCAATGAGTGAAAAGGGCTTTTATTAAAGTTCTCTATTTCTTCAAATATAGAAAATACAGTAAAGCAGGAAAATATGTTAACTTTTGTCCCTAAAAGTATAGTTTGTACATTTTAATATCATCATTTTCAAATAATTGTCTTTTGATTGTATTGCATGTTAGATATGCCATTTATCTAAGGAAAGAAAATAATTGAGTGATCAAAAATGCTTTCATGACTTCTAATATTTACTTTCTTACATTTTAAGGCAAAGGGTTCAAATAGTTTACCTCTGCTGAGATCTCTCTTGGATAAATTAAGCACTAATCAACAGAATATTCTGAAGTTCATTGCTTGTAATGAAATATTCTTGATGCCTGCTACAGTTTTTATGCTTTTCAGGTAAGAATAAAAATACATTTGTTTTAGGAGGCTGATGTCTAAGTGGATATAATAAATGTATAAACTCAAGTTTTATGCTGCTTAAATCTGTTGAAGTAAATACTAATATGCAGAGCTCAATGGATCTTAGCAGTCATCTTCTCGTGTGATAGTAGAGAACTACTGCGATAGCCCTACTACTGTAGTTGACTGTAGTAAACCTAGGAATTTGTCTTATTTATTATTCCCTACTGCTGGTGCTGCTAAGTCACTTCAGTTGTGTCCGATTCTGTGCGACCCCCATAGACGGCAGCCCACCAGGCTCCCCTGTCCCTGGGATTCTCCAGGCAAGAACACTGGAGTGGGTTGCCATTGCCTTCTCCGGTACATGAAAATGAAAAGTGAAAGTGAAGTCGCTCAGTCATGTCCAGACTCTTAGCGTCCCCATGGACTGTGTAGCCCACCAGGCTCCTCCGTCCGTCCATGGAATTCTCCAGGCAAGAGTACTGGAGTGGGGTGCCGTTGCCTTCTCTGTATATAGTATGAGTTATTTAACATTTTGAAAATTATTTTTCCAAATAACTACTTTTGAAAGAGTCTTAGAAAGGCTAATTTAGTCCATTGTAACATTACTGAGATTATTTTTCCCATACTGGAGAAAAATCTGAAAAGTTAAGGTCTGGTATTGATAGTTGCCTACTGCCACCTCCTTATTTTGTTTGTTAGTTATGAGAAGAATGCATAATTAAAGAAAACCTTCCTTTTGAAAATAGAACATTAGGATAGTATTGACCTTAGTCTCTGTATTCTTGCATTTAAGTTATAAAACTACGTTTCTCTCAAGAGGGCAAGGCTGATTCATATTGTACAGCAGAAACTTAACACAACATTGTTAAGCAGTTATACTCAATTAAAAAATAAATTTTTAAAATGTAAAAATATGTAAAGGAAAATAGCTAAATAAAACTACATTTCTTCCCAGATTATTGCTTTTTCAATTTTCAGTTTCTCAGGTAATAGGACATTACAGATAAAAAACTAAAATGTCATTTAACTATGAATGCTAGTTGCAATTCTGTCCTCTCCTTCCCAGAGCTAAGGAATTTGATATGAGTACTTATATGTAGTTATTTTAAAGTACTTACACACAGATAGGAAATGTATATTATTATTTATGGGTGTGGGGCTTTGTTTAGTTTTTATTGTACATCACAAGCATCAGTTGTGTGCATCTTGCTTTTTTCACTCATACAGTATGTTTTTGTGACCTGTTCATAGTGACCTTCACAGTTCTGGCTTGTTTTGTTTAATGGCTGTATCGTGGTCCATCATATTATTATGCTACATTTTATTAATGGCCATTTGTTTTCAGATTTTTACCTTTCCAAATGTTGCTGCAGTAAACATTTTTTTAAACCTGTCTGCTTATACTTTTGTGTGAATCCATATATACTTTTACTGAGTCTAAGCTGGGTGTATTTTATATTTAATAGACCATGTACCAAATTGCCCTCTAATAGATCTGTGTTACCTATTTTCCATAATCTCATTAGTTTGTAACAAACATTTTTGTCTGTGAAATGTTTCATTTTAATGTTCATTGCCTTGATTAACTAGTGAGGTTTTTATATACCAACAGTTACTCCTTTCCTTAGCAGTGCTTTTAAGCTGTTAAGAGAGTTTTTTAGATTTCCTCATAAATACTTCTGTACCATTGTTGTAAATAATATTTTCCTCTGAAAATTCCAGGATCACCACATGTTGTTAAGCTGTGGGGTTCCAAACTAGATAATATAATTTCAATAGGGTCCTAGAATGGTACAATGGAAAAACTTCTTACCGGGTGTCAGAGAGCTGGATTCTGGATGATTTGACAGTTAACTAGGCCTTCTGGGCCTTGTTTTTGTACATTTAAAAAACTAACAGTGGTTGAAATTAGTAACTTCCAAAAATCCTTCCAATTGTAACGTTCCGTGAATATTAAGTATAGAATTGGATGCAACTGTATTTGTCTATTATTCACCTCTGGAATTTTCACCCTAGAAGTTAGTTCATCTTTTTTGTGATCTTCATCATACACTTAAGCATTTTAATTGGTGAAAGAAGCTTTTTACCCTCTTACTTTCTTGCTCATTTTTCTGTTTCTTGGGTTGCCTGGTCTTGGGTATCCCCAAATTCTGTGATTTGCTTTATGTACCTGAGTGAAAGTTAAAATGTAGCTACCAAAACTAACTCTATATGTGGAGATAATTGGTGTCTATTTCAGGTTAATAAACAGAACAGTTTGTTCTTTTAAGTAAGCTGAAGAGAATTACAATGAAATACTGAGATGCCAAGCACATTTAAACAAAAAACCTCATTATTGGAACTGTAGTGAATTTTTTGTTGGCATACCAAGTTTGTACTATGTTGGTATATTAAGTCAGTTGTGGTATTTAGTCTTTTATTTAAACACTTACAATGTACAAATTGATCTTAATTTTTAAGATTATTGTAAAGGAAATGAGAATTTACCAAAATATTTAAATAGAAGAATCATGTTATTTTTAAAAAGTAAAACTAAGTAATAAAGTATTATTCAATTCCCTAATAAGAGAAGCTATTAATGGTTCAAGTGTGTCACTTGACTTTAACACAGATTATAAAGTTAAACATTTCAAGTCATTATTCCTTAAATGCTACCTTTCATGGTAGAAGCACAGTCTAATATTAGAAGGCCTTGTTATTAAGTTAAAGTTGTAGCAATAATGCATAAAACTCTATATTTAGAAGTGAACAGTTTTTGAGTTTATCTTATACATGGAGTCTGTGAGTTAGTTTATCTTACATAATACACACACATGTGCAAAGACAGATAAAAGGATGATCATTTTGGGTTTGTTCATTAGTAGAGAGCATGTTAGTACATGCATAAAATGGAATATTACAGGTTGTAAAAAGAATAAGATAATTTGTGTGTTGTGATAGGGGATGATCGCTAAGATACAATAAATTTATAGTTGAGAACTGTGTAGGGTATTCCCCATTTATATTTGAGGTGTGCATGTTTAAAGACATATGTTTCTTTCTGTTTCATCTCTTTTTTTTTTTTTGGAGTATAGTTGTTTTATAACGTTGTGTTAGTTTCTACTGTACAACGTCCTGAATCAGTTTTATGTCCGTGTGTCCTCTCCCTGCTGACCCTTCCTCCCGCTGCCCCAGCCCACGCCTCCAGGTCATCGCAGAGCTCTGAGCTGAGCGCCTGTGCTCTGGCAGCTTCCCTCTAGCCGTCTGTTTTGCACATGGTGATGCGTATATGTCAGTGCTGCTCTCAGTATGTTCTACTCTCTTCTTCCTACCCTGTGTTCACACATCCCTTCTCTGCCTTCTCTACATCTGCATCTCTGCTCCTGCCCTGCACGTACGTTCATCAGTACCTTTTCTAGATTCCATATATATGCGTTCGTGTATGATATTTATTTTTCTCTTTCTGACTTAGTCCCTCTGTATGACAGACTCTGGGTACATCCACAGGGTTCTTCATCTTTAAAACAGAAATGATAATACCACTTCCTTCCTAGAGTTAACTGAGTTCAGTGCATTACAGAGTGAGCACTGCATTTTAGCCATCACATACATTTGTTTATGTCAATTTCCGGAAGGCTATATTAGAGACTGCTATAACTTTGATTAAGGAACTAACTTGGATGATGGAAAATTTGTGTTTTATTGAATATTCTTTTCTACTTAATGTGTTCTGTAATGCCTCTATTTTTCAATTTACAGAGTTAAACTTTTGTCACATGATATATTGGAGAAAGTAGATATATTTAGTTATAAATTTGTAATCATATAAATTTTTATTATGAAAGTAATACAGTTAGGGGGGCAGAGAGGCTAAAAAGGAGAATTGCCTGGCAGTCCAGTGATTAGGACTCTGCTTCTACCGCAGGGGGCTGGGCTTTGATCGCCACTCAGCGAACTAAGATCCCACAAGCTGTGTGGGTCTGCCAAGGGTGAGGGGAGGCTAAAAAAATTTAACCTAAAAATCAAACCACATTTAGGATCTTGATGCATTTATTTTACCCCAGATTTTTAAAATATAGTTATAATATATATAGCTTTATATCTTGCCTTGTTCAGAGTTCCTGTGTAGTTTTCAGTAGTCAAGATTTTAAGTAATTGCATACTGAATCCATGTATATTTGATGACTTGAACTTAGATATGATAGATATTATTATCATTTGATGAATGTAAACACACACATTGTCCAGTTAAGTTGCCTTTAAATGTTGAGTATACATGTATATTTGATGGATTCAGTATGCAATTACTTAAAATCTTGACTACTGAAAACTACACAGGAACTCTGAACAAAGCAGGATATAAAGCTATACATATTATTACTATATTTTAAAAATCTGGGGTAGAATAAGTGCATCAAGATCCTAAATGTGGTTTGATTTTTAGGTTAAATTTTTTTAGCCTCCCCACTCACCCTTGGCAGACCCACACAGCTTGTGGGATCTTAGTTCCCTGAGTGGCGATCAAAGCCCAGCCCCCTGCGGTAGAAGCACAGAGTCCTAACCACTATCATTTACTTAGCCCTGGGCTTCCCTGGTGGCTCAGAGGTTAAACCGTCTGCCTCCAATGCGGGAGACCCGGGTTCGATCTCTGGGNCAGACCCACACAGCTTGTGGGATCTTAGTTCCCTGAGTGGCGATCAAAGCCCAGCCCCCTGCGGTAGAAGCACAGAGTCCTAACCACTATCATTTACTTAGCCCTGGGCTTCCCTGGTGGCTCAGAGGTTAAACCGTCTGCCTCCAATGCGGGAGACCCGGGTTCGATCTCTGGGTCGGGAAGATCCCGTGGAGAAGGAAACGGCAATCCACTCCAGTATTCTTGCCTGGAGAATTCCATGGACAAAGGAGCCTAGTAGGTAAAAGTCCACAGAGTCGCAAAGAGTCGGACACAACTGAGTGACTTCACCTTCACCTTCACCTTACTTAGTCCTGCTACCCAACTGGGCTTCCCTGGTGGTTCAGATGGTAAAGAATCTGCCTGCAATGCAAGAGACCCAGGTTCAATCCCTGGGTGGAGAAGATCCCCTGGAGAAGGCTACCCACTCCAGTATTCTTGCCTGGAGACCGTTAGTTTGTTGCTGTGTTTTATTTGTGGTTGTTTTAGTGAACATCTTAAGATAGTTTTTCCTAGGAAAGGATTCCAGATTTAGAATTTCAGAAACATGTATATGACTCTTGAGGTATTATGATTGTCAGTTTAACCAAGAAAAATAAATAATATAGGCTATGTTTAGCCTATACTCAAATTTACTAGTGAGCCTATATGGTTTTATTAATTTTCTTATTTGTTTATACCAAATAAACTTTTCATTTTAAATATTTTATAAAAAGTTTTAGACCTTGATTACCAATTATTAGTGGCAGTTGTTGAAGTATTTATATAACATTTTCTGATCTTTTTAGTAGCTTTAAAAAATTTAACAATACCTACATGAATGACTTGGACTTAGATATGATAGATATTATTGTGATCATTTGATGAATGTAAACACACACATTGTCCAGTTAAGTTGCCTTTAAATGTTGAGTATACATATGAATCGATAATGTGTATTTATTTCCCTTGTATTTGTTTATTTCAGTGGTCAAGGAAGTTTGTTCCAGCCTTTTATATACTATAGATTCCTTACTCTTCGATACTCCTCTCGAAGAAATCCATATTGTCGGTAAGCTTGTGATTAGTTTAAATCTATTTTATTTATTAATAGTATTATGAAATATACCATTTGTAACTTTTAAGACTTGTTTAACTTTTATGTTAGAATATAGAAGCAAGCAATGTTTTGCGAATATAAGTTCTAGGATTGATGAGGTGCTTGCTTTTCAGTCATTAAGACTGAAGTTTTCTTGACCACATCTAAAACAGTGCTAAAGCGTAAGGAATTTAAAACTGTGTAGGACAAAAGTCTCCCTCTCCTGGTACTGTCCTAGTTGAGGAAACACATCGCAGGATGTGATATTCACATGTCAACCTGAGATGAATTTCATGTTTATTGTATCAGTACTGTAGTCCGCAAGAGGGGAGAGATCATTAAGAGAGAAGAGCCCAGGAAAGTTTCACAAAATATTTTAATTTGCTCTGGAAGGATTAAAGACTTTCAATAGACAGTGAGAACAAGGAAAAGCATTTTAGGTAGGAAAACAATAGGAGCACAAGTTCAGAGGCAATAAGATAAACACAGTTTAAGGGGCACATATGGAGGCCTATTTGACCAGAAGGGAAATTCTGAGTGGTGAGTGGTTAGAGCAGAGATTTAAAGGTATATTGGAACCATATCATAAAACTTCTTGAGCCTCAGGATAAGAAGTTTGGAACTTAGTACTTTTTAGATGTCGAGGAATGATGGTGGGCTACAATCCATGGGGTCACAGAGTCTTAACATGACTCAGCAACTAAATGACAGCAACATTTATTGATCATTTTCTGTGTTGCCTTACTGAAACTTCACTGTGACTTCAGTATGTTCTTTTATGGAAATGGTAGGAGGGATAGCTCATATTAGATAATTTTCGCATTCTTGCTCTCTTTTTTAAGACCTAGTTGAATTTGCATAAGTCAGATGTGAAGATTATGTGACTCATCTGTGAAGGAAATACAAATCATCCCTAATCTCAGCCCTTAGAGAGCCATTTATTAAATGAATATTTTCCCCAAAAAAGGACACAGGTGTTGATTTGGGGAATTTTAATTCTGTGTGTTGCCTGCAGTACATCCTGGTTATTCTTTCAGATTCTTTAGTGGAAAGTCATTATCAGCATTTACTCTTGAATCACATTGCTTTTTCATTGAGTTTCTGAAAGAAAACATATTTTATGTTGCAGGACCTTGTTTAATGAACTGAGGATTGTTGTTGAACATCTTATAATGAAACCTGCTTGCCCACTGTTTGTGAGAAGACTTTGTCTCCAGAGTATTGCCTTTATAAGCAGACTGGCACCAACAGTTGCATAGTGTAACAACATCCAGCTAAGTTATATATAATATAAATAAGCATTGTTAGCTGCTGGTACTTCTGCTAGGGATGGATAATTCTAGGTGTAAAACTGACCTCAATGCAATTTACATAATTTACATAAAATGCATCTCAAAAGTAATCATTTTCCTGGCATGTTAAATCAAGCCTTTCAAATACTTTCTGAGAAACTTTCTTGTGATGTGTTGTTAATAGTTAAGGAAGTTTGAATCTTGTGATAAATGTATCAAGAATTCTTTAGATGCTGCTGTGCCTTTATCATGAAGTTTTTATTTGTCTGGTAAAAATAGCTCTAAAGTTTGTTTTCATCTATTTGGTAACCTGAATTTACTTCTGGCATGAGTTCATTATGATAATATTAACATGTAAATTCAGTATACTTTGAGACAGTATTCTTTTGCCATTCAGTAATTTTGGTTGATGGTTGTAACAAAAACACCTCCCTCCTGTATTTAATTTCAAAGTGCTTTTATGTAGAGTTTGTACTGCTTCATTAGGACAGATTTATTTTGGATTTCTTTATCTATCTTATACTATGACTTCCAAAATTTTATTTTCATATTTACTTCTGTGGCTTTGGGGTTTTTTTCCTTACAGGCCCAGCTGAAAGGTTGTTAACCAGCTGGGTAAATACTTGTGGTTACCTAAGCATTTTACATCAGCGAGCAGTAGTCATACAGTTTTCCTCTCAGAGACAGGTTGAGTAACATTTCTCAAATAGTAAATCCTTCTTTTAGGATTGTGGATACAATTACTTAGATCGGATTCTTGACTGCCAGTTTTCTCAATTTCTTAGGCTTGAATTTTCATAGACAGTTGCACCAGTTCAGGTCCCCTTTGAAAGGAATGTAAGTGAAGATTGAGCTGTGACTGAACTCTGTATCTGTTCTGAAATAATAATGAAGATCATACATACTTACCTATCAAATTTCATTTAACAGATTAAATAGAAAGGTTTATAGGTGTTGGTTATTGATTGGGAATGGGGCCAGAGGAGTTGTGGGGAAAATAGTGTGCATTTCAGTCTTGTAATGCGTGGATGAATTTAGAGGAATTGAATGTATTATGCAACTGTGATTTGAGTTGTTTAACATATGAAACACATTTGTTGAGCTTCCATCAACTCCTTTTTAAAATTCATTCTGACCTTTATTTATTGCATGATTGGAAATGTTTAAAACATGGCAAAATGTTAATGCAGAGTAATGTAATGGTTTTTGTAACCAGTTTTCTTCTATGTGCATGTAATTTGGATTTCTCAAATATACTCAGTGACTTATCAGTAACATCAATTTTCTTTCTATTCAACTTTTTGGTCTATAGAAATGTGATACCTACTTGATAGCTCAACTGTAACCAGCTATTTTTGTAATTTTGTAATATTATCTACAAAGTTAGAGAAGCCTCATAATACACAGTCGATTGTTGGGGGGCACTCTCATTGTCACTATGTGTGTAATCTGATGGTTTTAAAAACTAAATTTTCTAGAGCAATAAAGTAACTTTAATGTTAAGTAAACATTATTTCTAATGATGTTTTTAAAAATTGGAATTATATCAAGAAATGGCAGCTGAAGGCATATTTTTTTTAAGTTACTAAGTTTCTTTGTTTTCTACAGTTTATTTATCTTGAGATAATTTTAGATTTGTAGAAAAGTTGTAAAAAATAGTAGAGTTTCTGTATATCCTTTACTCAGTTTCCCCTTGTATTAACAGATTCCATAAGTATAGAACATTTATCAGAACTAAGAAATTAACCCTGGGACAATACTATTAACTACTAAGATGTGGAACTTAGATTTCACCAATTTTTCCACTTACTGGTTTTCTTTTTGTGTGCTCTCTTTTAACCATAATTATTTCTTTTAATGATCTGCTAAGTATGCCTCTGTTTTTTTTTTT
>SJYX01002704.1:12501-56460 GCA_006410675.1 Oreotragus oreotragus | reverse complement strand
TACTAGGAAAAGTTACAGCTGCTGAATTTATTTTTAATATAACATAGCTGAATTTATTTTTATGTGTTTAAAAACAGTTGATTTAACATCTAGAGTATCTGATTGTTTAGGAAGTTGTATAGTGCTGCTGTTCTAGCACTTTTAAATATTAAACTTTCTTGGACAGGTGTAGGCCTCATACAGAATCTACTTTATTCTAACAAAGATTCTGTATTCCTTTTGTATACTTAATTCCTCATGAATTTTAACTATTTAACGCCAGTCCAAAGAGAAATTTCTTAAATAAAGTTTGAGATCAGAATGAGTGAAACTAATTTTGAGGGACTGTGGTAAAGATCCTTATGTAATGCTAACAAATGTGTTTTAATTAACATAGGTCTGAAGCTCCTCTCCACCCCTACCCAAAGCCCTTTTTGATCTGCTAGCTTAATGCTGTCACCCAAATTGAGGTTGATTTTTATTCTGTGGTGAAAACCTCAAGGGAGAAAGTAACCAGTTATGCTGATGAGCAGTAGGTGGCACTCTTTCCTCAAGTAATCCCCAGCTGTTTATCATGCCATGTTGAAAGGTTAAATGCCACTAAATCCTGAGTCAGCCATAAAACTAAGGACCTGAATTCCATGATTCTCTTTAATATGTAATTATTCAACATTCAGTAAATATTTAATAAGCATTTACTCTTGAGTACATTTTTTAAATACAAAAACATTCAAAAGCTGGAATAAGTACCCTATTAATATCTGCTTCCTAGATAAATAGAATAGGCCACAGTTAGTGGTATTACTCAGATCATAGTCTCTCTGCTGTTTTTGTTTCCTAAGTGCCTAATTTACCTAAACAGTTCAGTTCAAAACATGTCAGTTATAAAATTTTTCTTTCATCTTCATTTTCAGATA
The DNA here is from genome assembly GCA_006410675.1 of Oreotragus oreotragus. Lineage (NCBI taxonomy): Eukaryota > Metazoa > Chordata > Mammalia > Artiodactyla > Bovidae > Oreotragus > Oreotragus oreotragus. The sequence goes on along the minus strand of SJYX01002704.1, from coordinate 55,564 downwards.
TAGAGAAAATGGTACTTAATTTTTTTCATGGTCGGTTTGTAGGTAAACAAGGTACAGCCAGTTCCATCTCTTAAAATTAAGACTTCACAGTAATATAAAATCATGTCGATAATTTTGGATATTAGGAATGGTGCCTAGATTTGTAAATTCAGTTTGAGTTACAGAGACAGCTAATTTCATTTAACACCTCACTGAAATTTCTCTAGAATTAAGAGAATTCTGAGAAGCTATACGATAGCATAGTTCAGTGGATTTAGTGTATACCAAAGGCATATATGTTTTGTAAATCCAGGAGTTGTTTCCAGAAATTATTTTAATGAGCAGTCCTCTTCTAATACTCTGGGTGGAAAGTTGTAATTGATCTGGTATTAAGGATAAGAAAGAAGCTGCTCAATGTTTGGGAAGTTTCCTGGTGGTAGTTATTCTGTGACATGTGTATCTTCTAAGCTGGTATTCAGGAGGGTTCTTAGAAGGAACACATCTGTGTGAGGGATTAACTCTAGAGTAGTCTTTCTCCTCTTGGGCAGTACAAATAGGAAAACTGACCTGCATTGAATATGAGTTGATGTGACCAGAGATAAAGTACAGTATTTTTTTAGTCTAAAACAGTTCCTTTGTCTTAGGAAATGATAGAAAAAAAATTGTTGCTAGATATCTTTGCTGGAATCTAAAAATTACCTTATATTCCAGGAGAAGGAAAGGCCCAAGAATCATTTTACTTTTTCCATCATAGTTTTCTGAAGCTACTTTTAAAAAATATGTATATATGCTCAGTACTTTTGAACTAACTTTTTTTTTTCCCTTGGTTCCTAACAGTTTAAATTCCAAACTTTTGACTTTTTTTTTTTGTAATTTTAAGATAAATGCTTTTGACATGAATTTTTGCTTCGTTTATATTTGTAAGTTGAGACCAAATGGGCAACGTCTTAGGCAGGCAACATTTGTGATATGTATATATTGCAACAAATGTAAAAGGGCCACAAAGATTAGAGAGTCATAGAAAATTGCTTGATTATAATAAATGCATTGCTCTGGTGCTCTATGTAATGGGATATATTGAACTAAATTTGTATATACAGTTTGTCAGCATTTCTTAGTAACTTCTCTTGAATCCATTTTTAATATCTAATATTATACAGGTTGGGGAGTTATATACACTTCAGGCCAATACTATCCAGACTATATAAATTTATAAAATAAATTGAAAAATTCATCATTACTGTGTATTCAAGACCAAAGCACATAAATGCTAATATAGGGCTCAGAGGGGAAATATACTGCTCCTGAATATTTGAGAAAATGTGAAGTCCTTTCAAGAGAATCTAATAAACATAATAATCATAGCCTGCTGACACTAAGGAAAAAGGACCTCATTCACTCTTTCTTTTATGCAGTGATTTACTGGTCCCTACTGATTTCCAAATTGGATCACTGTAGTAAATTATCTATGCTGGTACCTGTGAAAGTAAGCCCTGGGATCCATATTTGTTTTGTGTTCTGCTTAAATCAGCAAGAATGATAAATTTGATGGTGTGAAATTGGAAGTGTCAAGGGCTTTCTCTGGTGATTGAGCAAAATAATGTCTCCACTTGTAATTTATTGTGACCCTTTTCCACTATATGTGCTTTGTGTATCTCATATTTATTTCAATACAAATTAAATTGTTGTTCCTTCATCTATATTGTTATATCTAAGATTTTATTGATGTAAAAATCAAATTGTATAATAAAAAAATCTCTCTGGATTTAAGCTGATTTGAAAATGTTATGTTGCAAAAAAACATTTACAATTTGAATTTAGTTTTCTATTGTGCTTCATTGCCTTATTGTTAGAATAAGGTGAATTTGAACTCTTCTGTTTTCTTCAGCTCATCACACATGAGAAGACTGGTATAATTTTGTGATCTAGTATGAAGCTGGAAAAAAAATGTGGCCTAAGGTGAGACTGGAAAAAAAAGAAAAATTATAGTTGTATTTCTTAGCTATTGGCTTGCTTGCTCCCCTGTACTTTTTTATCTAGTGACATTTACAGCCTATTGGATGAGTTATCTGTAACCCTAAAATGATTCACAATATACAGTATATTCAGAGTCATAAGTCAGCACAGGATAACATAGAAGAAGATACTCAGTATCTCCCTTCAAGGGAAGTGTTTAGAGTTGGCAGTTATTTTCTGTGGCAATTTAATAACTGTTACCAAGCAAAACACTGTAAAGGTGAGTTAAATCTTTGTCCACTTAGAGATTATAATCTAAAATTATATAATATAATCTTCAAAAATCTAATGCATAATGAAAATCAGCTATATAAAGGCAATTTTGATACGTAAAGAGAATTGATTTCCTCAAGATTTAGTGGTATAAGGTCTTAGAAACTAAAACATTGTTAGTTCATAATGCTCTTTCCCTTAGCATATGGGAATATTTGAAACTGTTTAAGAAGTAATTCTGAGCTTTGGGAAGCAAAAGGTCATCTCATTCTTCAAGCTTGGTTGAATGAAGGGACTCCTCAAAGAATGGTCATCCAAGATTCTTGAGAGTCACCAGTCTGAACAGGTGATTTGTCGGCAAGTTTTTTTCTGTTTTTTTTTTTTTTTTTTAACCTTTTATGGTAAGGTGTTTTTTTGTTCGGTTTTTTGGGGAGTTTTGGCCTTGCTTCAAGATGCGCGGGGATCTTACTTTCCCAACCAGGGATCAACCTGTATCCCCTGGCAAGGAAGTTTGGAGACTTAACCATTGGACCCCTAGGGAAGTAAGTCCCTGGTGAGTTTTGAACATATATAAAATTAGAACAGTAGATGAACTTCCATATTATCATCATCCAGCCCTCAGAACCCTCTACCATGGTCGTCCCTGTCTATTTTTACCTCTATTTACCTTTTCTTCTAGTTTAAACAACTCACACTATTCTTTTCCACTTAGTAAAAATTGTGTTTCTAAAAGGTACTATTGCTACTGCTAAGTCACTTCAGTCGTGTGTGACTCTGTGTGACCCCATAGATGGCAGCCCACCAGGCTCCCCCATACCTGCGATAAGGATCCTTTTAAAGGTTGGTATTAAATTAACAATAGTTAATGTAGGTCTTTTCGACTGAATGACTAGACATGGTTGACTAACAGTAAGGCCTGNTATCTCCCTTCAAGGGAAGTGTTTAGAGTTGGCAGTTATTTTCTGTGGCAATTTAATAACTGTTACCAAGCAAAACACTGTAAAGGTGAGTTAAATCTTTGTCCACTTAGAGATTATAATCTAAAATTATATAATCTTCAAAAATCTAACGCATAATGAAAATCAGCTATATAAAGGCAATTTTGATACGTAAAGAGAATTGATTTCCTCAGGATTTAGTGGTATAAGGTCTTAGAAACTAAAACATTGTTAGTTCATAATGCTCTTTCCCTTAGCATATGGGAATATTTGAAACTGTTTAAGAAGTAATTCTGAGCTTTGGGAAGCAAAAGGTCATCTCATTCTTCAAGCTTGGTTGAATGAAGGGACTCCTCAAAGAATGGTCATCCAAGATTCTTGAGAGTCACCAGTCTGAACAGGTGATTTGTCGGCAAGTTTTTTTCTGTTTTTTTTTTTTTTTTTTAACCTTTTATGGTAAGGTGTTTTTTTGTTCGGTTTTTTGGGGAGTTTTGGCCTTGCTTCAAGATGCGCGGGGATCTTACTTTCCCAACCAGGGATCAACCTGTATCCCCTGGCAAGGAAGTTTGGAGACTTAACCATTGGACCCCTAGGGAAGTAAGTCCCTGGTGAGTTTTGAACATATATAAAATTAGAACAGTAGATGAACTTCCATATTATCATCATCCAGCCCTCAGAACCCTCTACCATGGTCGTCCCTGTCTATTTTTACCTCTATTTACCTTTTCTTCTAGTTTAAACAACTCACACTATTCTTTTCCACTTAGTAAAAATTGTGTTTCTAAAAGGTACTATTGCTACTGCTAAGTCACTTCAGTCGTGTCTGACTCTGTGTGACCCCATAGATGGCAGCCCACCAGGCTCCCCCATACCTGCGATAAGGATCCTTTTAAAGGTTGGTATTAAATTAACAATAGTTAATGTAGGTCTTTTCGACTGAATGACTAGACATGGTTGACTAACAGTAAGGCCTGAGCATGAAAAAGGCTTAACAATTTTGTAACAAACATAACATGAAGGGAAGGGAAAATTCTAGTGTCTTTGTGTAAAAGGAAGACTTTTCCCCCGGAATTGTTGTCCTCAGAGAAAGATACAAAGACCACCACCGTTAAGGGAAAGTGGTAAGGAAGATTATGCCTTTCCACTTCACTTTCTCCCTTCTAAAGGAGACAGTGTATCTAAAGACTTTTTCCTTGAACACAGAGAGTTTGGGGCTTTGGTGGGCCTCCTGGAAACGGGGGCTAGGTCAGTGCTTCAAATGAGGTGAGTACCTCCAAACATAGAGGTAAATAACTTGGCATTAAATTCTTTCAATTTAGAACTCTAATCATGCCTAGACTTCCAAGAGTAATAGGTCATTTCATTTAAGTAATAAACCCTCAAGACAAAGAAATGAAACTTGTGCATGCGTGCTCATTGTAGATCTCATTCTAGGAATCATACACATACGTATATGTACATACATAGATGTAATTGATTATATAGTTAAGATTGTGTGTGTGCTCAGTTGCTCAGTCGTGTCCGACTCTGTGACTCCATGGACCGTAGCCCGCCAGGCTCCTCTGTCCATGAGATTTCCCAGGCAAGGATACTGGAGTGTGTTGCCATTTCCTTCTCCAGGGGATCTTCCCAACTCAAAGATTGAAACCTCGTCTCCTGCTTCTCCTGCTTTGGCAGGTGAATTCTTTACCACTGAGCCACCTGGAAAGCCCTGAAACCTGTAGTGATCCAAAATAAAATGGATATCTTTTTTTGTCATTAACTCAATTAAAAAAAATACAGTTGTATATGCAGGTTTCCCTCATCTGAAACAATTGACCCTGATACCTGAGAATTATCAAGTTCATGTTTTACAATTCAATTTAGTAATATCCAAAATACATAATTCATCTTTTGAAGTGTTTAGAAATTACCCTTTTTACCACTTTATCTGAAAAACTAAGCTTCCTTTTAGGACGTAACTGTATTATTGGGCCTATTTTGAACTGATGTTTATAATATGAACTTTATGTTTTCCTTTCTTGAGGACAATCCTCAATTAAAAAATGAAAGTAGAACATTTCTTACAAAAATATTGGAATAGTTTTTAGATAAATATTTTAATTTGGGCACTTGGATGTAGTTTATACCTTTAGTTATAAATTATATAAACTATAATAACTTTAGCTATATAGATATAATGCTGAGAATAAAATATTCTTTCAAAGTGAGTAATTAAACATTTATAATTAGAACCCACCAGAGGACTTTCTTTCTTTCTTAACAGAAAAAAATATTAACATCTTAAAGATCTCTGTGCTCCTTCTTTGTCACAGACCTGGCTCAGATGCCTTTTGTGCAAGAAAATACCTAAGTTTTAACCCAACAATGCTTCGATTTTATTCATACTCTCTTGCCAACAATTTTCAGTTTTTACCAGAGAGAGCAGAGGAAGGGAAAGGAAAGTAGGCACATTTCAAGGGAAGGGAATCCTCAGGCCCTTGTGGCCTAAGGCTTAGCTGCATGGCTCCCTGACAACCTTGCCCTCTACTTTGAGGTATTGAAAAGCAAGTCCAGGCAAAAGAACTCTAATCCTAAACCTCTCCTGAGGTGAAATCCCACCAGCAGCCTTGGAAGGCCAATGGGCGAACCATCATTCCACAGACACTCCTGCTTTCTCACCTTATCCTTGTCTTCATTTCCTTTTGTTCCAAGGGCCTCAAGACGTCATTTGAATCTTTCTTTCTTTTGGCAGTGACCTCAACGTTTACCCATGGTCATATTACAGCCACCTGGCAAAACCTCAACCTCTGAACCCCTGGTGATCCAGTGGTTAAGAATCTGTCTGCCAATGCAGGGGACACAGGTTGGATCCCTGGTCTGAGGAAGATCCCACATGCTGTGGGGCAACTAAGCCCTCACTCCACAACTACTGAGCCCCCGTGCTGCAACTACTGAAGCCAGGGTGCCCAGCCTATGTTCTGCAGCAGGAGGAGCCGCCACAGTGAGAGGCTCGCACACCACGACTAGAGAGAAGCCCTCACAGCAACAGAGACCCAGCACAGCCAAAAATAAGAAACCTCAACCTCTAAGTTCAGTTCAGTCGCTCAGTCATGTCTGACTCTGCAACCCCATGAACTGCAGCACACCAGGCCTCGCTGTCCATCACCAACTCCCAGAGTTTACCCAAACTAATGTCCATTGAGTTTGTGATGCCATCTAACCATCTCATCCTCTGTCGTCACCTTCTCCTCCTGCCCTCAATCTTTCCCACCGTCAGGGTCCTTTCATATGAGTCAGCTCTTGGCATCAGGTAGCCAAAATATTGGAGTTTCAACCTCAATATCAGTCCTTCCAATGAACACCTAGGACTGATTTCCTTTAGGATAGACTGGTTAGATCTCCTTGCAGTCCAAGGGACTCTGAAGAGTCTTCTCCAACAACACAGTTCAAAAGCATCAATTCTTTGCTCAGCTTTCTTTATAGTTCAACTCTCACATCCATACATGACCACTGGAAAAACCATAGCCTTGACTAGACGGACCTTTGTTGACAAAGTAATGTCTCTTCTTTTTAATATGCTGTCTAGGTTGGTCATAACTTTCCTTCCAAGGAGTAAGCAACTTAATTTCATGGCTGCAGTCACCATCTGCAGTGATTTTGGAGCCCCCCAAAATAAAGTCAGCCACTGTTTCCACTGTTTCCCCATCTATTTGCTGTGAAGTGATGGGACCAGATGCCATGATCTTAGTTTTCTAAGATCTCTAAGAGCTTTAAGCCAATTTTTTCACTCAACCTCTAAAGTCATACCTAATACCTCGTGAGCTTTTCTTTCACAGCATACTATTTTTCCTTTACACTTTTTGTTAGAGTTGTTCAAATCTTGTATGTCCTTTCTTATTTCTTTTACTACTGAATACTCAGAAAGGTATGCCAGAGTGTCACTGTGATAAGAGATTTGTTAATTTCTCCTGGAAATCTCAATTTTTGCCTTATGTATTTTAAGGCTGTATTACTAGGTGTAAGCAACTTTAGACTTTTGTCTTCTGGTTGAACACTTTATCATTACGTAACAGCCCTCTAACTCTAGAAAACAACTTTTGCTTTAAAATCTGTTTTGTCTGATTTTAGTCAAGTACACCAGGTTTCTTTTGCTTAGTTTTTGCCTGATGTGTCATTTCCCACTCTTGTCCTTTCTGTTTTAGATGTGTCTCCTATAAAGCGTTATTCTGGATTGTCAGCTCAGTCAAGCTGGGAGCTATATTTTCCCAGGATTTCTCTTTTTTTCCCCATTAAGCTTTAGAAATTTAAACATGCATACTTAACAAAGTTTTGAGTTAAAAGGATTTAAATTTGCTTTTGCCAAGTGCCTTGGGGCACTACCAAACTGGGACCACTTTAAACTGAATTCTTATCTCTAGGTTTTTTTTCCCACATAAGAAGTGTAAATTCAGGGCAGAAGTTCTGGCTTGTAGTATTGAATTCTTAGGGGAGATTTTTCTTCCCTCCACCTGACACCAAGGTAGAAAAAGGCAACTTTGCTAGCTGTCTCTTCAGATTTCAGATGCAGTCACCATTTTGCAAACTTCTCCTGTTAGAAGCCACCTTCCCCGGTGGCTCAGATGGTAAAGCATCTGCCTACAATGTGGGAGACCTGGATTCAATCCCTGGGTCGGGAAGATCTTCTAGCGAAGGAAATGGCAACCCACTCCAGTACTCTTGCCTGGGAAATCCCATGGAAGGAGGCACCTAGCAGGCTACAGTCCACGGGGCCACAAAGAGCTGGATATGACTGAGGGACTTCACTTTCACTTTCCTGTTAGAATCCCCTCCTTGGGTGGGGCCTCTTTATCTCCTGCCTTCAGTGTCCTGTTCTGGCTCCCACCTCTTACCCTAAGTTTACCAGGAGCTAGAATAGATTCAATCATACATTTCGCCATTTGGGGGTTCCTTTTAAGCTGTGTGTGAGAGAATAGCATTTTCCTGTTTAACCTGATTTTTTTAGGTTGACTTGAGAACCAGTCAGCATTAACAAGAGAAAGGTTCACTTGGTGATGTTTCATTCTGAAAAATTTGAAGGACCCAGAGCCTCCATCCCAGAGAGATGGGAATTAAAGGATCCTTTATTGCCAGTTCAAGATAACAGGAGGCAGGAGACAGGGAAAGACTTGGGAGAAGGGATGAATAGAGGGAAAGAGATGGTTGGGAGGTGGAATCTGTGATACGATAGGATAAAAGACTCCATGGGAGAAGTAAATAAATGTTTTGCTCTATACTCTGGGCTCTTTTTCAGGATTTTTCTGGTTTTCCTTTTGTTGATGGATTCAGCTGATATACTAGCTCACGTTAAAACATGATCGAGGAGTTTTATACATATAACATCAGGAATAATGTTTAAAAGTCCATAAACAGTAGCTCCAATCTTTATAGACATTCTTTTAATTTCCTTGGCCCTCAGTTTCCTCATTTGTAGAATGTGGCCAGTTGAGAATTATTTTGAGGATTGTTTGAGTTGAACATATTTGTACACTGTGAAATTTTGTACAGGTAGCAACATTTTATATTATGCTTCTCATTTTATTGTACCTTAGATTCTGGGGCTCCTGGAAATAAAGAACTTCCTTCAAAATTCTACTTGATGGGTCAGTGATGGTTAAAACTTTTGTTACCATTTTTAAGTCAACACCTTTCAGGGCGAAAAAGAAACTTTGGACACTTTAAAAGAATGTTTTTCTTTTCCCCTTATTAAAATACAAAGCCTTCTGTATGTTGACAGGTGGATTTTATAATTCTCATAATTCCAGGGACATAAAGGTGCTATTACTTGGCAAAATCAGATCAGCCTCTCTAATTGCAAGAGCTCTCTCCAGAAGTACTTCTTCAAAATCAGTAAATGATTGAAAGTCCTCTCTAAAACATCCTCTAACTATCCCAAATGAATTAATAAGAAGGATGCAAAAATAGTCTAAGAAATGCTCAAAACTAAATTTATATGCAATGTACAGAGAATGACACTCGGAATTAACAGTTCTCTCTTGAGGGAGTCTGGCAGAAATTGGGTATGACCTGAGACATGTAGGAAGTAGCAGAGACAGGATCACTGGGGGCTTCCCTGATGGTTCAGTGGTAAGGAACCCACCTGCTAATGCAGGAGACATGAGTTCAGTCCCTGGGTTGGGAAGACCCCTGGAGAGGAAATGGCAACCCACTCTAGTATTCTTGCCTGGGAAATCCCATGAACAGAGGAGCCTGGCAGGCTATGGTCCATGGGGCCGCAAAGAGTCTGACATGACTTTGTGACCAAACAACCCTAAATAAAGCTAAGCCCTGATTTATTTCCTATAACAACATCCACAAAAAATGTATATTAAAAAAATTTTAAAAGATCATTGGAAGGCAGTAGAGCACAGCTAGGTTCTAGGACTCTGAAGTCTAACAGACCTGGTTCCAGTCACTTCTTAGCTGTGTGATCTGTGCTTCTCCCTGTAAAATTGGGATAATAATACGCTATCAATTGTGAAATGATAAAATGAGCTCAAGCATACAGAGTGTTTAGCATAGTGCTTCACATAAAGGGCTCAAAACATTTTGGCTGTCATCACCATCATCATCTATAATTTAGAACAATTCTATGGAGTGCTATATTGAATAAATTGAGTAGTTGTTAACATAATTTGCCAGTTATTTTTATCCCAAATAGACAATAACTGTAATTATTTTTCAGGTCCTCTTTAGTAATAATTGATGTTTGTAACTATGACCACCTCCCATTTTCTCCCCTACCCAGGTACTGTAAAATTTAGAATTGTCAAAGAAAGTTTAAATTTTGGAGATTACCTGATATTGTGATATAATAGTAAGCGAACAGAATAAGGATCAGAACCAGGTTTCAGTAGTAACTACTTCATACAGATCTGTGACCCTGGGTAATCCATTTAATCATTCCTCCGATGTGTTCCTCTTTTGAAGAATAAGAGTAATACAGGATCCACGGAACTTCCCTGGTGGTCCAATGATTAAGAATATGCCTTCCAAAGCAGAGGATGTGGGTTCAGCCCCTGGTTGGGCAGGTAAGCCTGTGGAGCAACTAGAGAGCCTGTGCACCACAACTAAAGAAGGTCCAAGTGCTGCAAGGAAGACCCTGCGCAGCCAGACTTTTTTAAGAAGAGTGATATAGGATCCAGATTGCTAATGTATGTGTGATGGAATGGGGTTTTCTTCCCTACCACTTCTTTCCATTTTCTAGAATGTTGCATTCTAAAAGCTACATTAATAGAAGGGTCAGGAGTTTTTTGTTAGTTTATTTTCCCAAATAAAAGCCATCATTTCTTCTTCTATAAAAGGGTGTGTTTAAAACAATATTACTTAATGCCATGAAGGAGAAAAAGTATCAGTGCAATGAGGAAAGATCTAGTTGCATTAGACATTCTATCTGGGGGTTAGACCCCCATGAGGAGTTTTCCCCCACAGCCTCAAGCATACTCAAGTTTTGAAACCTGCTCACTATCAAAAGTAGAACCAGCTGGAGCAGAGAAAGACTGACAGCGTCCTTTGGAAGCAAGACGCAGGAAGAACTGGAGCTGAGACTTTCCTGGAAGGAAAGAGTGAGTGTATCAAAAGGACGGAGGGACTGCGTATGTCTGTAGAGCAGCACTGTCCGGTAGTAACATAACGTAAGGCACACATGCGATCCACATAGGTAATTTAAAATGTTCTGGTAGCATATTAAAACAGCAAAAAGAGGGACTTCCTGTGGTCCAGTGCCGAGTACTCCATGCTCCCAATACAGGGGGCCCAGGTTCAATCCCTGGTCATATCCCACATGCCACAACCAAGAGCTTGCATTGTTGTTTTAGTCGCTATGTTGTGCTGACTCTGTGTGACCCCATGGACTGTAGCCCGCCAGGCTCCTCTGTCCAAGGGATTCTCCAGGCAAGAATACTAGCTGCTAAGTTGCTTCAGTCGTGTCCGACTCTGTGCGACCCCATGGACGGCAGCCTACCAGGCTCCCCAATCCCTGGGATTCTCCAGGCAAGAACACTGGAGTGGGTTGCCATTTCCTTCTCCAGTGCCATAAAGTGAAAAGTGAAAGCGAAGTCGCTCAGTCGTGCCCAACTCTTAGCGACCCCATGGACTGCAGCCTAGAAGAATACTGGAATGGGCTGCTGTTTCCTCCTCCAGGGGATTTTCCCAACCCAGGGCTCGAACCCACATCTCCTGCATTGGCAGGCGGGTTTTCTACTGCTGAGCTACCAGGGAAGCCCCAAGAACTCAAAACCTACAACTAAAAAAAGATTCCATGTGCCGCAACTAGAAAATCCTGCATCCCGCAAGAAAGACGGAAGATCCCACGTGCCACAATAAGATCCAGTGCAGCCAAGTAAATAAATAAATATTTTTTAAAAAGTAAAAAGCAACGTGAAATTAATTTTTGTAATATGTTTGATGTAACCCACTATCAACAGTTATTAACTTAATAATTTTATATTCTTTTTTATATCAAGCCTTCAATATATATTTTATTATTCCAGCACATCTCAATTCAGACTTGCCATATATCAAATGCTCACTCTTCACACATGGTTAGTGGCTAATATGTTGAATAACACAGATATGGAAGGTATGAAGGAGACTGTCTGAGATTCTCTGATGACATTGGCATTATCACATGCTGTCTTAGTCCAGAATCTAGGACTAAGACTCCATGGCTGTGGATGGAGCTTAGAAGCAATTTGAATAGAGTAAAACACTCTCCACTGGCTGGTGGACTTGTGGACTTTCTGTGGTTTGGATGACATGGCCTGAAAATGAAGCTGCAACTGAACATTCTTTGCAATTCTATGTGTGTTAAATTGTCTGACATTAAGACTGCTTTATTATAGAGTAAAGGCTTCTCAGGTGGCGCTAGTGGTAAAGAACCTGCCTGCAAATACCGGAGACAAGAGACACAGGTTCAATCCCTGGGCCGGGAAAATCCCCTAGAGAAGGAAATGGCAACCCGCTTCAGTATTCTTGCCTGGAGAATCCCATGGACAGAGGAGCCTGGTGGGCCCCAGTCCATGGGGTCACAAAGAGTTGGACCTGACTGAAATGACTTATTGCACATGCTCACTATATTATAACCACCTTTCTCTTCCATTATATGGTGTATTAGTCTGCTCAGGTTGCCATAACAAAATATTGTAAACTGGGTAACTTAAACAACAAGAATTTTATTTTCTCACAGTTCTGGAGGTTGAGAATTCCAAGGTCAGGATGCCAGCAAAGTAGATTTCATTCTGAGGACTCGTGGCTTATAAGTAGTTGCCATCTCACTTTATGGTCAGGTGGCCTTTCTTTGATGTGTGTACTTGGAGAGAGAGAGAGAGAGATTTCTCTCTTCCTCCTCTTATAAAGCCACCTATTGGCTTAAGACTCTACCCTTATGACTTTATGTAACCTTAATTATCTCCCTATCTCCACAGTCACAGCAGGGGTAGGACTTTAATATAAAAATTCAAACACAATCCAGCCTAGTTAATTAAGTAGACAAGGATTTGGCTAACAACCATTAGCCCTGGCTAACAACATTTTTTAAAAGGTGGGAAGGTTCAGGCTTGGGAGCTCTGAAACCGAGAATGAAGCAGCTTGCTATTGTTACTCTTGCTGGGACACTCTCCTGGACTCTTGTACCTATTGCCTCTGAATTTGTGTATCTAGGCCTGACACCTCTTCCCTCGTCAAAATATGTTCCATGAGATGCCTTGCTTTTCCCATTATTTTCTTGGAAATTGAGACCTTTCACAGATTTCTGATGGTTAACTCGAGCTTCTGTTGCATCTGTGGGCCCTCACTGGAAAAGAACCTGAGAAATCAAGGTTCAGTCTTCGGCCTTGGGGAGACAAATCCACAAGGTGGGAGATTCTCCAGACACTGAAAGTATTCAAAATATGCTGGGCAGCCAAAAGATGTAAATGTCCTTCACTGGCACTGAGTTCTATTATTGTTTGAAAAAAAAATCCAGTTCAGGAGACATAAATTTAACTCAAAAACAACTTTGTTTGTTAGAATTTGTTTCCAAAAGCAGCTGTTACAAACTGTCTGCTTTCAAATTTACTTTTCTTTATACCTGACCTTGCTTCTAACCTTTTCAGTTGCATCATATTTTTACACCCTGGTAAATAATAGCTAAAATCTACTGGCTGGAGTATGATTGTGTCAGGGGCTTGTATTCCCTTGGCTGGGAGTTGGAGTGAGTGAACATTGTTGCTTCACGTATGGAAAAGGAATAAGAATAAGGAACAAGTGTGAGGCCATTATTGAAAAAACAGCACGGGTGTGAAATATTAGGCCACCTCGCAGCTTCTCACTTATTCTGTGTGCACACAGAACTTTCACATGCTGTTGTCGGGAGTGTGTATTGGTACAACTAGTACTTTGGGAAACTGCTGCTGCTGCTGCTGCTGCTGCTAAGTCCGACTCTGTGCGACCCCATAGACGGCAGCCCACCAGGCTCCCCCGTCCCTGGGATTCTTCAGGCAGAAACACTGGAGTGGGTTGCCATTTCCTCCTCCAATGCATGAAAGTGAAAGTAAATTTGCTCAATCGTGTCCGACTCAGCGACCCCATGGACTGCAGCCTACCAGGCTCCTCTGTCCGTGGGATTTTCCAGGCAAGAGTACTGGAGTGGGTTGCCATTGCCTTCTCCATGGGACACTTCTAGTAACAGCTAAAACTGGAAGTTTGCATATCCTATAACCAAGTACGTTCAACCCTGGGAATATATCTATCAGAAATGCATACACATAATTTGTAATAGTCCCTAGGAAGTGAAAGTGAAGTCGCTCAGTTGTGTCTGAATCTTTGTGACCCCGTGGACTGTAGCCCATCAGGCTCCTCTGTCCATGGGATTCTCCAGGCAAGAATACTGGAGTGAGTTGCCATTTCCTTCTCCAGGGGATCTTCCCGCCCCAGGGATTGAACCCAGGTCTCCTGCAATGCAGGCAGACGCTTTAACCTCTGAGCCACAAAGGAAGCCCTAATAGTCCCTAACTGGAACCCAGATATTATTCAGCAATGGAATGGATAAACTATGGATACTCACNCCAGGGGATCTTCCCGCCCCAGGGATTGAACCCAGGTCTCCTGCAATGCAGGCAGACGCTTTAACCTCTGAGCCACAAAGGAAGCCCTAATAGTCCCTAACTGGAACCCAGATATTATTCAGCAATGGAATGGATAAACTATGGATACTCACAACAGTGGAATACTATACAGTGACAGGAATGTACATAGTGACATGGATGAATCCCACAAACATAATGTTGAGATAAAGAAGCCAGACTCTTGCATACATATCATGAGAGTCCATCATCTATAATCCACGCATATAGGTCCCCAGACAGTCAAAACACCTATGTTGTTATAAGGCAGGATTAGTGGCACACTTGATGCTTGGGAGGATCCTGATGAGAAGAGAGGTCTTCTGGGAAGCCAGTCATGCTGGGTGCTGATTACAGCTTTGCTCACGGCTTAGAATTCTTAGAGCTGTGCCCACAAGACTTGTGCTGTTTTCTGTGTATTATACTTCCATAAAAAGCTAAGTTTTGAAAAACTTAAGGAGAATTTCCTTTGGTGTCACCACTTGTGGCTTTGGGGAAGAAATGAACTCTTTACAAATGCTGCTTTCCCCCAGAACATCAAATCTACAGTCCACATGCTTTTGGCCCACAGCTCATTTCTCTTAAGGATAAAAGTTAACCACAGGTTTCATTCTCTTTTGCCCTCCGGAGTATTTAGTAACCTGACTTTCCCTACTGTAATAACTGTAATCCAAATCTGGTTCACTGATCTCTCAAGAAAGGAGGTGGTAGGGTGGAATGTATACACGTCAATTCTTCATTTCATTTCCTTTGCTTTGGCAGGATGGCTTTGCCAGTACACACAATGTGTCTGTGCACACCCACACTGCTTCTGACCTTGGTTGTACAGCAGGTAGCATCACCCTTGGTGTGGTCCTTTCCTTTTTGAAGCGTTCAGGTGGGCAAGCTCTCTCCTTTTCTAATTCCACAGAGGAAAAACAACATGATGCCAACAAATATATCTGTGATCAAAATTAAATTTGTGTTCTTGGTAAGACTCAGGATAAAGCCACTGACTATCTCATAAAAGATTATCTAAGTTAGTTTTCCAAATAAGTAGCCAGGTTTGTCTCATGATCAGAATTACTATTTTCCCAAAGCTAAAGACAGGATGAAACTGAGGAACAGTCTGCTCAACTACAGAGGCAAATTTCTGCAAGATGTGGAACTTCTTCAGAATTAAGGTTAATGGTAATATTCATGACACTTCACCCATTACCTACTACTATTTCTATCTGTCTGACTTAATATTCCCTCTGTGCGCTTAGTCACTCAGTCATGTCAGACTCTTTGGGACCCCATGGGCTGTAGCCTGGCAGGATCGTCTGTTCATGGGAATTCTCCAGGCAAGAATACTGGAGTGGGTTGCCATGCCCTCCTCCTGGGGATCTTCCTAACCCAGGGATCAAACCCAGGTCTCCCACATTGCAGGCGGATTCTTTACCATCTGAGCCACCAGAGAAGCCCTGATATTCCCTTTATTGGGGTCTTTATTTATATTAAAAATTCTTGAGAATTTCCTGGTGGTCCAGTGGTTAAGACTCCATGCTTTCAATGCAATGGGAGTGGGTTAAATCCCTGGACAGGGAACTAAAATCCCACATACTGACCAGGGATCTAACCCATGTCCCTTGCATTTGAGGGCAGGTTCTTAACCACTGGACTATGACCAGTCTTGATTAAAATGATAGCTGAAAATAAGGGTCAACTTTAAGAATCCAAAGCATTTAAGTTCGCAATATAATAAAGGTTCATGAATATTTACATATAGTTACCAGAAAAATATGGTCCCATCACTTCATGGGAAATAGATGGGAAAACAGTGGAAACAGTGGCTGACTTTATTTTGGGGGGCTCCAAAATCACTGCAGGTGGTAATTGCAGCCATGAAATTAAAAGATGCTTACTCCTTGGAAGGAAAGTTATGACCAACCTAGATANGGCTTAAAGCTCAACATTCAGAAAACAAAGATCATGGCATCTGGTCCCATCACTTCATGGGAAATAGATGGGAAACAGTGGAAACAGTGTAAGACTTTATTTTGGGGGGCTCCCAAATCACTGCAGATGGTGATTGCAACCATGAAATTAAAAGACACTTACTCCTTGGAAGGAAAGTTATGACCAACCTAGGTAGCATATTCAAAAGCAGAGACATTACTCTGCCAACAAAGGTCTGTCTAGTCAATGCTGTGTTTTTTCCAGTGGTCATGTATGGATGTGAGAGTTGGACTGTGAAGAAAGCTGAGCACCAAAAAATTGAGGCTTTTGAACTGTGGTGTTGGAGAAGACTCTTGAGAGTCCCTTGGACTGCAAGGAGATCCAACCAGTCCATTCTGAAGAAGATCAGCCCTGGAGTTTCTTTGGAGGGAATGATGCTAAGCTGAAACTCTAGTACTTTGGCCACCTCATGCGAAGAGTTGACTCATTGGAAAACACTCTGATGCTGGGAGGGATTGGGGGCAGGAGGAGAAGGAGACGACAGAGGATGAGATGGCTGGATGGCATCACTGACTCGATGGACGTGAGTCTGAGTGAACTCTTGGAGTTGGTGATGGACTGGGGGGCCTGGCGTGCTACGATTCATGGGGTCGCAAAGAGTTGGATACTACTGAGCAACTGAACTGAATTGAACTGAAGAGGTAAGAACAAAAAGCAACAAGGAAAAAGTAGAAATGAAAGGCAACTGTTCCAATTAGCATTCAAGAACACAAAATGAGGGTCCAAGAATACCAGGTGCTAAAAAACATTTCTGGAATTTGAGCTACTGTCCAATAGTCTTGGAATTTAACCCAGCGCCTCATGAAAGTTTGCAGGTGGAATCAGCTTCCTACTGAGTTGGTCTAGTCCAGAAAACTGGCCCCACTGCTGAAGCCTAGAGCATCCCTTTGGTTGGGGAAGCCCCACTCCTCTCGTTGGACTCCCTGGAGATCTCTTCTCTGTATGTCCATCTCGGTGAGTGAGGCTACAGGCACTGCTTCAATGCTGACAGCCTGATATCTACTCAATTTTCCCACTGATGATCCATCCGACAACACATGTGAGGTGGGGGGAAGGGAGTGATATTTTAGAAACTGTCTAAGAAATCAAAAGAGACAGTTCCATTATCATAAGGCATAAAGACATTTGGATGTTACTGTTTATTATTATTACCTATTTGTGTGGACCATCAAAATACCTAAATATATCTTGCATTTTTGGGGGACTGACTTCCCTTGTGGCTCAGACAGTAAAGAATCTGTCTGCAATGCAGAAGACCTGGGTTCAATCCTTGAATCAGGAAGATTCCCTGGAGAAGGGAATGGCTACCCACTCCAGTATTCTTGCTTGGAGAATCACATGGACAGAGGAGCCTGGCAGGCTACAGTCCACGGGGTTGCAAAGAGTTGGACATGACTGAGTGACAAACACATTCTTTGGGGATTATATGCAGCCAAAAGTTTTCCTGTGAGCCATGCTTTCTATATTTTTACAAAGCCACACTCTTAACAGTTACTGAAACTCAGCGAGCAGCAGAGGGAAGCAACAAAAGAAGATGAAAAGACGTAAGGAATAGAGGGAGGAAGGAAAAGAAGATAAGAAAGGAAATATTAAATTATTGAGAGAAACAAGCCAACCAAATCTGGAAGGAAGATACTAGACAGATGTCCAGAGACCAAAGCTTAGAGCCTACTGCTTGTGCAGTGCCTCGATCTACTGTGTAAGAGACTTGTTTGCTGTTTATCTACAGTCTTTCAGCTTTGATTTGCCTTTCTTTCTAAACTATCACCTGTGATGCACAGGTTCAGTCTCTGCAAGTCACATTTCAGAGGCTCTTTGGCAAGCTGGCCTTTTTTTTAGGTTCTGCCAGTTAGCAGGCACTAGAGGGAGACTGAAAGTGGGACAGAGCTAATGTTCTATCTGATTTGCTGTTCCTGTAGCATCAATGGCACCCCACTCCACTACTCTTGCCTGGAAAATCCCATGGATGGAGGAGTCTGGTGGGCTGTAGTCCATGGGGTTGCTAAGAGTCAGACACAACTGAGGGACTTCACTTTCACTTTTCACTTTCATGCATTGGAGAAGGAAATGGCAACCCACTCCAGTGTCCTTGCCTGGAGAATCCCAGGGATGGGGGAGCCTGGTGGGCTGCCCTCTATGGGGTCGCACAGAGTCAGACATGACTGAAGTGACTTAGCAGCAGCAGCATCCCCTCAGCGGGGGGACCTGACTCCAGCTCCCAGCTTCTATTAGCACATGGAAAAATAGCCCCATCCTGCTTCCTCAGCACATACGACCAGCAACTGGGCAGTGACCTCTCCTTGGAGGTTTCAGCACTAACTGTAGGGCCTCTCTTCTGAGTTCTTAGGTCTGGAGATCCATCCTAGGACATGATAGCTGCTTCCTAAAATCATTACCCCAGTGCTTCCTTTCATTTTTCTAGCCTCTAGTTCTTATGTAGCAAATTTCCTATATTAAATCCTTTCAGCTGAAATACTGTTTTTCTCATGAGGCCCTTTCTTCTCATGGACTCCTTTCTGACAGCAAGAGCTGAAAAATTCTGCAACCTTAGCCAACAACCCCCTGGCAATCTAAATGAGAGGTTAATTTTTTGATTAAGAAACTCAAAATATGCTGAAACAACTGTGACACAGTAAAAATGACTGTGTTCTAGCCTTTGAAATATGAAGCTGTAACTTGGATTTGGAATATTTTCATGGCTGGACATCTTAAAAAATGACAATTCAAATATAAGAATATTTTATGAAAATATAACATTATTGGATATATTATTTAATAGCACATTTTGAAATTAAAGTTAAAATTGCTTCCTGGTAAATGAGAGGTTAATTTTTTGATTAAGAAACTCAAAATATGCTGAAACAACTGTGACACAGTAAAAATGACTGTGTTCTAGCCTTTGAAATATGAAGCTGTAACTTGGATTTGGAATATTTTCATGGCTGGACATCTTAAAAAATGACAATTCAAATATAAGAATATTTTATGAAAATATAACATTATTGGATATATTATTTAATAGCACATTTTGAAATTAAAGTTAAATACTTGAGTTACTTTCAGGAATGAGAGGAGAAAAGTAAATTACTGGAGATTTCTATCAAGTTTTACAAGGAAGGATCAGTTGAAAAATTGTATATAAATGGAAACAACTGAAATGGTGAGGGTCTTACCAATATCCATTCACAGTCAATAACATTACTCAACCTGTGTGTGATGGTTAGCACAGTGCAATGGGCAAATTTCTCATGGATTTTTTTTTGTATTAACTCCTCAGTTCTGGAATCAGAGAAATCGATATACTTCAGTGAAGACAGGAAAAGCAGACTAAAGAGTTAAAAATTAAAAATCAATACTTTAACATATAATCTTGCCCCTAAAAATCTAAGTATAAAAAATCTATTTAGAAATTTACAATTTTTTGTAAAATGATGGAAAATAGTCTTCCCTTGAAATTACTTGAAACTATCAGGAGCTGGATTTAGGAATCCAGCTCTCTTAGGATGCCTCATAACAACATTGCTGCTAAGTCGCTTCAGTCGTGTCCGACTGTGCGACCCCATAGACGGAAGCCCACCAGGCTCCCCCGTCCCTGGGATTCTCCAGGCAAGAACACTGGAGTGGGTTGCCATTTCCTTCTCCAATGCATGGAAGTGAAAAGTGAAAGGGAAGTCGCACAGTCATGTCCGACTCTTAGCGACCCCATGGACTACAGCCTACCAGGCTCCTCCGTCCATGGGATTTCCCAGGCAAGAGTACTGGAGTGGGGTGCCATTGCCTTCTCCACATAACAACATGAACAGCATATAATGTGTCTTGGTTTCTTCCTTGTTTTCTGTGATTAATATTATTAAGAGATATCTATGGGGCAAAGAGAGCATAGAAACATTTCTCAGCATCACTAAATGTTTTCCATTTATCACACTTACAATTTGGATTCCAGGTTTCATGGACCTCGGCTCCATACCTTGGATCCACATTGGATGTGGCTTTGTCAAGAATCAATATCTGATTTTTCCTGAGAATAGCCCTGGCAAGGCACACTAGTTGTCTCTGTCCAACACTCAAGTTCAATCCTGATTCTGCTAATTCGGTATACATTTCAGTAGGAAGTTCTTTGATGGCTTCTTTAAGTTGTACCTGTGGATACAGAAAGAACATTTTCCTAAACAAATTGCTGCTGAAGTAGACAAGCCTCTTAGACATTAGAACTTTGAAGTCCTCACAACCTCTTGGGTATCTTACATGTAAAGCCAGGTGATGGGGAGAGCTATTTCCAATTAGTGTTCACTGAGAAAGATGGTGAATAGCGTTAAGTCAGGACAGAAAGATCTCAATTATCCCCTGCCACATGCCATCCACCACAATCCCCACCTAGGAATTAGTCCAGAAAGTCTCAAAAATTGAAGCAATTTCTCCCAATGTGGTTTAAACAGAAAATCTAAAAGGATTTTTATGGTTGAATCAGCTTTACCAAAGTACATTTTCCATAGGAGTTGGTACACTAAAAGGAAACTTAAAAAAAATTACAGAAAGTATGGTTCTTTAAAGATATAACATTATTAACACTTTACAATTTTGTAACATTTAAAACAATGCAAATTTAAACAATGGAAAATTGATAGATTATGTAATCATTAGGACCTTTGAAAGGGTTCGAATCAGGATATATATCATCTGGTCAGTTCACGTAAAAGAAGTTATAGTATTCACAGAACGTCACTTACTTTTGAGTGTTCTGTGTTCTATGTTATAATGTAGAAGAGAGGGGGTGTTATACATATATCCACTACAAATATAATTAGATAGAAGTATTTTAATATGAGGATTTCAATTTTTTCGTTTGGAAATAGTGGTTTATATTAGACTTTTATGTGAACTACCATCCCCAGTCAAGTTGCTTGTTTGGAGAAATTCTGTGGAGCAAGAAGCAAACTCAGGCTGTACTTGAAGTTAAAGAACAAATACACTTCAAATTAAGAAACCAACAGATTGATGACCAATAATTTATTTAACACACTACAGTGTCAGATAACAAAACACCCAGGGTGAATGAGTAGCATTTTTGTGATATCCTAAATGCTGGAGCACTTCCATGAATGTGACCCTGAACTGTGTTCCTGATGGAGTCCAATCCCTAGAAAGCAGAATTCTGAGTTAGGATTAAATATGGTCCTGGTATTTCATGAAAGGTGTACAAACTCTAAAGGGTAAGATTCGGACTGTGATACAAGTGGTTGGTCTTTGTTAAGACTGACATCCTGACTTTGAAGCAGTAATCTCACACTTACTCCTAAATTGGGTGACATCATATAATTAATCTGCTTTTTTCTTTTTCCTTCAGTTTGTCCATATCTGCTTCATGATGAATAAGAGTTGTAAGGGGAAATGTTTTTCATAAAATACTCTGTATTTATAAAAGACTCTGTATTTATTTATGAATCAGGGGTGGCTATGAGAATAATATGAATATTAAGGCCCTCTGTAGCATAATCGTATAATCAAGTTATAAAGTATTAGAGTGGAAGAAAAGGACAAAAGAGGCAGTAGACAACAATAACTAGAAGTTACAACTAGAGAATCTGAACATACTAGATGACAGTGTAATATTACTATTTTATTTCTTAAATGAGAGAATTGTTGATGACAGTGAGATAAATCTTGATGAATGAGAGAGCCCCAGAATCTGCAACAATGCCTGTCTAAGCTCTCAGAGATATTTGTTGGCTATGTGAAGGCAGAAGTGAATCTCATCTTGTGACATATCTGTTCCTATAAATTAGAAAATAAATCCATGTAGACAGTTTACATATAACACTATTATTATATGTAAAAGGATTATATTCTTATAACAATTAACTGGCTCCAGAATGTCACAACATCACACTGTAAACTGTGGAAAGCACAGAAAAAGTTATAATTTAAGGGAAATGGAGCAAATAATACTGTTCAAAACTTTACATCACAGCATGGAATACTTCAGATCATTTTTGAGGATGGGAAAATAATAGAATATAGCTAAACTGAAAAACAAACTGAACTTGTAAGTTACCCTATTTCTATCACCATTACCATTTTTAAAGTAACCTACTGAGTAGTGAATCTAGTAGGTGCCAATGACTCTCACAGGAGGTTAACACAGATATCAGACGGTTCCCATATTTCATGGAAACTTCTTACTTCTCAAAAAAGAAAGGCTAGTTTGGGCTGGAAGGAGACAGCGAAATGCAGTCAACAGATGGGGAAGACCTATTAGTAGAGCAGGACCAGCAGTAAAGGAAGTAAAGGGGGAGCCCATTCACCTAATACAAGGCCCCTGGAAATGGACATGTGAGCTGTCCCACAGCCAGGACTGAACCACGTGGTTCCTGAGGCACCAGCTGCTGACGCCCATATTTCTGTATCTTGGTTTCCTGTGTGATGAGATGCACTTGTGTCCCAACAGAGATACTATCAATGCTGGACTTGTGTAACACAAGATTTTGTAAGGAAATAAGCCATACTTCTCTGAAATGAAGAGATCAACCAAATATTTAGTACCTATTTATTAAGTGCTACTCTTTAAAAGCAAAAGACTGAGCTAGGTCCTATGAGAGATTAGAAGTCTGTTTATGGTTTAGCCAGTCCAGGTTCGATGCATGAGACAGGGTGACCGGGGCTGGTGCACTGGGATGACCCAGAGGGATGGGATGGGAGGGAGGTGGGAGGGAGGTTCAGGATTGGGAACACATGTATATCCATGGTGGATCCCTGTCAATGTATGGTAAAACCACTACAATATTGTAAAGTAATTAGCCTCCAATTAAAATAAATAAATTTATATTAGAATAAAAGTCTAAAGTTTCTGCTTCCAGCAGAATCAATTTGCAAAACTAGGGCTAATACACAAAATAATTAGTATTAAAATATACAAACCAACAGCAACTTAACAGTTAAAAATGTTTCATGCAAGGGTGAGGAAATTCAATGAAGTAGGGCCAGGGGAAACATGACACAAATAACAGAAAATCCTCTAGAAATTAACCTATCCATGTAAAAACTGAGCCAAAGCTTCAGGGTTCTGTTACCTGTATTCATGTTGCAATATTAAAATGAGATAATCATAAATAAGTAATCATCATCACATTCCAACTATATAACTACCTTTTATAAACACTTTCTTATGAAACGTCATAGCATTTTATTGGTATGACCTTGTTTATCTTTCAGTTAATAATGAAAAACTATTGTCTCCACTTAGATATACCCTAAGGTCAGAGTAATAAAATGAATATTGGAGGAGTAATTAGGGTAATTAATTTACTAGGTCACTCATAGAATTTGACCCCACAGTTTTAATGTCTAGTTTAATGTTCTGCTAAGGACAAAATAATGCATCTAGTTGCTTGGGGTTCTATACAAAAAGCTAAAATGAAAACATGAGGAATTATATTGTTGGTTTTCATTATCAATACACACATTTTAAGTGTACCCATCTCATCACTGTTCTCCTAGAAAGTAAACAAAGTCAGATAAAATGATAAGCTTCTCTTAATTGCCTGCAATGCTATAAATGTACACACACAGATACTAATGCTGATAAATGAATTACATAAATTACCTCTTCTAAGATATTCCACAGTTCCTCTTCCAAATACTCATTAAAGGGATCCAGATTTTTCCTCACTGTTCCAGTGAATAAAACAGGTTCCTAAATACCACAAAATAGTGAATGTTACTATCTTAATCTCTTTTCATTTTAAACCAATGCCTATAGAAAAGAATGAAAATACAAAATATCAAAATTCACTGCAATCATTAATATTAAAGTTGCAAATGTATGTTTACAAAACAATATCTTTAATTTTCCATTGTACAAAATGTGCTACAAAATATCCTCTGGACTATTAAACACTAAAAGAAGAAAGTGTTGAGGAAGTATTTTCATCTTTAAAAAAAAATTAAAGAAGAGAAATGAAGATTTGATTATTTTTTAAATTGCCATTGTGGTAATAAATATCTACTTAGACACACACAGAAACTGAGGATACAATTACATGAGAAATTTTACATCAAGATCTACATAAATTAACTGTCAATCCTGGTATTACTGGGTAATACCAACTGCATGATTAGTTGAGGTTTGTGCTTCAAAGCAAAACCATTCAATATTTACACATTGACAATGAAGAATAAACTAGGCTATTTTCTCCACTGGTCAGACTGTCTTCTAGGATCTAGAATCTCTCCACATGTGTGAAATGAACATCCCCACATGTGCAAAGAGTACATCAGCTCCTGGGGCCTGCTGCAACACTGTCCATGGAGAGATCTTCTCTGATTAGGTATCAGCTGGTCCCCATGTTCTCTCACCTATGTGTCAGCATGACTTGCCTCAAAGAACATCATTACTAACTGCAAGTCCAAGAGGGCCTGGAAACCTACTGTGACATGAGCCATAGTAAAATCATTTAAACAGCTTTTCTTATTCATCTACTTTGGGAGGAGCCACCCTGGAAATGTGGGCTTCCCTGGTGGGCTCAGAGGGTAAAGCATCTGCCTGCAATGCAGGAGATCTGGGCTTGATCCCTGGGTCAGGAAGACCCCTGGAGAAGGAAATGGCAACACACTTCAGTATTCTTGCCTGGTGAATCCCATGGACAGAGGAGCCTGGTAGACTACAGTCTGTGGGATTGCAAAGAGTTGGACATGACTGAGCAACTTCACTTTCACTTTTGAGTTTCAAGAGAATATCTAGTACATAAGGTCATGTAGCCAATTTACATTTTCTTCTGAAAGGCTCTAGTAAACCAGGCTGTAAGAAATATAGGCAGCAGAGAAGAGCCCAACAGGCTCCTTTCAGTGAAGAGGGCAGAACAAGGGGCGGCACATGTGTGGGAACAAGAGGAGACCTGACGCTTCCACAAGTGCCCGGAACTGCTCGGAATCACCAGCCTCAAATCCCGCCTGGCCTTGGGGCTGGACTTTCCTCCTCACTTCACAAAACCCTGAGAAGAAAGATGAAGACAGACATTTCTTTTCCCTAGTCATGAAGAAGAATGACACTCAGAGAGCCTCCCATACCTTCTTTCCCTATTGTCTCAGATTTAAGTCTAGTGATCGAGAAATGAATGTAGACGGCACAGGACACTGTGCCATCAAAAGAGATATATCCCTAAGGAAAATCCAAAATTAAAAATATACTATGTAGGGAGGTTCATTTGCATAAAGTTGATTAAGTGACTGATAAGCCTATAAAAGAAAGGCAATGCCAAAGAATGCTCAAACTACCACACAATTGCACTCATCTCACACACCAGCAAAGCAATGCTCAAAATTCTCCAAGCCAGGCTTCAGCAATATGTGAACTGTGAACTCCCTGATGTTCAAGCTGGTTTTAGAAAAGGCAGAGGAACCAGAGATCAAACTGCCAACATCCGCTGGATCACAGGAAAAGCAAGAGAGTTCCAGAAAAACATCTATTTCTGCTTTACTGATGATGCCAAAGCCTTTGACTATGTGGATCACAATCAACTGTGGAAAACTCTGAGAGAGATGGGAATACCAGACCACCTGACCTGCCACTTGAGAAACCTATATGCAGGTCAGGAAGCAACAGTTAGAACTGGACACGGAACAACAGACTGGTTCCAAATAGAAAAAGGAGTAAGTCAAGGCTGTATATTGTCACCCTGCTTATATGCAGAGTACATCATGAGAAACGCTGAGCTGGAAGAAGCACAAGCTGCAATCAAGATTGCCGGGAGAAATATCAATAACCTCAGATATGCAGATGACACCACCTTTTTGGCAGAAAGTGAAGAGGAACTAAAGAGCCTCCTGATGAAAGTGAAAGAGGAGAGTGAAAAGTTGGCTTAAAGCTCAACATTCAGAAAACGAAGATCATGGCATCTGGTCCTGTCACTTCATGGCAAATAGATGGGAAAACAGTGGAAAAAGTGACAGGCTTTATCTTTAGGGCTCTAAAATCACTGCAGATGGTGACTGCAGCCATGAAATTAAAAGACACTGACTCCTTGGAAGGGAAGTTATGACCAATCTAGATAGCATATTAAAAAGCAGAGACGTTACTTTGCCAACAAAGGTCCGTCTAATCTAGTCAAGGCTATGGTTTTTCCAGTAGTCATGCATGGATGTGAGAGTTGGACTATAAAGAAATCTTAGTGGCAAAGAATTGATGCTTTTGAACTGTGGTGTTGGAGAAGACTCTTGAGAGTCCCTTGGATTGCAAGGAGATTCAACCAGTCCATGCTAAAAGAGATAAGTCCTGAGTGTTCACTGGAAGGACTGATGCTGAAGTTGAAACTCCAATACTTTGGCCACCTGATGCGAAGCGCTGACTCATTGGAAAAGACCCTGATGCTGGAGAAGATTGAAGACATGAGAAGAAGGGGACGACCGAGGATGAGATGGCTGGATGGCATCATCGCCTCAATGGACATGAGTTTGGGTAAACTCTGGGAGTTGGTGTTGGACAGGTAGGCCTGGCGTGCTGCAGTCCATGGGGTTGCAAAGAGTCGGACACAACTGAGCTACTGAAGTGAACTGAAGATTCCCACATGCAGGGGATTTCTCATCCTTTAGCTGTTATCTATGAAGTTTACACAAACAACTGGCAAGGTGAGGGGAGGCTGGTCCGCAGTATTCCTCTCCCTTCTCTTCTCCATCTTTCCTCCATTACTCAGGTCCGTTCAAGTTAGCAGCTACTCCCTGAATATAATCTCAACTGGCGTTCTTCCTGGGGAATATGCTTAACTACTTCAGATCTTGAACACAAAGGACTCATACACCAGCTACCTCTTGTGTTTAAGGAAATTATTTAGGAAAAGCTTTCATTTTGGCTTTTTCCTGAAATTTTGAACACAAATTGAGGAGTACTTCTTAAGAACACAGTATTCATCTTTGAAAGTCCCCCCGAGGACTGATGGTTTATGCCCCCACTCGCCTATCTTTGATTCCTACCCAGTCCTTGCTGCTATCCCATCTCCCCTAGTTCTGACCTGTTTATGGCAGGATCAACAGTGATGGGGATAACCCTGGGAAAGAGAAAGAAACATGACCCCAGAAGCTTGCTGCTGTTCCCAGGATCATGGGTAACAGGGATTCGGGGAACATGATGTGGGCCTGCCTTACCTAAGTGGAGCAAGTCAAAGAAACAGCACTGGGCTCCCCCTTCTGCAGAGTCTGCTCTCAGCTTCCTAGGTTGCCTAAATCAGGGTGTTGACACACAAGCATCACTGCTTGCTACTCATTTGAGGGGAGAAGGGATGCACATTTTCTGCACACAGACAAGTTAACTTCAAGTAACCAAACCAACAGACTTTCTTCATCTCTGAGCCTGCAAGATACTATAAAAACAAAGGGCTCTTGGCTGGGGAGGGGTAAGATTTTGAGTATCTTCTCCTGACACTTATTAGTCCATAACACATAAATGAATAAATCCATTTCAAAACTGATATTCTCCAAATGAGACATAAAATAGGAGGAGTCATATCTTCTGGCTTTGCTCCATCCTTATAAACTTTTGTTATGTTTTAGGGAAAATAGCTCATGAGAACATCATTCAGTTTAACTAACATTTATTGGAAAAAAAAAAATTTGGAGTCAGTTCTAAGTTCTGATTCAACTTCTCATTAGTTATTAAACTTGGAGTAAATTATTTATCTTTCCAAGACAGTTCCCTTACTGAAAACTAGAGTTAGCCTTGCAGGGTTGCTGTGACAATCTGAAACAACAATAAAGTTCCTGATGTGATGCTAACATGGACCAGGAGCCCAGCCCAACAGGGGGAAAGGCAGGGACAGTGGTGGTCAAACTTCAGATGTAGTCGGTGGATTATGAAATTAGTTTTGTGCATTGTGACCATCATTTCGTCTTTTATATGAAGTAGAATAGAACTGGCATCACAGAAAATATCAGAGCACAGAGCAATAGGAATGCTGTTTTGTGACATTTTTGTTCTTCTGTGTGTGTGTGTGTGTGTGTGTGTGCGTGCATGCACATGAAACCATGATATGAAGCAGTTCTATCAGGACCACAGTCAACAGCCACCCGAAGTCTTGTGCAGGCAGAGTAATTTGCTTCTCAGCTTCTGGATTTGGGAATCTCTTTAAATTTATTTTGAATCTGATTAGCATATTTTGGAAATTAATACATTGTTGATCATGTCATTTGCAAATATTTTCTTCTTTTCCATAGGCTGTCTTTTTTGTTTTTGTTTTTTAAAATAGTTTCCTTTGTGCTGCAAATTCTTTTAAATTTAACCAGGTCACATTTATTTATTTTTGCTTTTGCTTCCATTACTTTAGGGATCAGATCTAAATATTAGTGCTGTGATTTATGTCAAGAGTATTCTGCCTATGTTTTCCTCTAAGATCTTGTCTTACTAAGAATCTTGTCTCACAGTCTTTGCTCATTTATTCATTTTTACTTTATTTTTATGTGATATTAGAGAATGTTCTAATTATTTCTTTTACATGCAGTCATGCAGATTTCTCCAAACTATTTATTGAAGGGACTGCCTTTTCTTTATTACACATTGGTACCTCTTTTGTCTTTGATTAATTGATCATAAGCGCATGGGTTTATTTCTGGGTTTTCTATCCTGTTGCATTGATCCATGTTTCTAGTTTCTGTGATAGTAACATACTTTTTTGTTACTGTAACTTTGTAGTATAGTCTGAAACCAGAGACTGTGATTCCTCCAGCTGTGTTCTTCTTTCTCAAGATTGTTTTGGCTATTTGCAGTCTTTTCTGTTTCTATACAAATTTCAAAACAAAAATTTTGTTCTAGTTTTGTGAAAAATGCCACTAGCAATTTGATAGAGGTTGCATTGACTCTGTAAATTGTCTTGGGTAGCATGGTTATTCTTAACAATATTGAATCTTTCAATCCAAGAATACAGTTTATCTTNTTTGCAGTCTTTTCTGTTTCTATACAAATTTCAAAACAAAAATTTTGTTCTAGTTTTGTGAAAAATGCCACTAGCAATTTGATAGAGGTTGCATTGACTCTGTAAATTGTCTTGGGTAGCATGGTTATTCTTAACAATATTGAATCTTTCAATCCAAGAATACAGTTTATCTTTTCATCTGTTTGTATCATCTTCAATTACTTTCATCAGTGTCTTACAGGTTTTGTATATAGGCCTTTTACCTCCTTAGGCAGGTTTATTCCACATTTTTTTTTTCTTTGATGTGATGTCAATGGGATTGTTTCCTTAATTTCTCTTTCTGATACTTTGTTTCTAGTCTATATAAATACATTCAATATCTGTATAAACAATGGCTTATACAGCTCAATATCAAATAAACAAACAACTTAATAAAAAAAGTGAAGAAGACCTAAATAGACATTTCTCCAAAGACTTACAGATGGTCAACAGACCCAGGAAAAGCTACTCAGCATCACTAATTACTCAGTTCAGTCACTCAGTCATGTCCAACTCTTTGTGACCCCATGAACTGCAGCACGCCAGGCTTCCATATCCATCACCAACTCCCAGAGCTTGCTCAAACTCATGTCCATCGAGTTGGTGATGCCATCCAACCATCTCATCCTCTGACATCTCCTCCTCCCACCTTCAATTTTTCCCAACATCAGGGTCTTTTCTAAGGAGTCAGTTCTTCACATCAGGAGGCCAAAGTATTGGAACTTCAGCTTCAGCATCAGTCATTCTGATGAATATTCAGGACTGATTTCCTTTAGGATTGACTGGTTTGATCTCCTTGCAGTCCAAAGGACTCTTAAGAGTATTCTTGAACATCACCATTCAAAAGCATCAATTCTACTGTGCTCAGTTTTATTTAGAGACACTAATTATTAGAGAAATGTAGATCAAAACTACAATGAAGTATCAGCTCACACTGGTTAGAATGACCATTGTTTAACGTCTACAAATAATAAATGCTGGAGAGGGTATGGAGCAAAGGGGACCCTCCTACACTGTTGGTGGAAATGTAAATTGGTGCAGCTGTCATGGAAAACAATATGGAAATTCCTTAAGAAACTGAAAAAGAGTTACTGGGTAATCCAGCAATTTTCCTCCTCAGCAAATATCTGGAAAACATAAAAACCCTAATTCAAAAAGATACATGCACCTCAGTTTTCACAACTGTTTTACTTACAATACCCAAGATATGTCCATGGACAGATGAATGGATAAAGATATGATGTACACACACAGAGGAATATTCTTCAGTCATAAAAAGAATGAATATTGCCATTTGCAGCAACATGGATGAACCTAAAGATTATGAGACTAAGTGAAATAAGTCAGGCAGAGAAAGACAAATATCATATGAGATCACTTATATATGGAATCTTTAAATAGATAGAAATTAACCTATTTACAACACAGAAACAGATTAAAAATATAGAAAACAAACTGATTGTTACCAAAGAGGAGAGTGGAGAAGGATAAGTTAAAAATCTGTGCTTAAGAAATACACACTACTACTTTATACAATAGAAACACTGTGAAAAAATAATCAGACACACACAAAATCTGACTCCTGGCCCTGCCCCTTACTTGATAAGTGGGACAAGCCCCCAGGGCCTCAGTTTTTAAATCTGTCAGGTAAGGATAACAACAGAATTGTGAGGATTAAGCAGGAAATGGTAGGATAGGGGGTTAAAATATGTTAATGATTTCAAAAATATTAGGAATTCTTATCAGTACTCATGTAACTTGTCGGGGACTGTAATAAGCACAGAGGAGCAGAAATGAGAGATAGATTTCTGTATCCTTAAGGAGATCCTCAAGGAGAGGAAGAAAATAGCCAAGAGTGTGGGGAGGACTGAGAAAAAAGGCCAGAGGTCTTGGTGGAGAACTGGTAAGTAACAATGTGTACAAGGTTGTGGTCAGGAAAGAAGCTGCTAGGAGGGGAACATGAAATCAAAGTACAAGACAGTGTTAAGTCTCTCTTCTTGCGTTTGGTGGAAATGTTAGATACATTACTCTGTTATGCCTTCCCACAAATTCCTATTTTTTTTTTCATTTTTGTTTCTTTGCTCTACTATTTATATGTATACAAATAATTTAGTTTATATTGTAAACAATAAATATAAAGAAAATCACCAAGCACCATGAACACATAAGAGAAATTAAAGAGTAAAGTCATTCTGGAAAGTATTACTCTTTTTATTTAAGCAGAAATAATATCCAAAGGCCAGTAACCCAATCATTAAGAATAATAACAGTTCCTGATGACTGAGCATTCCCAAGAACCAGACATGGGCACAAACCTTATCTCGCCCAGTTGTGTGTGCTAAGTCACTTCAGTCATGTCAGACTCTTTGCAAACCCATGGATTATAGCCCACCAGGATCCTCTGTCCAAGGGATTTTCCAGACAAGAATAGGAGTGAGCTGCCGTGCCCTCCTCCAGCAGATCTTCCTGGCTCAGGGATAGAATCTGCATCTCGTATATCTCCTGCATTGGCAGGCAGGTACCCACAAATTCCTATTTTTTTTTTCATTTTTGTTTCTTTGCTCTACTATTTATATGTATACAAATAATTTAGTTTATATTGTAAACAATAAATATAAAGAAAATCACCAAGCACCATGAACACATAAGAGAAATTAAAGAGTAAAGTCATTCTGGAAAGTATTACTCTTTTTATTTAAGCAGAAATAATATCCAAAGGCCAGTAACCCAATCATTAAGAATAATAACAGTTCCTGATGACTGAGCATTCCCAAGAACCAGACATGGGCACAAACCTTATCTCGCCCAGTTGTGTGTGCTAAGTCACTTCAGTCATGTCAGACTCTTTGCAAACCCATGGATTATAGCCCACCAGGATCCTCTGTCCAAGGGATTTTCCAGACAAGAATAGGAGTGAGCTGCCGTGCCCTCCTCCAGCAGATCTTCCTGGCTCAGGGATAGAATCTGCATCTCGTATATCTCCTGCATTGGCAGGCAGGTCCTGTACCACTAGCACCACTTGGGAAGCCCAGATAAATCTTCACAACAAATCTGTGTGGCAATGTTTCCCAGGCCTGGTTTAAAGATGAGGACACTGAAGTCTGGAAGCTGAGTTATGTCATCAAGGCCCCACAGTAGGCAGAGCAGGATTAAAATTGTTGGGTCACGCTGATACTCGGTCTACACAAACATTCTACCCCTAGCTGCCTCTGGAATGATTTCCTGGAAACCTTTGCACGTTGCAAGTTCTCTACATATACTTCCTCTTTTATCAACCAATAGTGTACCTTGGAGACAAAGACATATAGAGAGTCTACATGTATACAAAGCTTGGCACTATTTTGTAAGGATGCTCTCTGGAGTACGTACATTGGACATGTTCTCTGGAGTATGTACATTGGACATGCTCAAAGGAGGGGTGGAAATCAACAGAACAGAACCAAACTATGTTGATGCAAAGGTATGTTTCGTCTTTGCTCAGATTTGCTTCCAAACATTACTGGCAGAGCCAAGGATCTTCTGTTATTTCTTTATTTATTGAGCTATTTTATGTACACAAGCATATAACTTTTTCCTATTAAGAAGCTTTAAAAATAAGGTGGGGCATGTTTATAAAGCTTTGCATCAAAGTAAATGAAAAGACTTTACAGGTGTGCCCTTTACTTCTACTAACTAATCTCACTTGGCCATTTACGAGATGAGTACCATCAAAACATAAAACTTGGGAATCTAAACTCATTTATTTTCTACTGTAACTACAAGTCATGAATCTAATAGCCAGAGGGAACCTTTAAATATGGAGACTGAATGTGCTAAAAAGTCTTTCCATTTTTCCTGAAGGGATAACTTTGAAAAAAATTTTAATTGTGGAGAGTTGGACTGTGAAGAAGGCTGAGCGCCAAAGAATTCATGCTTTTGAACTGTGGTGTTGGAGAAGACTCTTGAGAGTCCCTTGGACTGCAAAGAGATCCAACCAGTCTATTCTGAAGGAGATCAGCCCTGAGATTTCTTTGGAAAGAATGATGCTAAAGCTGAAACTCCAGTACTTTGGCCACCTCATGTGAAGAGTTGACTCACTGGAAAAGACTTTGATGCTGGGAGGGATAGGGGGCAGGAGGAGAAGGGGACAACCAAGGATGAGATGGCTGGATGGCATCACTGACTCGATGGACGTGAGTCTGAGTGAACTCCGGGAGTTGGTGATGGACAGGGAGGCCTGGCGTGCTGCGATTCATGGGGTCACAAAGAGTCAGACACGACTGAACCACTGAACTGAACTGAACACATGAAATTTCGGAGAAGGCAATGGCACCCCACTCCAGTACTCTTGCCTGGAAATCCCATGGACAGAGGAGCCTGGTAGGCTGCAATCCATGGAGTCACTAAGAGTCAGATACAACTGAGTGACTTCACTTTCACTTTTTGCTTTCATGCATTGGAAAAGGAAATGGCAACCCACTCCAGTGTTCTTGCCTGAAGAATCCCAGGGACAGGGGTGCCTGGTGGGCTGCCGGCTATGGGGTCGCACAGAGTTGGACACAACTGAAGCGACTTAGCAGCAGCAGCAGCAGCACACATGAAATTTACTAGCTTGACCACCTGTAAGTGCACAGTTTAGTGGTAATAAATACATTTACACTGTTGTACAGCAATCACCATCATCCAGCCACAGAACTCCTTTCATCTTTCAGAACTGAAACTCTGTACCCATTAAACAACAACGCTCCACTCCCAGCAGCTCCTGGTACCCACCATTCTATTTCCTGTCTCCATGAATTTAGTACTCTAGGTACCTTATATTAGTAGAATCATACAGTCTTTGTCCTTTGTGACTGGCTTATTTCACTTAATTTCCTCAAGTTTCATTTGTGTTGTAGCACAAGTCAGAATTTCCTTCATTTCTAAGGCTGAATAATACTCCATTGTATACACATATGCACTACATACCTAGACACAATCAAGGACAGAAATGGTAAAGGCCTAACTGAAGCAGAAGAGATCAAGAAGAGATGAAAAGAATACACAGGAAAACTGTACAGAAAGGACCTTAATAACACAGATAATCACCATGCTGTGGTCACTCTCCCAGAGCCAGACATTCTGTAGTGTGAAGTCAAGTGAGCCTTAGAAGGCATCACTATGAACAAAGCTGGTCTTCCCAGGTGGTGCTAGTGGTAAAGAATCCACCTGCCAATGCAGGAGACATAAGGGACATGGGTTTGATCCCTGGGTCGGGAAGATCTCCTGGAGGAGGGCATGGCAACCCACTCCAGAATTCTTGCCTGGAGAATCCCATGGACCGTAGCCTGGTGGGCTACGGTCCATAGGATCTGCAGAGGGTCAGACATAACTGAAGCGACTTGGCATGCACAAACAAAGCTAGTGGAGACAAGGGAATTCCAGTAGAGCTATTAAAATCCTAAAAGGTCATGCTATCAAAGTGCTTCACTCAGTATGTCAGCAAATTTGGAAAACTCAGCAGTGGCCACAGGACTGGAAAAAAGTCAGTTCTCATCCCAGTTCCCAAGAAGGGCAGTACTAAAGAATATTCAAACTACTGGACAGTTACACTCATCTTCCATGCTAATAAGGTTATGCTCAAAATTCTTCATGCTAGGCTGCAGTGTTACATGAACCAAGAACTTTGAGATGTCCAAGCTGGGTTTAGAAAAGGCAGAGGAACCAGAGATCAAATTGCCAACATTTGCTGGGTCATAGAGAAAGCAAAGGAATTCCAGAAAAACATCTACCTCTGTCTCACTGACTATACTAAAACCTTTGACTGTGTGATAATAAAAAATTGTGGAAAACTCTTAAAGAGATGGGAACACCAGGCCATCTTACCTGTCTCTTAAGAAACCTGTATGCAGGTCGAGAAGCAACAGTTAGAACGCTGCATGAACAACTGACGGGTTCAGGATTGAGAAAGGAGTACAAGGCTGTTTATTGTCATCCTATTTATTTAACTTATATGCTGAGAACATCATGAGAAATACCAGGATGGATGAGTTTCAGCTGGAATCAAGACTGGCAGGAGAAACATCAACAACTTCAGATATTTGGATGATACCACTCTAATGGCAGAAAGAGAAGAGGAACTAAAAAACCTCTTGATGAGGGTGAAGGGAAAGAGTGACAAGGCCAGCTTAAAACTAAATATTAATAAAATTAATATTATGGCTTCTAGCCCCATCATGGCCTATAGAAGGGGAAAAGATGGAAGCAGTGACAGATTTCCTCTTCTTGGGCTCTGAAATCACTATGGATGGTGACTATAGCCGTGAAATTAGAGAATGACTGCTTCTTGGTAAGAAAGCTATGACAAATCTGGACAGCGTGTTAAAAAGCAGATGTCACTTTGCCGATAAAGGTCTGTCTAGTCAAAGTTATGGTCTTTCCACTGGTCATGTATGGTTGTCAGAGCTGTACCATAAAGAAAGCAGAGCACCAAAGAATTGATGCTTTCCAACTGTGGTGTTGGAGAAGACTCTTGAGAGTCCTTTGGACTGCAAGGAGATCAAACCAGTCAATCTTAGAGGAAATCACCCCTGAATACTCATTGGAAGGACTGATGCTGAAGCTGAACTCCAATACTTTGGTCACCTGATGCAAACAGCTGACTCATTGGAAAAGACCCTGATGCTGGGAAAGACTGAAAGCAGAAGAAGAGGCAACAGAGGGTGAGATGGCTGGATGGCATCACCATACGAAATGGATATGAAGTTGGGCAAACTCTGGGAGATGGTGAGGTCCATGGAGTCGCAAAGAGTCAGACACGACTGGGCAACTGAACAACAACAGTACACCTGGAGGATGGTAATTGCTCAGTAAATATTCATTAAAGTATGCTGAGTGGATAAAACACAAGAAAAGACAGGAGCTTCTACTGTACATATAATTCAATTTCCAACACACTCTCTGAAAGTCTGTATGAAAGTCACACTTCTTTAAGAAGCAGAAGAAAAGAAAACAGAATCAGAGCTGAGGGAGAGATGGTCAATTCAGTGCTGCACCATCACAGCAGCCACACACTGGGTCTCAGTGTGAAGCACTCTATACCATGCACTGATCTATTTTTCCATCAGAATAGCTCGAAGGGTTGGTATTGTTAGCTGCCTTATAAGACAGAAAACTGAGAAGCACAGAGGTGGAATTCCAAATCCCTTTCTCTTCCTCACTATTCTATACTGACTGCCTGGAGAAAATTATTATATTAATGGCTGATTTGTCAAAGTCTCCCCATAGCATCCATACACTCTGCAATTCTCAAAGCCCCACAGTTTCACAGAACACCCTCCAGGGACATAATCAACTTTGAAAAGATGTCTTCATTTCCTACAGCAAAGCTCTATCTGGAAGACACTTAAAATTCTCATTTCCCTATAGGAACCTCTCCAGCACTAAACAAACAATTTACCCTTTTGTTCTCAGAATTATGTGGTTATGAATGGATAAAACTGTGAAACCTGAGGAAGTCTGAGTCCAGAAATCCATCTCAGTAAATTATTAAATCACATGTACATAAAACTAACAAATAAACAAAGAAAGAAAACCTAGTATATGATGAAAGTATCTGTTGAAAATACCTGCTGCTAAAAATATGCTCTACTAGGGGTACAAAGGATTAACCCTTACATTTAATTTGAAAAAAATAAAAAGCAAACTTAGGTGGCTTATGAAAAGAACATGTGAGTGCATACCTGAAGTGCAACTGACATTTTCTTCCTTAAATCATGAAGTCCAATATTGCTTGTCCAGAGCCCATCAATCCAAACATGACCTTCGGGTTCTGACAATCTAAAAAGGGCAGCAATGAGGGAACTTTTTCCAGCCCCTGTTCTTCCTACAATGCCAAGCTGTAAAGAGATCCAAGAGAGAGTAAGAATTAACAAAATGCAACAAACCTGGGAGAAATGCTGGTTATTGATGATGAATTTTAAAAGTTCTATATAAAGAGTAGTCTATAAGTTTCTCAGTCATGGCACTGCTGACATTATGGGCCAGATAATGCATTCTTGGGGGAAGAGGGCTTGTCCTGTGTATTGTAGGGTTTAGCAATAGCCTTGAACTCTATCCACTAGATACCAGTAGCACCCCCTAAATAAACTGTGGCAACCAAAAATTTTAGAGACTGACAACTGTCCCCTGGTTGAGAGCCCCCTAGTACCAAGAAGAGTTTAAAATGACAATCTGCTGGCAGTGAAAGGCCAGCAATCTCCTAAGTGGTCCAAAAGAAGTCAGCCTTTAAATTAGCTTTATTCCTAATCATGTGATTAATTTTATGGAGATATCAACAAGTAAAGTCAGAAGCATTATACATAAACAAGTATTCACTTTTTCAAGAACCTATTTTTTAAGAAGAACTGTTCTTTGGCAGAAAAACTAAAAAATTTCCTAACATTAAATATCTTAATTATATTATATCTTGAAAGGAAATATCTTAAAATTATAAAATGCAGATCTCAGTATCTTATAAGACAGAGGACAGTAGACAAAATGCACATAATAAAGTCAACATCAATACAACATTTGCTACTTATATGGGACCTTTCACTGGAGCAGTTCAAAAGGTATTTTATAAACAAATTGATACTTGCAATTGCACCTTGGAAAGACATGTCAAGTGTCAGTCTAGTCATTAAAACCGAAGCAGAGAGAAATTCAGTGCACTAACGGTAAGATTGGGGCTTTTCTGGTGGCTCAGTTGTAAAGAACGCACCTGTCAAAGCAGGAGACTCAGGTTTGATCCCTGAGTGTGGAAGATCTCCCAAAAAAGGAAATAGCAACCCACTCCAGTATTCTTGCCTGGAGAATTCCACAGACAGAGGAGCCTGGCAGGCTACAATCAATGGGGTCACAATGGAGTTGGACACGACTGAGTGACTAATACCTGTCAGTGCAGGAGACATGGGTTCAACCCCTAATCCAGGAAGATCCCACGTGCTACAGAGCAACTAAGCCGCTGCCCCACACCTACTGAAGCCCACATGCCCTACAGCCGGAGCCACAACGAGAGAAGCTGCCTCAGTGAGAAGCCTGGGCACTGCGACCAGAGAGCTGCTCGCTGCAACCAGTGACCCCTCACTCGCTGCAACTAGACAAACAACCAGAGCAGCAACGAAGACCCAGCCCAGCCGAAGAGAGATAAATACAATTATTTTCTAAAGAGTTATGTTTATACTGTGTTGTAGTTTACTTAGTGCACAACAGTATTATGTATGAAAAACAATATTCATACTTTAATTTTCAAATACTGACTGCTAAAAGGATGCTAACCACCATCTAAGCCTTTATTGGATAGTAACAGTAAAAAACACTGATCACAGATCAGAAAAACAAACATAATAATAATAAAATGACTTGAAATATTGTGAGAATTACCAAAAGGTGACAGAGACATGAAGTTAGCAGATACTGTAGGGAAAATGGTGCCAATGTACTTGTTCAACACTGAGTTGTCATAAATGTTTAGTTTGTTTAAAAAAAAAGAAAAAGAAAAGAAGCAGCATTATCTGTGAAGCACAATAAAAATGCGTGTCTGTCTTTCTGGGTGTTCTCATACATAAATCAACACACGTTAAGACACAGGTGACAACTGTATCCATGAGAATGGGTGTATGTTCCCATATTATGAGCTCTACTGACACTGATCCATCTGTGCAAATGGGAACATCTTTTCCATTCTGCTGATGAACTCCTTAAACCTGGATGGCCTGGTATTTTATCATGTCTCTGTGTAGCTAGAACAGAGAAAGTGGGGAGAGGTGTAGCTGCAGTTAAAGGAACAGGCCTACCATAGAGATCCTGTGGCTAGAGAGTTGAAGCATGATGTGGACATGGGTACATATAACACGGTGAGTAGGATAAGAGGGATGGCATCACTGAGCAGAGAGAGTACCTGAGGTCAGGTGGGCTGGCTGTCAGCAGGAAGAACAAGCACCCCAGGTGGGCTGGAAGAGAAACCTGCAGCTAAGTGGGGCAATGGTTCCCCAGGAGACAAACCAAACAGACCTCCTGCCCTGCTTGGGGACCGAGATTCATTCTTTATCCCATCAGGTTGTGAAAGAGTCGCACATACACTGCTGCACGAGGCTGTCTCTGACTCCAGGTCCAGGCAGGGCTGAGCCTGTGGGAAATTCCTCCAGTCCCTGTAGGAGGCTGGTGTGGGGAAGGACAGACAGTAGGATAAAAACTGCCCGTGCTGAAGATGAGACTCCACCAAGAGGATGCAAAGAAATGCAGTGGAATCACACAGAGTTGAATTATAAAGCATAAGCACAATTTGCAGAATATGAAAGTAAGTAAATCTATAGGGGAAGTGGCACAGAACTTTCTAGAGCCTCATGCTCAGTCATAACAGGGACTTAGGTAACTCCTGAGCTCAACTTCAACCTGTCAAAGGATGTTTAATAGAAATCACAGGTTATCACTCATAAGAAATGCCTATGGGAGAGAAAGGAATTTACCAGAAGGTCTTGTTCAAATGAGTAAGAGGTCTGGATGAGCCTGAGACTCTGCATTTATAGAAAGCTCCAGGAGAGGTACGAGCTGCTGGCCCTGACACCACAGTCTGAGTCACAAGGAATTAGAAAGCCGGTAAGGGAAGTGAGACAATCTGGAGGGAGGAGAGGGGTTGCTGAGGAGATACTATGTAATAAGGAGAAAATGTAGGAAACTAATATTTTTGCACATTACAGCAAGGTCTAGTAAGCATCTCTAAAAGTGTATTATAGAAGTAAGAGCTCTGAGCAAGAAAAAAAAAACAAACCAAAACCAACCTATCCTGAGAGCTGGATAAATGCTTTAAAATGTCCCAGAACTCTAAAATAATTAAATCAACCACAAAACCATCTAAATGAAAACTTCAACCTGTGTTCAGAATCTAACCAGGAAGATTAAGGTGCTATTTACCTCACCTGGGGTCTTTATTTTTACTTGCTATTTCTTCCATGAATTAGAATTCTATGCAGCACCTACTACATTCTCCTATTGACTCTAACTTTGAGGAATCAGGACAGCAGAGGAAACAATGGAAGGAGAATAAAGCCCCATTTCAGCTGGGCAGGCTCACTCCCACATCCCCCACAGCAGCCTCTTTCAATCAAATCCAGCACCATAGGGGTGACCCAAAGTGATGGGGTGAGACTGATTAGCAGGGAAGGAAACCTGGGATGTTCACAGGTGGAGTAGAATCACTTCCTGAACACGCTGCATGGGTATCATCTCCAAACAAAGAAACGAAGCTAACGTTGTTAAGGCAGAAGGGGATGACAGAGGATGAGATGGTTGGATGCCATCGCCAACTTGAAGGATATGAGTTTGAGCAAGCTCCAGGAGTTGGTAATGGACAGGGAGGCCTGGTGCTGCAGTCCATGGGGTCACCAAGAGTTGGACACAATGAGTGACTGAACTGATCTGTGATACAGGGAATAGACCAAGTCAGAGATCAAAAGTCAAGCTACCACAGTCATTAATTCAGTTTCCAAATTCAATTTGCCCTCAAATATTTTGGAATCTCAATAGTCCTATGATTTGCAGTTTTTAAGAAGGAAGCATAGAATCTATTATGTTCGTAAGTTGTGCTGCAGAGATTCTTAAATAATTCCTATTTTATGGCTTTGGGGAAAATTAAGACAAGTGCAAGGTAACAGAATCACATTTACAACAGGAAATCTGACAGACACATTGTCTGAGAGTAAGCTAACATCACCTACAGTGCTCTCAGGGACAGGATTGTATCAAGAGCGGTGGTTAATGTTTTCCCAACAAAACAGTCCTCAACCTCTTCCTGAACTGCGATGGAACTGGAAATAATTACGAGTCACCTTTAGTGCTGCAACTAACTGAAGCTGCTCCCTGGGTATCCTTTGGCAATAAGTTGAATATGTATTTTCGTGTTACAAGGGTATCATTCATTAAATTACAGCTATAGTCTACTGGGGGTTGTGGCGGAAAGAGGTAAAGAGCAGTTCCTTTAGTTGTTCATCCAGTTATCTTGTGTATGTTCTGGCTACTGGCTGCTCACACCTGTGTGTTACTCACCCTTGCAGACAGCAGTCCCTCCGCACCCTTTCTAAGCCCTGCAGAATGCCACTTTCTAGGAACAAAGATGAAAATAAGATGCTCCTTGATTTTAAAAAGCCTCAAGGTACCATGAGATACAGACTTCAAATTACAAAACATGCACAGATGCTATCTTACATTTTGATTACGATAAAGTTCACACAACATAAAATTTAACTACTTAACCATTTTTAAGTGGGTAGTTTAATGTTCAGTACATTCACTTAGTGTGCAACCAAGCTCGATAACTTTTTTTTGCATCATAAAACTGAAATTTTATAATCATTAAACAAACAACTCCCCATTGCCACCCCCAAGTCTTCCCCAAGAAACCACCATCCTACTTCCTGTCTTCCTGAATTTGGCCACTCTGTGTGAAATTCATAGAATTTCACCACCTCACATAAGCAGAATCAGAGTATTTGTTCCTTTCATGTCTGACATTTAGGAAGATGTCAAGGTTTAGCCATTGGTCAGAAATTTCCTCCTTTTAAACATTGGATATTTCATTGTAAGGATTAGTTCTTTCCAACTTTTGGCTGCTTTGAACATAGTTGTACAGTGAATGCTACTTTAAAACAGTATATAAGACACTGAGGAAGAATTGAGAGTCTTGCCTCAGAAAATGAGGAGACTTTCACCATCCAGATGACAGAGGGGAAAGTCTCTGAGGCAGAGGGCAGACTGCACACTGGAAGCTGGGAGATTGTGGTGCTTTGGGAGAATTAACACACAACCCGAGTAGCAGTGTGTCTAAGTCAGGAGACATTCTGGCCACAGGTGGAGGTGAGGAAGGGCTTCCTACCAACCTGTCTGCTCTGGTTTATTCTCTTCTTCAGGAGTCTGCCCTGCTCCAGGCCAAGGACCTCAAGTTGAGTATAAAGGTGAGTATAAAGCTCACAAGTCTCTGTGCCATCTCCCATGTGGATCTTCCCTGTTCTGTTCAATTTGCTTTTGACTTTGAGCAAATCTCTAGGCCCTGCCTCCATCACAGGCCCTGGTTCCTTACCCTTGACTGAGTCATGATTCTGGGCTCCACTCTAATAACAGTGAGCTCAACCCATGGCCCCTGATGGAGTGGACTTGGGGCTGTGCTCTGGTTCCTGCAGCAGCTCTCCCAGAGGATCAGATCTGTGCTAAAGAAAGATGCAGTCTGTGAGGGGAGGGTAAGGGGATGGCAGCTCAGCGTGGATGTGTAGGAGGACAAGTCTACAGAAAAGACCAAGAGAGAGAGGAGCAGGTTGCAAACAGAGGGCACCGTGGGAGGAAGAGAAGATTTCAGAAATACAAAGAAGAAAATATGGAAAGGAGATAGTGAAGAATTAGGGACAGGGAGCTAGGACTGACTTCTCAGACTTTGTATGAATAATCAGGTGTCACATATAGTGTCCTGGGTCAGGTTAAAATTGAGCCCAGGAGCCCAGGGCCCACCAACCACCATGAGGGAGCTCACAGTTCAGTTCAGTCGCTCAGTCGTGTCCGACTCTTTGCGACTCCATGAATCGCAGCACGCCAGGCCTCCCTGTCCATCACCATCTCTTGGAGTTCACTCAAACGCATGTCCATTGAGTCCGTGATGCCACCCAGCCATCTCATCCTCTGTCGTCCCCTTCTCCTCCTGCCTCCAATCCCTCCCAGCATCAGAGTCTTTTCCAATGAGTCAACTCTTTGCATGAGGTGGCCAAAGTACTAGAGTTTCAGCTTTAGCATCATTCCTTCCAAAGAAATCCCGGGGTTGATCTCCTTCAGAATGGACTGGTTGGATCTCCTTGCAGTCCAAGGGACTCTCAAGAGTCTTCTCCAACACCACAGTTCAAAAGCA
>SJYX01002702.1:169650-190222 GCA_006410675.1 Oreotragus oreotragus | reverse complement strand
GGTAGACTGTATTATAGCTTGCCTCCACCCCATCCCAAATAGGAGGAAGATCTGACATCCCACCTCTTGCCTCTTGTGGTCCTAGAAGCTTTGCTGAGCAGTGCTGATGCAGTCAGAGCATGTAGTTGGTTAAGTGGAACTCTCTCTATGTGGATAGCTGGGTTTTTTTCTCTTACTTGCCCAGATTGCTAAAAACTTTCCACATTCATATATCTTCTTAGACACTTTTCAGTTTTTCTTTTTTCAGAAGTCTATTATCAGAAATGCCTTCTATCTCTCCATTACAAAAGCTATCATTATGGCAATTGCCTTTCTCTTCATGTCCCCTCACACTGTTATAAAGATGTAATGATGGCATTATCTTGTTCTTTCTAATGTTGTTAA
The DNA here is from genome assembly GCA_006410675.1 of Oreotragus oreotragus. NCBI lineage: Eukaryota > Metazoa > Chordata > Mammalia > Artiodactyla > Bovidae > Oreotragus > Oreotragus oreotragus. The sequence goes on along the minus strand of SJYX01002702.1, from coordinate 189,838 downwards.
TAACTCATAGCTATCATAATAGTCATTAATTACTACCAATTTCATAGTATTTCACACCTAGCTAAGACACCTAGTTCTATGACTGAAGATTTAATTGAGGACTAGGACAAGTAGATCAGAGCGGGATTCAAAACCTCTATCAACATTTTCATGCTGATAGAGTTTGCCTGGCTCCCACCTTCAGAGAAAACAACCCAAATTGGTTTTTCAAAAACCAACACATTTTGTGAGGCTTTCCTTGTGGCTCAGTGGTAAAGAATCTACCTGCCAATGCAGAAGACATGGATGTGATACTTGGGTTGGGAAGATTCCCCTGGAAAAGGAAATGGGAACCCACTCTAGCATTTTTGCTTGGAAAATCCCATGGATAGAGGAGCCTGGCAGGCTACAGTCCATGGGGTTGTAAAAGACTCGGGCATCATAGCAACTAAACAACAACAAAATCACATTTTGTAATGACATTCTCTTCCTCAAGATCCTTTAGAAGTTCCTGGCATCTAATCCCCACAAGCAGAACTAACTCTGTCTTCAGTCTCACCTTCCACATTTGTCTATCCAGTGCCTCTATCCCATATAGGCTCCTCATTTTCCCTATAAAAATCCATGTTTATTACTATAGCTACACCATCAATCATGCTATCCTCAAACTCTACCTTCTGAATCTCTCCAGGACCACCACAATTTTTGCTTCCTCTATACAATCTTTGCTATTATTCAAAACTGTATCAGTTGTTAGGTCACATGCAGAACTCTCCATTGAATCTGATGATTTTACAGTGGTCAAATATTGTTATCTTTTCAAGTGGATATTTATTGTCACTTCTTAGCAGTTTACTCTCCCCAAAAATAGGGGTCATGCATCAATTTTGAAGTGTGCATGCAATGCATGGTAAACTATTAAAGTCATATAAAACAACATGTGTAAATGGTAAATGAAGAGAATATTTGAAACAGATATTATGGACAGAATTTTCTACTAAAACATAGTAAATTACACATATTGAACATTTAGTAAATGGTTGACAATACAAGGTGATTTTTAAAGTAATTTTTCCAATCAATTTCACTTTCAACAAAAAACCATTAAACACACCATATGCCAAATAAATCTAAATATAGTTTTAAACCAGATATAATCCTTACCCTTATGGAGCTCATATTAATCTCCTATTAATAGTCACCATTTTTAATAAACATAGTAAAAATATAACAAAACAACAAGTCTAGTTTTTGAATGCTGTCAAAATTTTTCATGTATATGTCACAAAAACTGATTGTTAAAATGATCTTATAGATAAGAAACCTGAGGTTTAAAGTGTGTGAATCACTTTTAAGGTCATTCTTTATTGTATCTGTGATAGTAAACAATATTGTCATGGTTCTTAAACATCAATGGCCATCTGAATCAGTCAGCTGGGGTCCTTGCTGAAAACACTGATTTGAGCTATACTCTACAAGATTCTCTTATGCATGGTAAACTATTAAAGTCATATAAAACAACATGTGTAAATGGTAAATGAAGAGAATATTTGAAACAGATATTATGGAAAGAATTTTCTACTAAAACATAGTAAATTACACATATTGAACATTTAGTAAATGGTTGACAATACAAGGTGAATTTTAAAGTAATTTTTCCAATCAATTTCACTTTCAACAAAAAACCATTAAACACACCATATGCCAAATAAATCTAAATATAGTTTTAAACCAGATATAATCCTTACCCTTATGGAGCTCATATTAATCTCCTATTAATAGTCACCATTTTTAATAAACATAGTAAAAATATAACAAAACAACAAGTCTAGTTTTTGAATGCTGTCAAAATTTTTCATGTATATGTCACAAAAACTGATTGTTAAAATGATCTTATAGATAAGAAACCTGAGGTTTAAAGTGTGTGAATCACTTTTAAGGTCATTCTTTATTGTATCTGTGATAGTAAACAATATTGTCATGGTTCTTAAACATCAATGGCCATCTGAGTCAGTCAGCTGGGGTCCTTGTTGAAAACACTGATTTGAGCTATACTCTACAAGATTCTCTTCTAGTTGATCTGAAGCGAGACTAAGAGGAGATGCAAATGTCAATCCCAATGGTTTGATTAAAAGTGTTTGTCTGTGTTTTATTGAGATTGTGAATCCAGACAAAGATGTATATTGCATAGTATCACTTATATGTAGAATCTAAAAAATAGTTTAAAAAGGTTAAACTCACAGAAACAGAGTGAAAAATGGTGGTTGCCTAGGGCTGGAGAGTGGGGAAAATGAGGAGAGGCTGAAGGCACAAATTTTGGATTTTAAAATAAATAAAATCTGAGGATATAATGAATGAACATGGTGGCTATAGTTGAAAACAGTATTGCATATTTGAAAATTTTGCAATGGAAGTATACCTTAACTGATCTCAGAGGAAAAAAAAAGTATCTGTGGGAAATGATGGATATGCATAACTAAATTATGAGAATCGTTTTCTAATGTATACGTGTATCAAATTATCATGTGTACACTTTAAATATGTTACAACTTTATTGATCATATACCTCAAAGCTGGAAAATCCCCACCAGGCCCAAAGCTACAGCATGGAAAGAGCCCCGGCACAGGGTGTTACCTTATCAGTGACCCATTCACCTGTCATGTGGTCCTGAGAGAGATCTAAATCCCCAGTCTCTATTCCCTAATAAACTTCTTAGACTTGTTTTTTTTTTTTTTTTTAATTTTGGAAATAAAAAGACATCACAGATCATCAACTTCAGTTATTTACATTTTAAAAAGTTCATAGACAGGGGGTCACTGAGTTTAGGTGATGATTTTTGTAGGTTGGAGATCTTGGCCACAGTGTTTTGCAACTTTTCCCATTAGATGTAGAGTCCATTTATCCAGTCTTCACTCTGGCCTGGACTTATAACTAACTTTGTCCAGTTTGGGTGGGATGAGGATATGAGCATTCTGGAATCTGGAATATAAGAAGCTATAGCTTCCACTTTGGGAATGGTACTGTTTCCCTGTAGGAGGCCAAACCTAGACACTGAATGATAAGAACCCAGTGCCAAGGCCCCAGAAATTGAACCAAAAGAGCTAAAAACTCTTTAGAAAAAACTAAACTATAAAATAAAATAGGAACACAGTATAATTCTAGCATAATTGATCTTCATCTCCCCATATGGTTTTAATCTAAGATTCACTTTAAGCTTCTGAGAATAAGCATGCACCAAGTCTTACAGTTAACTTTGGATCCACCTCTACATGACCTGCAGACTATTCTTGTAGTTTCTTATTTATTTGGATATTCATTGGGCACCTATAATATTTAGCAGTTTGATTTGACAGATTCAGATAAAGGAATAAATATTTATAGAGTTCCCCAGGGATAATTAATGGAATCTATACCTCACTCCTGATGTCAAGACTCAGGAGTATGTCCCTAGTGCCCAGAGGAGTGTTTATTTATTTATTTATTTATTTATTTTCAGTCACTCAGATTCTGACTCACCCTCCACGGTATGACTCTTCTCATAGCTCTGCTTTCAATTTCTGTTCCCCACATGCTCCTCCTCCCCAACACATGCTGCCTTTTCCCTCCATTTGCTGTCCTGGACCTCATTTTCTGCTGTTTTAACTTCCACATTTAGTTCAACACATGCTTCATCAATAAATCTCTCCCACACATTTATCTCCCTGAATATCTCCAATTCTGCTTTTATCACTCTCAATCTCTAGACAATAGTGCATGTGTCTTGTGGAAACTGGACTGAACCTGTCTGTTTCTCTTCAATGTCATAATCCCATTTGCTTTATTTGCTGGTCACAACTCTCTTTTGTTCCCGTTACTATTTTCGAACCTCTACCCCACCTCCAACCTCACCCCAGGAGCAGAATGTTACAGATGCAATATAGGAGCTGGGTGCAGTCCATTCTTTTAGACTTGGAACTGTGTCTACCTCTCCTCCAAAGAAAAAGCCTAAGTGAAATAAAAAGCATTGATGCTTCTGCTGCTGCTGCTGCTGCGTCGCTTCAGTTGTGTCTGACTCTGTGCGACCCCAGAGATGGCAGCCCACCAGGCTCCCCCTTCCCTGGGATTCTCCAGGCAAGAACACTGGAGTGGGTTGCCATTTCCTTCTCCAATGCATGAAAGTGAAAAGTGAAAGTGAAATCACTCAGTCGTGTTGACTCAGCGACCCCATGGACTGCAGCCTACCAGACTCCTCCATCCATGGGAGTTTCCAGGCAAGAGTACTGAAGTGGGATGCCATTGCCTTCTCCGATTGATTCCTCTAGACCCAGTTAAACAGTCAGTTATTTGTATTTATTTATTTTAATTTTTTTTTGGTTTGGAGTATAGCCAATTAACAATGCTGTGATAGCTTCAGATGATCAGCTAAGGGACTCAGCAATACATATACATGTATCCATTTCCCCCCAAACTCTCCTCTCATCCAAGCTGCCACATAACATTGAGCACTGTTTCATGTGCCATACAGTAGATTCTTGTTGATTATCCATTGTAAATTCAGACATGAATAAAAATACAGATCAATCACAGAGGATAAAACCTGAGTGATTTAAAAAAAAAAAAAAAAAAACACTTCCTCTTGGCACTGGGTCTGACATCATGAGTGAGGTGTATATATCATTAATTGTCTCTGGTGGAATTTACACATATTTATTCCTTTATACCATCCTATCAAGTCAAATTTCTAAATATTGTAGGTGCCCAGTGAATATCCAAATAAACAAGTAACTTCACAAATAGTCTGTTGGCAGGTCACGGAGAGGTGGATCCAGAGTTAACTGTAAGACTTGGTACATATTTATTTCCAGAAATTTAAAGTGAGTCAGATTATAACCATAAGGAGAGGTGAAAATCAGTTATATTAGAATATACTGTGTTCCTATTTTATTTTATAATTTTAGTTCAGTTCAGTTCATTAGCTCAGTCATGTCCTACTCTTTGTGACCCCATGGACTGCAGCACACCAGGCCTCCCTGTCCATCATCCACTCCTGGAGCTTGCTCAAACTCATGTCCATCAAGTCAGTGATGCCATCCAACCATTCCATCCTCTGCCGTTCCCTTCTGCTCCTGCCTTCAGTCTTTCCCAGCATCAGGGTCTTTTCCAATGAGTCAGTTCTTCATATAAGTTGGCCAAAGTATTTTATAATTTAGTTATTACTTAAAGAATGTTTAGCTCTTTTTGTTCAATGGAACTGATACCCTAATGAGAGAAGTGAACCTTGAGGTGCTGGAACACAGAGGAAAATGTACCTATGGCCAATTAATCTATGACAAAGGAGGGAAAACTACACAATGTTGGAAAGACAGTCTCTTCAACAAATGTTGCTGGGAAAACTGGACAACTACATGTAAAAAAAAAAGTGAAATTAGATCATTCTTTTACATCATGCACAAAAATAAGATCAAAATGGATTAAAGACCTAAATATGAGACCCAACACTATAAAATTCCTAGAAGAGACCATAGGCAGTACATTCTCTGACATAATTAGCAACAATGTCTTTTTTAATCCATTTCCCAGAATAATGGAAATAAAAACAAAAATAAGCACATGGGATCTACTTAAACTCAAAAGCTTTTACACAACAAAGGAAGCCAAAAACAAGACAGAAAGACAACCCACAGATTGAGAGAAAATATTTGCAAATGATGCAATGGACAAGGAATTAGTCTTCAAAATGTACAGACACCTCATGACCCTTAAGAGCATCAAAACAAACAACCCAATCAGCAAATGGGTAGAAGACCTAAACTGCCAGGGTCCAGCCCCAGTGGAATCAGGGTGATTTGAAGGAGAGACGGTGTTGGCGAGGAAAAAAACTTATTTATTTATTAATATAAGATTAGATTAGGAAGAAATAATGTAGTGGGAAAATTAAGTGGAGAAAAGAGGCTGAATAACTTGGCTTACGGGGAAGGCCAATAAAGTTCCAGACAAGGAGCTTGCACCATCTAAGTTAGGCCGCCGGTGTCCATTTGAATATCGGAGAGTGCCCCGCCTTGGGCTCTCTCTCTTACGGATCTTAGAAGCTGGGACAAATAAGTAGACATGGTAGAAGCTGGGACAAATAAGTAGACATGGTGAGCTGCCCGCTCCAGATGGAAATTCAGCCTGAAATTCGAGTAAAGAGGAGAGAGAGAGAGACACGGGGGAAGCCAGTCCAGCGACTGGCTCTGGCCTCTATTGTTTAGAAGGCCTTATATACTTTTGATTATACATAGAGATCAATGGCTAATACAAAATTATGCAGTGTCAGCAGACTTGACTTTTATCAAAACCAGGCTCTTCTCTCTGCATACCTAATTGTATACACAAGTCTTACGTGATTTACATCATCTTCTGGCCAAAAGGGCCAATTAACATTTTACAGCCTTAACCAGAAGACTTATTTGTGTTGATCTTCCCAAAGTCTGGTGCCACTCTCAGGAAGCACTAAATAAAGTTACATTCTTACATAGCAAAGATACAGCAACTTATAACAAGTAAAAGGAGTACAGTTATTTATAACAAAAGAAAAGTAATTAACTCAAAAGTCTAGTGTTGCTAACATCAAAACTACTATATATCTTTTTCCATATCTAGTTTACATTGATTAACATCCTCCCAGTTGCCTAAAAGATAAAGAATATGGAGGCCTGGCAGCAGTCATTGAGTCAACAGTGAAAACCCTCTACCAATATAATTTTTAACTCTTTAGAAAAGGCTCTGTATCTTTAAGATGCTTTTAAGCTTTGTGCCTCTCGCAGTTGGGGGAGCTGAAGCAATTCACAAGCTGTAAGAGGTCCGGGGAACCTGTTACGCAAGCTAGAGAGCTATCAGAGGGGTTTAACTGAAACATCCCTTTTAAATGCAGAAGACTGAAGCCCTGATTTGACTTTTTCCAGAGAATATCAGAAGTGCAGAGTACAAAAGCCAGCAGATTTTTGGTTTGGGGGGTACATGCTCAGGAAATACCAAGGGGAACACCTGAAGCTTGATCATGTCCTTGCGTTTTGTCAGGCTTCCTTCCTCATGACCTTGTCACAGGCGGGATTCCTCACACTGGCTCCCGGCACTAAACAGACATTTCTCCAAAGAAGACATAGATGAATAAGAGGCACAGTTGTGTCTGACTGTTTGTGACTTCATGGACTGTAGCCTACCAGGCTCCTTAGTCCGTGGAAATTTTCCAGGCAAGAGTACTGGAGTGGGTTGCCATTTCCTTCTCCAGGGGATCTTCCCAACCCAGGGATTGAACCCGGGTCTCTCGCATTGCAGGCAGATGCTTTACCATCTGAGCCACCAGGATGGTGGTTCTAATAATTAAAGAAATGCAAATCTGAACTACTGTGAAATTTCACCTATTAAGGCTGAGCTATCACCAGCCTTAATAACTATCATGAAAAAATCCACAAAAAATAAAGGCTGGAGAGGATGTGGGGGGAAGAGAACCCTCCTATGCTGTTTGTAGGAAAGTAAATTGGTACAGGCACTATGGAGAAGAGTACAAGCAATCCCACTCTTGGGCATATATCCAGAGAAAAACATGATCCTAAAGGATACACGCACCCAAGTGTTAATTAAAGCACTGTTTGCCATAGTCAAGACATAGAAACACCCTAAATATCCATCAACAGAGGAATGGACAAAGAAAAAGTGGTACATATACACAATGGAATATTACTCAGCCATTAAAAAGAATGAAATAATGCCATTTGCAGCAACATGGATGGACCTAGATATTGTTATACTGAGTGAAGTAAGTAGACAGAGAAAGAGAAATATCATGACATCACTTACATGTGGAATCTAAACGGAAATGTTACAAGTGGACTCACAAATCAGTTATTTTTAAAATGTGTTTAGATTCAATTCATCTGTTGATTGGTAATCAACAAATCAAGCATTAAATATTGAGTATCTTAATGTATAAGGAAACTGCTGTGTGCTGGAGAAGATGCAAGTACCATCCAAGCCCTGGGGCACTAGTGAACACAGGCAAGAGGCACAATTTAGCTGACAATAAATGGCTTACATATATAACTTTCTAAAGATGAACCAATTGGAAAAGAAGCTATAATGTAAAATGATTAAATCAACCACAGAGACCATCTATAATAGAAAATCTGTTCTGGACCCTAACACATCTTCCTGGGATTTCAAAAAAAAGAAAAGTGTCTTCTTTAGGCAGATATATTAGGATTAGTACCTTTCTCTGTCTTTAAATACAGTTGTTTTCCAGTAGCCAGTTTGGTGAGTGGAAGGCCAGCAGGACTTGTATCTCCCTCTTGTTCCCCAGCCTGAGTAGCAGCCTGTAGTACACAGCTTACTTAAATCTGGGCAGTATTTCTGCCCTGTGCATAGAGGAGATCCACAGATAGAGCTTCTGAGGCTCTAGATTGTCCTGAAATGGCATGCTAGATGTAGTGTTTATCAGAGTCTGTGTGTGTTCTCAAGAGAGAGACCAGTTTCCTTTAAATCCCAAAGAAGGCCATGATAAAAATGCTGAAGAATAACCACTCCAGACACACAACCTTGCAGCTCCCTGAGTATTAGAGTTGATGGACTTGGTTTTGCCTTTTTTTTTTTTTAAACTTGTGAACAAAATGACTTCAAGCTTCTTAAAACCCTCGTTTTATTTTTGTTTTGATGTTATTGTTGTTATCTCATGTATGGAGTTCAAATATAGATTTAATAGGTTTATACTCACAATGACACCTGCTCACTCTGGTCACAACCATTCAAACAGACCTGAATGCAAAAGTTTGATTAATTAGATTTCACTGTTTTGTACTTTCTCAGAGAAAGTACAGAAGAGACAAAAGTTTGATTAATTAGATTTCACTGTTTTGTACTTTTTAAGTTTCTAACTTAAAAAAAAGTGTATCTGGATATATGCAAGATTTTTCTCCAATCTCCCAATTTTATCTACATACTTTGTTCTCCCTTCACCTGAAGTTATTCTTTTAGGATTTCCATTTGGTTCTCTGCCCAAGGATGAAAACCCCACCATCTATCTCTCTGCAATGCAGCTAATGGGACATATAATTTATGTATTCCAAACTATTCCTATTTTACTTATCTTTCACTCAGATCTTTACTTCCTATTCTGTCCAGCTTTATCTCCATGAAACTTCATTTGAATCACTTCTTTGATAAAATCTTAATCCCTTGTCCCTTTCATTGGGCAGTCCCTCAATCTGGCTAAATCTATCCTTCTGCCTAGAGAGTGTCTGTATCTAAGCAACTGAAATTGTTCTAGAAACCATTGCTGGATGGAATATAAATTTCTACCACCAATTTGAGAAACAACTTGGCATTATCTTTAAACCCATGTCTACTCTATGAGCAAACAATTTCATTCTTAGGTGAGTAACTCAGAGAAATTACACACATTCACCAAGATTTATACATGAGAATGGTCATACAGCACTTCTATAATAGCACAAACAAAAGCTATACAGTGAGCAGAAATAAATGAATTACATCTCTAAGCAACACTATGGATGGAGCTAATAAACACAAAATAGAACAAAATGAAGTCACAGAAGAATATAAAATGCGTTTTAAAGCTCAAAGTCATGAAAAGTAAGCAATTTGGGGCTTAGGGCTACATATGTATGTAGTGACAATATATATACACACAAAACACATACATAGCCACAAGTGTAGAATATAGGTAGAGTTTAGAAGAGTGACTATAACTTAAAAGAAAGAGAAAGAAGAAGGAAGTGCCATGTAATTACTAACAAAATTCCTATCAACATCTTAACTAGTTTCACTTTAAATATAAGACCATACACTTCAAGTGGGCCTTCAACACTACCCAGAAGTCTTATGCATTTCATTAATTTACTCTTCCACTTATTAAGATAAATATGCATAGAATTTTCTTTCTTCTTCTTTGCCATCAAACCACCAAAACACCTTCTCCTCACTCACACACCAGAGAGATGAAAAGTTAAACTAAAAATGGAACAATTCTGAATTTTTTTTCTTTAAAAATTCCATAGTTTTCTTTGATAAATTATCTCCTATTTAGAGGCCTAGGACAAAAAATATATATAAATAAATGAAGTTAAGACAATGGTTAATTCAGATTTGACTGTATCTGAGGGTTAGAAGTTAAAAGTGATAATTCCACCATCCTTCTTTCCCCAGCTGTTAATCTAAAGAGAGAATAGGTACAATAAGCAATAATTAAATATTAATCAACAATTAAATAATAATCCAATCAAGACTTAAAACACCAGCTTTATTCATTGTGATTAATAAATAGTTTCTGATAAATTGTGTTAAAAGAAACATATTTTGAGGACCCAAATAGGGCCTTATTCTCCATTAACAACTCACTGGCGGTCAACTGAGTTCACAGGAATGTGGAGTTCTCGTTATCTACCAATTGCAATTTAACCCCTCCCGGTTAAAGGTTGTCTCTTCTGCACATAAGAAAGAGAACCCCCTATAAGGGAGAAGGAAGCAGATGAAAGCTCACTACCCTGATGACCGATCCAGGAGACAGGCAAGTCTCAGAAGGAGTGAGGATCCACCTGTGCATTACTGTCAACAGGTTGCAGTAAGCTTCTGACTGTGACCAGTCTAATTTGTCCCTCTCTTTTGGAGGAGGTACTAGTGAGGAGAAAAATGACAGTGGTTACTTTTCCAGTCTTTCTGGAAGGTAGAAACCTTGTCAGAAAGTCCCTCATGTCTTCGTCCAGGGGAAGGAGTGTTGGTACAAGGTAAAGAACCTCTTCTACCAGTCACACCAAGCATCAGGGCTTTCATTCATTAATATTTAATTGTTTTGTTTTTCCTAAGAGCTTTGAGCGCCACCCCACTACAGTAATAGTTCATAAATCTAAACACCTTCAGAATATTATCTGGGTTTCAAACATTTAGTAATAAATGACTTGCTCAAGTATTATTTTCTGTATTAATTAAAATACTGCAGGTGTGATCTTCCTGTCCCAGAGCAGGAAGTGAGGAAGCATATCATGTGGAAGACAGAGCTGTAACTAAGATCTTCCTCAATAATGTGATTATGTTTAATTTCATCACCTCTTTTTTTTTTACTAACTCCTCAGTGTGAACAAGTTTTCTCTCCTTTATCTCTTTCTTCTTAAGTTAGAAGTAAATTCTAATTAAGAATTATGGTTCATTGTGTCCTGGTTAGTGGAGGCTTTCCTGGAGGGTGATAAGTGACACACTCCTCCCTCCCTTCAATCAAAAGGCACATTTCCCAACCTCTTAAGAAGCCTGTGCTTCTCAATTAGAGTGTGTGTGATTTGCATTTGAGAAGTAAATAGTGCTCCAGGACAGTTCATTCACCCAGCAGAGCTTGGTCTTCTGTGACATTCCAATTCAGGACAGCAAGGGAGGAAATGATAGAGGCAGCTGGAATCCACCCATTCAGTGCACATTTGTTAAGCATCTACTATACCTAAGGCAATGTGATTAACTGGAGGAAGGGGAGCATGAAAAAATATAAAACCCAGACCCTGCCTTCAGGGAGCCCTACTTTTAGAACAGCATAAAAGCATTGCAAAAACCCATCAACATGACAGACTATGACAAATGTCCTTTCGAAAAAATATGTCCAAAATGGTGGAGAGAACTTTCAAGTTGACTATAAGTCATTTTACATCCAAATGTAAAACTGTCATTGCCACCCCACCCCAATGGGGTCTCTGCTAAGTCTCTCCTTAGAAGAGACTCAATTACAAGCAGTGTTTAAATTAAATTGCACCCGTGATGTGGGAGTGTGCTGGGATTCACTAGCTCAGAAGTGAGGTAGACAATGGCAATTTTAGTAATAAAAGAGAATATGGATTAAAGGTCCAGAGAAGCAGATGAATTTAGTAGAGAAGCCAGACTTAGGAAACCTAAGTGGGAAACTGACTTGGAGTAGGACTTTCACTAAGATAAAAAGCAGTAGCCAAGAGTTTGCATTATCTTCTCACAGTAACAGTTTGTGAAGCTGAAAGCAGAATTGCATGGCAAATTCGTGAATGTAATTGGCTTTGCAGTATGGATGAGGGGCAAGGGGAGCTTCAGGTGGGCTGCTATAATGAGCTGAATCTATGATGCTGTGATGGTAGATAGTCATGATGAGCGAAGTTTAGTAAAAGTACATGCTCACTAGTTTACAGCCAATTAGAAGCTGGAAATAAAGCTTGATTGTTGACTTCTGTGTGTCCAATTAGAATTGAAAGATTAGGATGTATTAGGGTAATAGTTTGAAAAAAATCAGTATAAACCTCGCTCAGACTTCATTATATTTCTCTTGTAAAAAATAACAAGCTGAGGAAAAAATCACACAATTTAGGCATTGCTACATCTCTATAAGCACTTCTAGAACTCTTTTTGATAGGAGGAGATGCTAGCAGGAAAATAGAGATTCCTACTGATTCCTCAGAAACTGCAGGTCACCCAACCTAAGAACAAGGTAGATCAGGCATTGTTGTTGCTGTTCAGTTGCTATGTCCTACTCTCTGCAACCCCATGGACTATAGCTTGCCAGGTTTCCCTGACCCTCACTATCTTCTGGAGTTCACCCAAGTTCATGTCCATTGAGTCAGTGATGGCATCCAACTATCTCATTCTCTGCCTCCCTTTTCTCTTTTTCCCTTCAATCTTTCTCAGCATCAGGGTCTTTTCCAAAGAGTGGGCTCTTCACATCAGGTGATTAAGTATTGGAACTTCAGTTTCAGCATCAGTCCTTCCAGTGAATACAAAATTGATTTCCTTTAAGATTAACTGGTTTGATCTCCTTGCTGTTCTAGGGACTCTCAAGAGTCTTACCCAGAACCACAATTCAAAAGCATCAAGATCAGGCAATGCCTGATAGTATAATATGCTTCTTGGTGCATGTGTTTGCCTAAGAGATTCTACAGAGGTTTTCTTTGAGGGACGGAGAGGAAGAGATGGCATGTGGTAAGGAAAGAGATGAATAAAACTGCTAACCCAAACCAAAATTTAAATAAAGAGCTTGCTCCATTGGAAGTTAAGTTCTCCTGAGGCAAGTAAGATAGGTAATGCCTTTTGTTTGGAAGTGTCTGGAAGTTGTTTATAGAACCCACAGGGGCCCTTCAGTGCTTTCCTTGACTTTGTTCCCATCATTCAAAGCATCTTGTGCAAATAAGTGTCTTACCTTTAATGTATGTCCAACTTGGCTCCAAGGTTAAAGCGTCTGCTTGGAATGCGGGAGACTTGGGTTCGATCCCTGGGTCAGGAAGATCCCCTGGAGAAGGAAATGGCAACCCACTCCAGTACTCTTGCCTGGAGAATCCCATGGAGGGAGGAGCCTGGTAGGCTACTAGTCCATGTGGTCACAAAGAGTCAGACACGACTGAGCGACTTCACTCACTCAACTACTATTGAGTGATTGCATAAAAAATATATGAATGGATAATAAAAAGCAAAGTACTGGAGCTCAATCAACTGAGTCATCAGGTCACATGAAAACTTGACTTGGTTTATGGGCTATTTCGTATGGAAGAACCTTCTCTCCCTTTCAAAAGCTGGAACTCTCTAAGGGAAGGAATATGAATTCATCTAGTCCTATGTTCCTCCCCCTGCCCAAAAAAATAGCTTGTCACTCAAAGCAGGTGATTGGTAGGCTGTTGAAAAAAAAAATAAATTTTTTAAATGAATAAAATTCAATGGTAGTGGTCTACTTATATTTCCCTTTTACTGCTATTGTGGAATTTTCTGTGGAAATTTTCTTTCTAAGCCACCACTAGGCTGAAGGCAGAATTTCAATGACAGAATGAAAAGGAAGCAAGTTTAGTTGCATGCCAAATGTGGGCAAGAGCAGGTATGTCTTATCCAGAGTAGTATAGTCAGAACCTGTTTCTTGAGTTTTAAAAAGATGGATAGGTACAAAGAAAGAGCTCTTGGTCTAACACGAAACAGAGGGAATGTGGTTCCAAATATCAAGAATCCATGTGCTCCTCTCTCTTTCTCTACCCCTATCATTTCTTTTCAAGGATTTGTGATGACTTCTATAGTATGGAGATTATGGGCAGGAATTAGTGAGATATTTTCCAGAGATAATATAAACTCAAGAGCTGAACTCATCTTGTTGGCCAGGGTCTCTAGGTACTAGTGACTTCAAGTCTGGAAATCTGAAGTACTCCAAAAATTTATTAATGGGACACTGTCATATCTCCATATTTGCTTTAGCTGGGACCAAACTAGCACCATCAGTTCAGTTCAGTTCAGATCAGTTGCTCAGTTGTGCCCAACTCTTTGTGACTCCATGAATCGCAGCACACCAGGCCTCTCTGTCCATCACCAACTCCCGGAGTTCACTCAAATTCATGTCCATCAAGTCGATGATGCCATCCAGCCATCTCATCCTCTGTTGTCCCCTTCTCCTCCTGCCCCCAATCATTCCCTGCATCAAAGTCTTTTCCAATGAGTCAAATCTTCACATGAGGTGGCCAAAGTACTGGAGTTTCAGCTTTAGCATTATTTCTTCCAAAGAAATCCCAATGCTGATCTCCTTCAGAATGGACTGGTTGGATCTCTTTGCAGTCCAAGGGACTCTCAACAGTCTTCTCCAACACCACAGTTCAAAAGCATCAATTCTTCAGTGCTCAGCTTTCTTCACAGGCCAACTCTCACATCCATGCATGACCACTGGAAAAACCATAGCCTTGACTAGATGGACCTTTGTTGGCAAACTAATGTCTCTGCTTTTCAATATGCTATCTAAGTTGGTCATAATTTTCCTTCCAAGGAGTAAGCGTCTTAATTTCATGGCTGCAGTCACCATCTGCAGTGATTTGGAGCCCCAAAAATAAAGTCTGACACTGTTTCCACTGTTTCCCCATCTATTTCAGTTAAATCCCCTTAAAATCTGCCACCCTTTGGCTTGCTCTTGGTGACACTGGCCCTGCGCATCTCATTCAGTTACCTTGAACTTGTGTAAGTGCACTGGGTGCTATGGTGGTTATGGATGGTGTGTCTATTTCTGTCTCCTGGACTGTGATTTTCTTTCTTTTNACCATCTGCAGTGATTTGGAGCCCCAAAAATAAAGTCTGACACTGTTTCCACTGTTTCCCCATCTATTTCAGTTAAATCCCCTTAAAATCTGCCACCCTTTGGCTTGCTCTTGGTGACACTGGCCCTGCGCATCTCATTCAGTTACCTTGAACTTGTGTAAGTGCACTGGATGCTATGGTGGTTATGGATGGTGTGTCTATTTCTGTCTCCTGGACTGTGATTTTCTTTCTTTTTCTGATGTATAATCACAGGTTGTCTTTCACACTTGGGGGATCAAGAGTAGTTTAATTGTATCCATTGTTACTCTAATTTGGGAACATCCAGTTTGAAGGCAGGCCTTACTTTAAATCCTAATGCTGCTTCTTTGTTATTCAGTTCAGCTCTGTCACTCAGTCCTGTCCAACTCTTTGTGACCCCATGAATCGCAGCACCCCAGGCCTCCCTTTCCATCACCAACTCCCAGAGTTCACTCAGACTCATGTCCATCGAATCCGTGATGCCTTCCAGCCATCTCATCCTTGGTCGTCCCCTTCTCCTCCTGACCCCAATCCCTCCCAGCATCAAAGTCTTTTATTTTTTTATTTTTTATTTTTTCTTTTAAAATGAGTCAACTCTTCGCATGAGGTGGCCAAAGTACTGGTGTTTCAGCTTTAGCATCATTCCTTCCAAAGAAATCCCAGGACTGATCTCCTTCAGAATAGACTGGTTGGATCTTCTTGCAGTCCAAGGGACTCTCGAGAGTCTTCTCCAACACCACAGTTCAAAAGCATCAATTCTTCAGCACTCAGCCTTCTTCACAGTCCAACTCTCACATCCATAAATGACTACTGGAAAAACCATAGCCTTGACTAGATGGACCTCAGTCGGCAAAGTAATGTCTCTGCTTTTGAATATGCTATCTAGGTTGGTCATAACTTTTCTTCCAAGGAGTAAGCGTCTTTTAATTTCATGGCTGCAGTCACCATCTGCAGTGATTTTGGAGCCCAAAAAAATAAAGTCTGACACTGTTTCCACTGTTTCCCCATCTATTTCCCATGAAGTGATGGGACCGGATGCCATGATCTTCGTTTTCTGAATGTTGAGCTTTAAGCCAACTTTTTCACTCTCCTCTTTCACTTTCATCAAGAGGCTTTTTAGCTCCTCCTCACTTTCTGCCATAAGGGTGGTGTCATCAGCATATCTGAGGTTATTGATATTTCTCCCGGCAATCTTGATTCCAGCTTGTGTTTCTTCCAGTCCAGCGTTTCTCATGATGTACTCTGCATATAAGTTAAATAAGCAGGGAGACAATATACAGCCTTGACGTACTCCTTTTCCTATTTGGAACCAGTCTGTTGTTCCATGTCCAGTTCTAACTGTTGCTTCCTGACCTGCATACAGATTTCTCAAGAGGCAGGTTAGGTGGTCTGGTATTCCCATCTCTTTCAGAATTTTCCACAGTTTATTGTGATCCACACAGTCAAAGGCTTTGGCATAGTCAATAAAGCAGAAATAGATGTTTTTCTGGAACTCTCTTGCTTTTTCCATGATCCAGCGGATGTTGGCAATTTGATCTCTGGTTCCTCTGCCTGTTCTAAAACCAGCTTGAACATCAGGGAGTTCACGGTTCACATATTGCTGAAGCCTGGCTTGGAGAATTTTGAGCATTACTTTACTAGCGTGTGAGATGAGTGCAATTGTGCGGTAGTTTGAGCATTCTTTGGCATTGCCTTTCTTTGGAATTGGAATGAAAACTGACCTTTTCCAGTCCTGTGGCCACTGCTGAGTTTTCCAAATTTGCTGGCATATTGAGTGCAGCACTTTCACAGCATCATCTTCCAGGATTTGAAACAGCTCAACGGGAATTCCATCACCTCCACTAGCTTTGTTCTTAGTGATGCTTTCTAAGGCCCACTTGACTTCACATTCCAAGATGTCTGGCTCTAGATTAGTGATCACATCCTCATGATTATCTGGGTCGTGAAGATCTTTTCTGTACAGTTCTTCTGTGTATTCTTGCCACCTCTTCTTAATATCTTTTGCTTCTGTTAGGTCCAGATCATTTCTATCCTTTATTGAGCCCATCTTTGCATGAAATCTTCCCTTGGTATCTCTAATTTTCTTGAAGAGATCTTAGTCTTTCCCATTCTGTTGTTTTCCTCTCTTTCTTTGAACTGATTGCTGAGGAAGGCTTTCTTATCTCTCCTTGCTATTCTTTGTAACTCTGCATTCAGATGCTTATATCTTTCCTTTTCTCTTTTGCTTTTTGCTTCTCTTCTTTTTATAGCTATTTGTAAGGTCTCCCTGGGCAGCCATTTTGCTTTTTCACGTTTCTTTTCCATGGGGAAGGTCTTGATCCCTGTCTCTTGTACAGTGTCACAAACCTCAGTCCACAGTTCATCAGGCACTCTATCAGATCTAGCCCCTTAATTCTATTTCTCACTTCCACTGTATAATCACAAGGGATTTGATTTAGATCATACCTGAATGGTAATGGTTTTCTGTGCTTTCTTCAATTTAAGTCTGAATTTGGCAATAAGGAGTTCATGATCTGAGCCACAGTCAGCTCCTGGTCTTGTTTTTGCTGACTATAAACAGCTTCTCCATCTTTGGCTGCAAAGAATATAATCAATCTGATTTCGGTGTTGACCATCTGGTGCTGTCCATGTGTAGAGTCTTCTCTTGTGTTGTTGGAAGAGGGTGTTTGCCATAACCAGTGCATTCTCTTGGCAAAACTCTATTAGTCTTTGCCCTGCTTCATTCTGTATTCCAAGGCCAAATTTGCCTGTTACTCCAGGTGTTTCTTGACTTCCTTCTTTTTCATTCCAGTCCCCTATAATGAAAAGGACATCTTATTTGGGTGTTAGTTCTAAAAGGTCTTGTAGCTCTTCATAGAACCATTCAGCTTCAGCTACTTTGGCATTACTGGTTGGGGCATAGGCTTGGAATACCGTGATATTAAATGGTTTGCCTTGGAAAGGAACAGAGATCATTCTTTCATTTTTGAGATTGCATCCAACTACTTCATTTCAGACACTTTTGTTGACCATGATGGCTACTCCATTTCTTTTAAGGGATTCCTGCCCGCAGTAGTAGATATAATGGTCATCTGAGTTAAATTCACCCATTTCAGTCCATTTTAGCTCGCTGATTCCTAGAATGTCGACATTCACTCTTGCCATCTCCTGTTTGACCACTTCCAATTTGCCTTGATTCATGGACCTAACATTCCAGCTTCCTAGGCAATATTGCTTTTTACAGCATCAGACCTTGCCTCTATCACCAGTCACATCCACAGCTGGGTATTGTTTTTCCTTTGGCTTCATGCCCTCATTCTTTCTGGAGTTATTTCTTCACTGATCTCCAGTAGCATATTGGACACCTACTGACCTGGGGAGTTCCTCTTTCAGTATCCTATCATTTTGTCTTTTCATACTGTTTAAGGGGTTCTCAAGGCAAGAATACTGAAGTGGTTTGCCATTCACTTCTCCAGTGGACCACATTCTGTCAGACCTCTCCACCATGACCTGCTCGTCTTGGGTTGCCCCACAGGCATGGCTTAGTTTCATTGAGTTAGACAAGGCTGTTGTCCTAATGTGATTAGATTGACTAGTTTTCTGTGAGTATGGTTTCAGTGTGTCTGCCCTCTGATACCCTCTTGCAACACCTACCGTCTTACTTGGGTTTCTCTTACCTTGAACGTGGGGTATCCCTTCATAGCTGCTCCAGCAAAGCACAGCTGCTGCTCCTTACCTTAGATGAAGGGTATCTCCTCACCAGCTCCCCTCCTGACCTTGAACGTGGAGTAGCTCCTCTAGGCCCTCCTGCGCCCACACAGCCACTGCTCCTTGGATGTGGGATTGCTCTTCTTGGCAGCCGCCTCTGTCCTCGGGTGTGGGATAGCTCCTCTTGGCCACTGCCTCTCGGGCATGGGGTCCTCCTGGCTTCTGTCCCTGACCTCGGATGTGAGGTAGCTCCGCTTGGCTGTGCTTTTGCATCGTCGCATCTGCCTGTGCTTGTGCGCCATTGCAGCTGCCTGTGCTAGCTCCATATTTGCTCTAAAGGAGCTCTAGTCCAATACATCTACAACTAAATACAGAATTAGATAGCCTTCTCTTGTTTGACACTGCTTCTGTTTCAAAACTGATTTTCCATTTTCAAAAAGACAAACAGTCCAAATGGCTCCATTATCAAAGCTAAACTTACCAGTCCATGAGTTTCAGTATGGAAAATGGAGGGTTATTTGCAAAAGCAGCTTAAAATGTCATTCTCTATAGCTTTCACACAATCTCATCACTAAATCACTAGATAGGTTACCTGTTGACTTCTATTTTATCTTCATTTTATATTTTGAGGATAACTGAACTCCAGGAGGGTGGGTGATTTCTTAAGCCACAGGTCCTTTCCGGCTCTAGATTTTATAACTTTGCTTCCCTTATAAATCAATAAATCTTTATGTTGTAACATTGAAAATAGTAATGACCCATTGTTCTGTGTCAATCTTATGGCAATTTAGAATTTTAATAACAGGAATAAAAGCCTGGAATTAAATGAAAGTTAGCTCATTGGTTTAAACACCGACAATGAGATATCAAATCCTAACTCCTACGCATGGTCATTATGACTCATTGACACTTATTTTATGACTAAATCTTACAAAGATAACATTTAACTCTGCAATCCCAAAGCAGATTAAAATTATCAACCTGAAAGAAAAAGGCAGCTCAGTGAAACCACATTTTAAGCAGAAGATGCCGCCAATAGCCTGAGATTAATTGACCGTGGTTAAGATGCTTACTCCTTGAAAGAAGAGTTATGACCAATCTAGATAGCATATTCAAAAGCAGAGACATTACTTTGCCGACTAGGGTCTGTCTAGTCAAGGCTATGGTTTTTCCTGTGGTCATGTACAGATGGGAGAGTTGAACTGTGAAGAAGGCTGAGCGCTGAAGAATTGATGCTTTTGAACTGTGGTATTGGAGAAGATTCGTGAGAGTCCCTTGGACTGCAAGGAGATCCAACCAGTCCATTCTAAAGGAGATCAGTGCTCGGATTTCTTTGGAAGGAATGATGCCAAAGCTAAAACTCCAGTACTTTGGCCACCTCATGCAAAGAGTTGACTCACTGGAAAAGACTCTGATGCTGGGAGGGATTGGGGGCAGGAGGAGAAGGGGATGACAGAGGATGAGATGGCTGGATGG
>SJYX01002702.1:124638-164432 GCA_006410675.1 Oreotragus oreotragus | reverse complement strand
TCTCTTCATCTTGGTTATATTGCTGCGTTTGGGGTGGCCTTTCTATATTCTGGGAATTTGTGGAGTTCTCTTTACTATGGAGTTTCCTCACTGTGGGTGGGGTTGTATCAGTGGGTTGTCAAGGTTTCTTGGTTAGGGAGGCTTGTGTTGGAGTTCTGGTGGGTGGAGCTGGATTTCTTCTCTCTTGCTCCAGGTAGGATGACTCTCAGAGACATGGACCTTCAGGTGGAACAGGCTCACAAGTTCTGGCTGACACCAGAGGGACCTCTCTGCTGCAGGTAGGGTTAGCTGTTGTCACAACTCAGCAGCTCAGGTCACTAGCCAAAAAAACTACATCCACGTTCCAGCTTCACGCCTGTCTCACCGCCATAACTTTCAGACTAGTAGAGTCTGCCTCCACCTGATGGAAATATCTAGTAATTAAACCAGCAGTCTTCAGCCCAAGGTGTGTATCAGAATCACCTGGCAAGCCCAGGAAGCATCCAAAGACCTCTGCTTGCTCCTGTGTCCTAACTGCTGGAAGAGCTCTCTGAACTTGAGCAGCTCAGCGGCTCTGGCAGAGGGGGGACCACCCCTTAGGAGGCAGGCCCACAGTATAGAGCCGCTGCACGGGCTGGACCTGAGTGTCACCACATTAGGCTTATCCGCCTGGTTGATTAATGACTGAGTTGTTCCTGCTGGGATCGAGGGCAGAGAAAAGACGTGTTTCCAGGCAGACTGTCCCCTGTCTCAGGTGGGACACTCTGGCCCTTCTCTCTCTTAGGAGCCACCCTCTCAGGTGGGTTTCTGGAGGCTGGAGTCACAGGGGTCTTCTTTTCTTGGCCGTGTCTGCGGTTCCCCATGCGGTCTCCTCGGCTTATTTGGCTGTACTGGGTTTTCGTTGCTGTGCAGGCTTTTCTCTAGTCATGGCGAGCAGGGCCGACTCTCTAGTTGCAGTGCAGGCTTTTCTCTGGTCATGGCGAGCAGGGCCCCATGTTCCTCCCAGAGGGTGAGGAGCCGGCAGGGCGAGGCGAAGGTCTCCGGTGCGGGCGGCACAGCGCTGTGTCCTCCGTCTACCTCTGTCTCTCCCGCAGCCAGGGAGGGACCCAGTTTTCTCTTTAAAATGATTGTGTATCTACAGCAGTTTCAGAAGGAACTAAGGAGGCTGGGAAGGCCAGTACTTGGATGAAATGAAGATAAGTAAATCTGGTCCCAGAACTATGAGTTATTTTCCCAACAATGATTTTTATATTCTGAGATAACTGGCTATGAGCTGGTTGCAGATTTTTTTTTCCCCCTAACAACTTACAAGTTTATTCTGGAATGTACTGGCATCTTACTCTTGAGTAGAATAGACCAACTGCTATTTGAGGTTTGGCTTATCTAGACCTGGTCAGATCTGCTTCCATTTAAGGGAGAGCAGCTTTAGAATAGGATATTGGTGACAACAGCATGTATATAAGAGAAAGCATGTATAATTGTGGAATTATGAGAGCAGCTTCTAGAAGTCAAAAGAATTGAGTCAGTGTAGCCCTTCCTCCTAGATGGGGAAACAGTGGAACAGTGTCAGACTTTATTTTGGGGAGCTCTAAAATCACTGCAGATGGTGATTGCAGCCATGAAATTAAAAGACACTTACCTCTTGGAAGGAAAGTTATGACCAACCTAGACAGCATATTGAAAAGTTAAGACATTACTTTGCTAACAAAGGTTCGTCTAGTCAAGGCTCTGGTTTTTCCAGTGGTCATGTATGGATGTGAGAGTTGGAGTGTGAAGAAAGCTGAGTGCCGAAGAATTGATGCTTTTGAACTGTGGTGTTGGAGAAAACTCCTGAGGGTCCCCTGGACTGCAAGGAGATCCAACCAGTCCATTCTGAAGGAGATCATTCCTGGGTGTTCACTGGAAGGACTGATGCTAAAGCTGAAACTCCAATACTTTGGCCACCTCATGTGAAGAGCTGACTCACTGGAAAAGAAAAAAGACCCTGATGCTGGGAGGGATTGGGGGCAGGAAGAGAAGGGGATGACAAAGGATGAGATGGCTGGATGGCATCACCAACTCGATGGGTATGAGTTTAGGTAAACTCCAGGAGTTGGTGATGGACAGGAAGGCCTGGCATGCTGCAATTTGTGGGGTCTCACATAGCTGGACACGAGCCCTTCCTCCTGCTGTCCACATTCTCTAAGCTCAGATATCAGTTCCTGTGAAAAGCTTTCCATTATGTCCAGCTCCACTTTAGATGTCCCCCTCTGTGCTCTCATGACATTACAGTGGTTTTGATGCCCTCTTACAATTACCTAAGTGCTTCTCACTATCTGCATTTTCCATTAAGATATGAACTTCTTTTGATAGAAACTGGCTCTTAATATTGGGTCCCCATGGAGAACACCATATGAACATGAAGGCAGAAATCAGGAGATTTGTCTACAAGCCAAAAACTTCCCACAAATTCCAGAATCTGGGAGAGAGGCAAGGAATAGACCCTCCCCTCATGGCCTGGCTAGGAACCAGAGCCATGGACACTCTTTTCTTGGACTTCTAGGTTCAGAACTATGAGACAATAGTTTGTCCAAACCATCCAGCTTATGGTACTTTGTTTGGCAGATCCAACAAACTGGTACCATTACCCCGTCTGACAAACAAGGACTGAACTGATTGATTTCACTGGCCTTTCTGTCCTAACCATCTCCCCTCCTCCCACTGCCCCAGTTCCATGTAGGTGTGTAGGATTGTACAGGGGCCCTGAGTCCATACCTGGCCCTGGATCCTGTCTGCTGTCATGGGAGGGAACACCAGACATGGTATACAGCCAAGAACAGTAAGACACAGTCCCTGGGGCCAGAATTCACGCCTTCCAGGCAAGGTGAGCTCTAAGCGAGCATAAGCACAGTGCAAGCTGCAGAAACACAGAGGCTGCCATGGAGAAAAAGGGCTGATCTGTGGATCAGGGGAGGTTTGGGAGGGACAGGAGTAAGGGGGAGGTGTACAAAAAAAAAACATTGGAACCTTAGCACCTAAATTATACAATAAATGTTTGTCGAGTGTGTGGGTACCTAAATCAAACCATCTCCATGGCTGCCTAGTCTCTCTATACATCCAGCCACCTGGCCCTGATGCTATCAGGCTGCTGGGATTGAGGATGATGACTTTGTCACCAGCCATGTGTCACTGACCCCTTATCTCAACCTACTCCTTCCTTAAGTATCAACTCAATCACCACCTCTTCTATTGAGCCATGCCCAACTGCTCCAGGCCAAATGAAGTCTCCCATTTCTGACCTCCAGCACTCAGTGTTTGGAATTTATGCAGTTAATTCTTTTTTTCAACTGTTTATTTTGTTTTGGGGTATAACTGATTAACAATGTTGTGATAGTTTCAGGTGGTCCGCAAAAGGACTCAGACTATACAACTCACTCTTGACAGTTTTGTCTGTAGATCTGGTGTCTCTGAACACCTCCCATGTAGGGTCCATGTCTTCTCCTTATCTTTTATTCCTTTTGTGTATCCAAGCACTATCTGGGCACAGAAAGCTCCTCTAAAGAGTACTGACTGGCATGAAATTATCCTAGTCTACATGAAGGTATAAGTTCTGAGGGCAGGCATTTTTGTCTACAGAGTTTTACATGGATCTGCACTGGAGAGACTGGATTTCTAGTGATGAATAAAGCTGCTAAGGCTATGGATACGAGAAGAGATGGAAAGTAATTGGCAGAGGCAGAACTGTCCTTTTGTTATTTTGTTATAAATCAACTCCCACAGTGGAAACTTGTTAACCTCAGTCTTTGCCTTCACATCTACTTATATGCAAGACCTCCCTCAACAAATCAATCTTTACACTGCAGTGGCACTCTCTTGACAAGATATGTTTGGCTTAGCCAGTGTTGATATTTGTTCTTGAAATCTCGGTTGTATGGCATGGTACACTCTGAGAGCAGAAATGGAGATGCTTAGTTTATATGCACAGAGGATGGCCAAGATGCAAACAGAAAGAGACGGGCCACAGCAGGGCAGCGGGGGTGGCGGGAGCTGAGCTGCACTTAGTATGTTGTGATGTATTGAATCTATGAAACGCCTGTTCAATAGCTAGTCAAAGTAAATTTAGAAGGACACAGGAAAGGGATTTATTTTTTCATCACTGTAAAAATGTTCATTATTTCTTATGCTGTTGGTCATGGTCTACTGGTGTCCTTTTGAGGTCCCAGTGCCCTTAGAATCCCAAATAGCACCATTGACAAGATTAGGTGAGATTTGTTCAATACATTTAAGTCTTCAGAGAACTATGGTTTTATTGGTACTTTGGGAGTGGGCTCTTTTGCTGTGTTTCATTCTGAGAAGAATGAGCCAGAGAGCTTGACACGCTTGCAAGTGATTTTACTTGATCACTTCTCCTCTAATGCATAACTTTATTGGAGCATTTCCCAAATTGGGCTGTGATTATTTACATACATGTCTGTTTTGCTCAACAGACAGTGAATGTTGGCATCAGAGACTGTATCCTATTTTTTTTTTTAATAGAGTGGCTTAATGCCCAGCACATAGGATACACCCATGAAATGTTTGCTGAACAAGAAGACATCTTAATATCCATGAAAAAATTGCCTATGTAAGGGAGGAAACAAAAGAAGGTAAATGGAAGCTATTTTGAACCAACTTGAGAAAAATGCAGATACTATTAGATAATTAATTAAATTTTAATTTCCCTGTAAGTAGTCTCCAGAGGAACATGCTATGTTAGAACTGTACCCTAGGCTAGGCTACTATGTAAACACTTCCTGTGGGCCTACTTTTATGCTAGGTGGCATGGGAGGAAAATGGAATAATACATGGCTTCTGCATCAAAAATGTTGGGTACCATCTGGGGGAAAAAGGTTCAAGAAAAAAACCCAAAGTATGCAGGGGAGTTATAATGAGGATCAAAGGAGGTCAGAATAAGAGAAAATTACATGAGCCAGTGCTATCGGGAAAGCATTAAAAGATGGTAAAAATGCACTGCAATGAAGTTTCAGTTGAAAAATGGTGTGGGTGAGCATTAATTGAATCATGCAGCTATTTTATAGAAGATTCAAGATGGGAATGTTAGACATTATTTCTTGCAAAGAAAATACTTTTCAGTACTGTTGGAGAATCCTCAGATCATCAGGTTTTCTTTAGGTTTATCAGTGAACAAAGTTCTCTTTAGAAAGTCAGTGTGATATTCTGCTAAGGAAAGGCATGATGAATTGAAAGACCCTGATGCTCTCTCTCAAATCTACTGTTAGCTGTGTGACCTTGATAAAGTTAGTTAACCTCTCTGGACCCCACTTTCCTGTTTTAAAATGTTGACATCAGAAAAACCTGCCCAGACTTCACCCTCGGGCATGACAAGTTTTAAGCTGTGAAAGAAAAATCACTTGTATAAAGACAGGAAGTAGCCTCATATTTTAACCTTTATAGGGCAAATCTCAGATGAAAAGTGAAAGATCTGTACAATTGCTGCTGTTCTGCACAGGTACTGATTTTTCAGGCATTTCAGGCTTTCAGGTCTCCCACCGCTCAATTTTTTTTTCTTCATTTGGAAGTCAGAAATTCTTAGAACACATTCACGTATTTATGTGTACAGATTTTGGCATGAGGAACATGGTTCTCCACAAGCAGGATCTCACATGTCACAAGGGAGTGGTTCCAGGGAGAATGTCAGAGGACCCTGCATTAAGGGATACATTAGTAATCCCATCCTTCATTCATCTTTCCATTTGGCATATCACTAAGACAATAGGCATAAGATCACATTCAGATTCTGTAGTAGTAATCTGCTGTAAATTCTTGCCTAATGGAAAGTAGGAACTGAGATCAGAACTGTTTACAGTAAATCAAGACAAATCTGAAATAATACGTATTTGTAGTTAGTTCTATGTGCTGAATTCCCCTTATTCAAAGATGCATGACCAGAAAAAATATTAAGAAACTAAAGAAGGAAAATCTCTGGAAAGTATTTCCTGTACAATCAAGAAATTGGTTTTTATCAATAGGATACAAGAATATTTGGCCTCTTCTAAGATGCAAACTCTAGAAAATAAAAGGAAAGGAAGATTGATAAAATACTAGTGTAAAGAAGGAAATAAAAATAAAATTCCAAAGCCTGAAGGAACATATGAAAGAAAAAAATCGATTTTAAATAACTAAGATTCAATCACTGATTTGAAGGACAAACGAGAAGCTAATACAGATAGGAAAGGTCAAAATTTTTAAAAAAAAAATCAGAAGTCATGTTCAGAACCAAAAATGAACATGAAATGTACAGATAAAAAGTATTTCTAAAAAAGAGAAAAGAACAATAAAAGCAGAGGAAAGCATCAAAGATATACTAGAAGGTAAGTCTTCCTTTAGTTCTAGAAAGAATATACGGGCTTCCTTGATGGCTCAGACAGTAAAGAATCTTCCTTCAATGCATTAGACCTGGGTTCAGTCTCTGGAGGAGGAAATGGCAATCCATTCCAGTGTTCTTGCTTGGAGAATTCCCATGGACAGAAGAGCCTGGCAAGCTACAATCCATGGGGTCGCAAAGAGTCAAACACAATTGAGTGACTAAGCATAGAAAGTATATACAGATTGGAAGGTTCACTAGTTTTATGGAAAAAACAATGAAAAGAGAATCACATTTGAATCCACATCTGGCAATTTTTATTGTAATTACAAAACTAAGAAAAATATCAAGCTGGAAAAGTAAGCAGGCAATGTTCAAAGGCATAAAATTTATGTTGTCATCCAAAGTAGTATTTGCAAAGCAAACTACTGAGGGAATGAAGGGTGTAACTGTACAACACAGTTTGGATGAGAACATTTTTGAGAAACGTGAACTTTATATTGTCCAAGTTGTCTTTCGTTTGTTAAGGTCTTCTCAAGATATGCATGTACCCTGTTTCAGGAGGAAAAAAAAAAAAAGTGGAAATATAATACCACCTACAAAGATAATAAACAAGGGAAAGTAAAAAGGAAAACAAATTCATACTTAAATTGAAAAAAGTAGGGAAAACTACTAGACCATTCAGGTTTGATCTAAATCAAATCCCTTATGATTATACAGTGGAAGTGACAAATAGATTTAAGGGACTATATCTGATAAACAGAGAGCCTGATGAACTATGGATGGAGCTTCATGACATCCTAAAGGAGACAGGGATCCAGACCATCCTCAAGTAAAAGAAATATAAAAAAGCAAAGTAGCTGTCTGAGGAGGCCTTACACATAGCTGTGAAAAGAATGCAAGCAAAAAACAAAGGAGAAAAGGAAAGATATAACCATTTGAATGCAGAGTCTCAAAAATTAGCAAGGAGAGAGAAGAAAGCCTTCCTCAGGGATCAGTGCAAAGAAATAGAGGAAAACAATAGAATAGGAAACACTAGAGATCTTTTCAAAAAAATTAGAGATACCAAGGGAACATTTCATGCAAAGATGGGCACAATAAAGGACAGAAGTTTTATGGACCTAATAGCAGAAGATATTAAGAAGAGGTGGCAAGAATACACAGAAGGACTGTACAAAAAAGATCATCACGACCCAGATAATCATGATGTTGTGATCACTCACCTAGAGCCAGACATCCTGGAATGTGCAGTCGATTGGGCCTTAGGAAGCATCATTACAAACAGAGCTAATGGAAGTGATGAAATTTCAGTTGAGCTACTTCAAATCCTAAAAGATGATGCTGTGAAAGTGCTGCACTCGATATGCCAGCAAATTTGGAAAACTCAGCAGTGGCCACAGGACTGGAAAAGGTCAGTTTTCATTCCAATCCCAAANAAATTAATTAATTGGAAAATAAAAGTAAAAATGATATGGAGAGTCTGCATTTGAAAAATTAAATGTAATTCTGTATGTCTGCAGTGAACAATCTGAAAATGAAATTAAGAAATGCTATTTATAATAGCATCAGAAAGTATAAAATAGGGACTTCCCTGGTGGTCCAGTGGCTAAGACATCATGCTCCCAGTGTAGGGGGCCCGGGTTCAGTCCGTGTCAGGGAACTAGATCCCACAGGCCACAGCAAAGACTAGGTACAGCCAAATAAATAAATATACATTTTAAGTATAAAATATAGGAAGAAATATAACAAAAGAAGTATGAAACTGATACTCTGGGACTTCCCTGGGGGTCCAGTGGTTAAGACTCCCAGCTTCCACTGCAGGGGACACAGGTTTGATTCCTGGTTGGGGAACTAAGATCCTGTGTGCCATGCTGAGCAGCGTGGTGGGGGAAGAAAAAAAAAAAAAAGGCAGCCTTTCTTGAAATGAAAAATAATGGATATGGCTTTTTTCCAGTAAAATTTTCTTTATGGACGTTGAGATTTTCGTTTCATATAATTTTCACAAGTGAGGAAATGTTATTACATTTTTTTTTCAGTCACTTAAAAATGTAAAACTCACTCTTAGCTCTCGGACTGCACAGAAACCGGCGGCNAAAATTTTCTTTATGGACGTTGAGATTTTCGTTTCATATAATTTTCACAAGTGAGGAAATGTTATTACATTTTTTTTTCAGTCACTTAAAAATGTAAAACTCACTCTTAGCTCTCGGACTGCACAGAAACCGGCGGCGAGTTGGACTTGTCGTATGGGCCCCTGGATTGAAGTTACTATTTGGTGCCTGTTATGCAAGACTGACCCACAGGGACAGAAGTTTTTAGTGACAGTTCGGCCATAATTTTGCAGTGAAAAGCTGTTAGTTTTTCTTCTTTAAACAGACCCCAGGCCCAAAGAGGGTGGGCAATACCATCAGCAGTGTCAGGGTCTCTCAACCTCGGCGCTACTGGCATTTCGGCTGGGGAGTTCTTTGCGGTGGGGCCTGCCCCGGGTACTGCGAGGTGTATGGGTAGCGTCTCTGGCTTCTGCCCCCCAGATGACGGTAGCACACCTGCCTCGCCCCAGTTGTGACAACATAAAATCTTCAGGGGCTTCCTGGTGGTCCAGTGGTTAAGAATCCACCTTCCAGTACAGGGGACACAGGTTCGATCCCTGGCCCTGGAACTAAGATCCCACGTGGCACCGGGTAACTAAGCCTGAGCGCCAGTTACTGGGCCTGCGAGCCCTAGAACCTGTGCTGTGCCACAAGAGAAGCCGCAGCAATGAGAAGCCTGCCGAGTTTTAGCCACGGGACCACCGGGAGGTGCCGAGAAGTGTGCATTTTCAACAAACTGTCAAGCGATGCCAACGCTACTGGTCCAATTGGTGTTAGTCGCCCAGTCATGTCCGACTCTTTGCGACCCCATGGACTGGACAGCCCGCCAGGCTCCTCTGTCCAGGGAATTCTCCAGGCAAGAATACTGGAGTAAATTGCCGTTTCCTTCTCCAGGGGATCTTCCCAACCCCGGGATCAAACCTGGGCTCCCATATTGCAGGCAGATCCTTTACTGTCTGAGCCAGCAGGGAAGCCGCACTAAACAAAGCAGCAGCAGAAAGTGCGTGGACTTTGAAGGAAGGCACACGCGGACTTCAGTTCCAGCTGAACTACTTACAGCTTGGATAAGTTACTCAAGCTCTCCAAACCTCAGTTTGCACATCGGTACAATGGAACTAATATTGCTGACCCCGCGAGATTGTTATAAGGACTCATGAAATGCTTAGTGCTGGGCAGGAAGGACAGGACTCTAGTCAGCCTAAAACAGGAGGCCTGGGTCACCGTGGGCACTGACTGCCGTGACTCCCGATGCAGGGGGCCCGGGGTTCGATCCCTATTCAGGGAACTAGACCCTAACTTGGCCACAACTAAGAGTTCACGGGCTGCAGCTAAAGATCCTGCGCGCTGCCAGGACGACTTGGTGCAGCCAGAAACATTTCTTTTAAATGCTTAAAAAAAAAAAAAAGCAGTATTCTGTTGAAAGTAAGAATTGTTTGATTTATGGTGGTAGCGAGAACTCAGAAGTGTCTGGTCTTATGCTCTGACTCTATTTTTATGCTAATGCAGGGAGCCTGTAGATGCATTTTGAAACAAAGGAGGGATGGTACTTGAGTTCTTGGCTTCACTGAGGTCAGATGTAGGTGGCTTTCTAAGAAGGACTCAGTGTCACAACCGGTTGGGAGTTAACATATGAATCGTGATGCCTTATGCTAATCAGTTCAGACTGTTTTGCTGCAAAGATGGGGGGCAAAAATCTCTTTCTTGCACCACTTGCTGCATTGCACAATTGGCTTGATGCTTTGGAGAATTTTTCCACTTGAAGGACTTGATATTTGTCATTTTGAGAAAGTGGGTGCTGAACGTAGTTTGCCAGGAGGCTAAACGGTTCTGTTATTTATCTAGACTGGAATTTTACTCTAGTAATTCAATCTATCAGTAAGAAGAGTCAAATATGAAAAATTTCTCCAAATTGAGTTGTGAGAGAGCCTTCATCTTATATTGAAAACAAAGCCTCCTTCTCCTGTTGGCTGGCTTCCCAAACATTTTCACATACTCATGTGGAATTACAGTTGGGTTAGATACCAGCATTACAGATCATCCCAGCATACAAGTGGACATACACCTGACAGGTGGAACTTTCAAAAGGGGAAAGCAGAAAGAACGACTCTGGCGATTCCAGTAAGATGCTAAATCCTAGACACCCCAAGACTGAGGCCAGTGATTGTCCTCCAGGAGGGAGTTCAAACTGGTGTCTGAACTGTGGCTTCCCTGCGGAGCTCTTCTGTGCCCTTGGGTACGTCTCTCTCTCTCTCTCTTTCTCTCTCTCTTTTTTTTTTCCTCCCAGGCTTCAATTCTTCAGCTGTAAAACAAGGAGGAACTCAATTTCCAAGGCCCTCAGCTGCACATCCTAATTTAGGTGATGTGGGCAGAAGAAGCTTATCACACAACTCTCTGTTTCATATTTCCTTCTTAGGTAGGAGGT
The DNA here is from genome assembly GCA_006410675.1 of Oreotragus oreotragus. Taxonomy (NCBI): domain Eukaryota; kingdom Metazoa; phylum Chordata; class Mammalia; order Artiodactyla; family Bovidae; genus Oreotragus; species Oreotragus oreotragus. Next base: position 153,598 of record SJYX01002702.1, on the reverse strand, counting down.
CATGTCAGGATTTGAGCGTGCAGGTATGAGAAAAATCTGCTAGAGGGCCAGACAGATACTGCTCAGGGAAAAGAGCCAGCATCCTGGTACAAGTGGCAAGTTGGCTCGGATGGAAGGTCGCCCTGCCACTGGCCCCTGCTCCCTGAGTGATCTTGGATCTACCTCTCTAAACCTCAGTTGTAAGATGAGAATAATAGTATTTTCTTAGAGGATTGTTTTAAGGCATGAATAAGATAGACCTTCACAGGCATTTAGCCCAGGCACTGACCATAGTAACTACTTGGTAAACATCGGCTTCTGCTTTTTTTTTTTAGCATGACTTTCATACACACAGATAGTTTTGATTTTGTGTATTTGTGGCTGTGCTGGGCCGTTGCTGCAGCGCTGGCTTTTCTCCAGCTGTGGTGAACCGGGCCTGCTCTCTGGCTGCACCTCCAGCTGGGGTGACCCCGCTCGTTGCAGAGACGGGCTCTGGGTGCACAGGCTTAGCAGCTGCAGCTCTAGAGCGCGGGCTCACTAGTGGTTCCTGGCGCCAAGTTGCTCTGAGGCACATGGGCTCTTCCTGGATCAGGGATCAAACCCGTGTCTCCTGCATTGGCTGGCGGATTCCTCACCACCGAGCCACCAGGGAAGCCCAAACATTAGCTGCTTCTGTTACCTCGGGAACAAAGAGGAAAGGTCGCACGCTAGAGGCACTGTGAATTTTCTCCTTGCATCACCTCCCTCATCTTCTCTGAACCTTCTTCAGGTTACCCATGCCTTGGTAATTGTAGACCTTCTAGACTCTACAGTTAGTTCAAATATAGTGAGCTTTGTGCCATATACTTAAGGATCTTTTTTTGTAATGAGCTCTATGATTGGTCTCTATTTAGCTTGATGTCCGCGATGACAGCAGGACTCTTTTCTGCCATGCTTAATTATCCTCCGTTCCTTTGTTCCCTATGTGTCATCTTGGAATTTTTCTCTTTTGTTTTTCTCCAGTTACTCATGCTAGTCTTGCATTCTTATCCAAGAACATTTTTGGTACTTGTTTATTCCTAATTTCAGAAGTTAACGTATTTGCTGTCTTAAAAACCCAGAATTGAGTTTTCTGCGAGCTGCTCATCATTTTTTTTTTGCCAGCTGGTGACCAGGTTTCTCTGGTTTGTTACAGGATGATGTGTTCCATCCTCCTGTCTGTGCTTTGTCTGACTCAGAGTCTGAGTCCACATGTTTTAGTACATTTTTAGCAAGCAAAAATTTATTACCAATTTAGTGCTGACCAAAGGGGAAAAAAAGCTTTTAATCAGATCTTCAGTCACCTGTGCCGCATTGAGGCGCTTAGGAACCTAGTTCAGGAATCCTTGGGCCCCACTAGGTGGAGTCAGAGCACATCATTTCCAAAGGAATGGGGCCTTTCTCCTCTTCCCGAGTCTCCCTACTATTCTTTTCTGCTGCTTTGCCAAAGTTGAACCTCGCTTGGAAAACTCACAACTTTCCGTCAGTGAGTTACATTACTTTTGGCTTTCCCATGCACTCTGCCAGCTTCAGTCTCCTGGTTTTAGTAGTTTTGATAATTTGTTGTTTTTTGTTCAGTCGCTAAGGCATGTCTGACTCTGCAACCCCATGGACTGCAGCACACCAGTTTCCCTGTCCGCCACTATCTCTCGGAGTTGGCTCAAACGCGTGTCCGTCGAGTCGGTGATGACATCCAACCATCTCATCCTCTGTCCCCTTCTCCTCCCTTCAGTCTTTCCCAGCATCAGGGTCTTTTCCAGTAAGTCAGTTCTTCCCATCAGGTGGCCAAAGTATTAGAGCTTCAGCCTCAGTCCTTCCAATGACTATTCAGGGTTGACTCTTCAGGATTGACTGGTTTGATCTCCTTGCTGTCCGAGAGACTCTCCAGAGGCTTCTCCAGCACCACAGTTCGAAATTTGACTTTCAAGTAAAATTTAAAACTGAAGCCTGGAATCATTACTAAACTTATCTGAACTGATCTGTGGTTTTAAATTCACCAGTCATGTATCTATCTAGTATCCTACTCCTATTGATCTGTGATTAAATCAGTCTCATAAATAAGTTTTAAAAGACTTCAGCCTACAGTAGTTCTCATCTACCTGCAGACTTTTTTTTAAACACTCCTACTCACTTGCACCTATGCCTCCCACCCTTGTTAAAATCAGTGTCATTCTCACTGATGACTGTGCGTGCATGCAAGTCGCTTCAGTTGTGTCTGACTCTTTGCAACCCCATGGACTGTAGCCCTCCAGGCTCCTCTGTCCATGAAATTCTCCAGGCAAGAATACTGGAGTGGGTTGCCATTTCCTTCTCCAGGACTGACGACTCTGAACCTTAATCAAAAGGTCAAGCCAGAAACAGAATGTTTAAATGTTCTTTCCAGGCTAGGGTCTGGGTTCTACATGAGATGGTTTGCATAAACACTTATAATGTTTTAGCTCTCTTGTGCTGATAGCTTTTTTTTTTTTTTTTTGAAGAAGCACACTTTTAAATATAAATTATATTGCGACTCCATAGACTACAGCATACCAGGCCCTGCATCCATGGGATTTTCCAGGCAAGAGTACTGGAGTTGGGTGCCATCGCCTTCTCCGTGGCTCCCCATAGAGTTCTTATTCTCGGTTGTTGGAAACGTTTGTAATCGTTGATAATTGCTGAATATCAACAGCAAGCTTGGTGCTAAAAAAGCTTCTATTTTTCATTAACATGATAAATCACAATTTTTGTTACACTAGCGAGTTCATTATTATAAGACAACTCCTGATTATTAGGAGTAAAGAACATGATCGCAATGACAGAACCTGAGTAAGGGAAAAGAATGTAGCAAGAGCACAGAAATTAACTGTTAAGTGTCACTGACATCCCCAAAAATGATTTTTAAGATACAGAATGGAACGTTAAAGGAGTAAAAGAAAATTTATTATGGTAGTGAAAAAAGTACAAAACCGTCTGAATCTCATAGACTCGGGGGGTGTTAATCCTGAAAGCCCACTTGATGATTAGAAGTCGAGACCCAGAGAGGTTAAGTGACTTTCCCAGCACAGCAGGTTTGGGTGTTTTATAGTTGTTTGACAAAGCTGTGATTGCCCTCATGTTGTGAGCTAAATTCCAAAGACAGACAGTCTTCTTTGCTTTGGGAGGACTGTACTGCTTTTATAGCATATAAACTACGGATTCTTTTTGCTTTGTCATCTGTCAGCTGGCTTTCAAAGCTTCAAGCCCTCTTTTTTCATGGCATCATGAAATCTAAGCCTTGCATGGGGGGCCATGAGAGATTGGCAGATGAAGAAATCAAGGCCCAGTTGAGCCAAGTGGCTCACCCACGGTTGCGGCTGGTTGAGGGTGGAGTTTTGGGTTGTTTTTGTTTTAAATATCTTTTGGCTGGGCCTTAAGTTCCCTGACCAAGGATTGAACCTGTACCCCCTGCATTAGCAGCTCAGAGTCTTAACCACTGGACCGCTAGGAGGTCTCTCAGAGAGGGCAGTTTAGGACTTGGCTTCCCTTTCTGGGCTCACGGTTGCTGCCAGAACCTGTCTCCACTAAAGCAGGAAACCTCCCGGAAGCTGCAAACTTAAGGACTGTTCTCCCTGGACCCTGCCCCCTCCCCTCCGCAAAAAAAACACAACAACTATAATTTGTTTTGTTTTGTTTTGAAAGAGTCCTTAGAGTTTAAAATCTCCTCTTTGTGGCTCCCTAAGGTGATACGTGGAGAAGGCAATGGCACTCCACTCCAGTACTCTTGCCTGGAAAATCCCATGGACAGAGGAGCCTGGTGGGCTGCAGTCCATGGGGTCTTGAAGTGTCGGACACGACTGAGCGGCTTCACTTTCACTTTTCACTTTCATGCATTGGAGAAGGAAATGGCAACCCACTCCAGTGTTGTTGCCTGGAGAATCCCAGGGACGGGGGAGCCTGGTGGGCTGCTCTCTATGAGGTCGCACAGAGTCGGACACAACTGAAGCGACTTAGCAGCAGCAGCAGCAAGGTGATATGATCTGTTTCCTACTGATCTCTTATTCTGAGGAAATTTTTCTTGGTTGGCTCTTTGAGATTTAGATTTCCTTGGCAAGGTATTTTTAGAGAGGAGATCAGTATGTGTCACCAAAGGCAGGCAGAGGGACATATACTTCAGGCCCAATTATGCAATTAGAATTTTAATAAGGACTGTCATAAATTCTTGCTTCATTGCAGTCATTACCTAGAAGATTGTTCTGCTCAGAAGCCTGATCCGGGTGTCATCATCATTATATCAACATCATCAACCAACCACAAGTGTTTCTGAAGTGGCCACAAATCGATTATGCAGTACTTGCTTGGGTCCCAGGAGATAGAGAGAGAGAGAGAGAGAGAGAGTGAGAGTGTATGTGTGTCTGTTAGCTGTTGCCTTCAAGGAGTTTATGATCTACAGGAAAGACAGGAATCTTGGGGAAAGACAGATAACCCAATTTTTCCATGTATGTAAGTGCATATTGGATTTCCCAAGTAGCTTGAAGTGAAGTCGCTCAGTCGTGTCCGACTCTTTGCGACCCCGTGGACTGTAGCCTATCAGGCTGTTCCCTCCGTGGGATTCTCCAGGCAAGAGTACTGGAGTGGGTTTGCCATTTCCTTCTCCAGGGGATCTTCCCGATCCAGGAATCGAACCCGGGTCTCCCACATTCCAGGCAGACACTTTAACCTCTGAGCCACCAGGGTTTCCCAAGTGGCTTAGTGGTAAAGAATCCACCTGCAGTGTAGGAGACACAGGTTCCATCCCTGATCCAGGAAGATACCCTGGAGAAGGAAATGGCAACCCATCCCGGTATTCTTTTTTTTTTTTTCACACCACGGACAGAGGAGCATGGCGGGCTACGCTCCACGCGGTCTCAAGAGTCGGACACAACTTCGCGACTTAAATAACAAAATTGCGTATTAACTCACGTGTCTGGTGTTATATGCTAGGGAAGGAGACTGATGAGATAAGGAAGGGACCTGAGAAAGGTCTGACTGTGGGAAAATGGGAGCATATGGTCGTGCTGAGCTGGGAGGACACGGGCTGCCTTGTCACAGGGCGGGGCAGTTGGATGGAAGAGAGAGGAGGTAAGTGGTGGAGGGCCTTGAAACCAATAACTTAGATAGACTGGGCATATTAACAGCAATGATCGGAGGACCGAGAGAGGAAGATTACTTGCTGTGGTTGATTATGGCAGAAACTGACGGGGCAAGATTACAGCTGAAATGTTTGTTTTGCATAAGGGCAGTTTCAAGTTTGTGTAATTTTGCTCAGATCAAGATAAGGGATTTGGGAGTCGTGATTGGTATGGAGAAGAGATACGATTCTTCTTTGACTAAAATCCTGTTTCCCCTTTTCCCTCAGATAATGGCTGATTAGGAGTGGTGTGTCCTAGCCAACTCATTGGAAAAGACCCTGCTGCTTAGAAAGGTGGAATGCAAAAGGAGAAGGGGACAGCAGAGGATGAGATGGTTAGATAGCATCTCTAACTCAAAGGACATGAATTTCAGCAAACGCTGGGAGATAGTGGAGGACAAAGGAATTTAGCGTGCTATAGTCCATGGGGTTGCAAAGAGCCAGACATGGCTCAGTGACTGAACAACGAGTGGGAAATATCATAGTTGAGGATGCATTTAATTAACGCAGCCTGGGGAAGCATAGCTTAGCCTAGCCCAGCGTTGTTGTTGTTTAGTCACTAAGTCGTGTCTGACTCTTTCGTGACACCGTGTACGATAGCCCGCCAGGCTCCTCTGTCCGTGGGATTTCCCAGGCAAGAATACTGGAGTGGGTTGCTGTTTCTTCCTCCAGGGGATCTTCCTGGCCCAGGGACTGAACCCAGGTCTCTTGAGTCTTCTGCATTGGCATGTGGATTCTTTACCACTGAACCACTAGGGAAGCCCAGCTTAGATCTGCTCAAAACACACTAGCCTACAGTTGGGCAAAATCATCTCTTTAAAAATCAAGTGTTTTTTGAGGCATCTCAGAAAAAAGGGGGAGGGGTGTGTCTTCACCACGATAGGGAACACAGACCTGAGACACAAGCCTGGTGGTTTGTTTGGTTTTTTTTTTTTTGGTTTTGCCAGACCATATGGCATGTGGGGTCTTGGTCCCTGACAGGGATTAAACCTATGCCCCCTGCATTGGGAGCATGGAGTCTTAACCACTGGACCACCAGGGAAGTCTGCAAACCAGAATAGATTTTAATGGAATTCATTATTCACTACTGTGCAGCAAAATCATCTTTATAACTCTTCCCACATGTACATCTGCTAAATGGAGGTGCTGGGCTTTTAAAATATTTATTTATGTGGCGATGCCGGGTCCTAGTTGCTCCACGCGAACTCTTGGCTGCAGCGTGTGGGACCTAGCTCCCTGACCAGGGAGCGAACCCAAGCCCTCTGCATTGGGAGCTCAGAGTCTTCACCACTAGACCAGCAGGGAAGTCCCTGGCATCTGGTTTGTTTTTTTTTTTTTTTCAAAACAGTCAAATAAAAGTCGTACTTAGGTTTGGATCTGGTACGGCAACACCTTAAATTGTCGACTGTTCTCTGAATCAGTTCTTGTAGGGCAGCCGTGGCTGCAGAGGTCAGGTAGGGATGAGCATTGCGAGAGGTCAGAGCCCTCTGGCCCTGTGTTCCTGAAACTATGGCAAGCATGCCACACGTGTCCTGAGCCCTGGGAGGTGCCGTTCCTTCTGTCGCTCTGTCTGTGAAGGATCCGACCTTTCGACAGTTTTTACAGCAAATGCTGGGGCAGCTTGTGAGCTCATTAGGAGAAACCCTGATAAGTGAGTGCCAGGTCCCTTGGTTCTCTGTCATCTTCTGTGGAGTAGACAGCCAGTCAAATAGCCTCCCTTGGGTGGCTGATCACCCTGTCCCCTGACATCTATGAAACGGGGTGTCACCTCTCTGCCAGCTTCTCCAGGCTTGAGTCTTTTCTGTAAAGCTGGAGTGTCTTCTAATTCTCAGACATCTCACCCACGGCAGTCAGACTCAGTTCTGTCTCTTCGGGAAAGTTTGCCCTTTTCTATCCGCGGCCTCTTCCCGTGTCGTGTCTGGCTTTCCACGCACCCTGCGTGGTGGTCTCCAGCAAGCACAAGGGATTAAAGAGCGCAGTGGAAGAAAGACGACTCCGTGTCTGCCAAAGCCCAGAAACCAAGTGGTCGTTTTAGGACTGTGAGTCTAAACCCGGCCCGTTGTAAGAAGAGGTCGTGGGTTTGTATTTGTTTCCCCAGTTAATAGACCCCGATTGGCCTGGTAGGTTATTGGTGCCAGTTGCTTCCCAGAGCGGGAGAAGCGCTTGCACTCCCTACATCCTCTGCCACGGAGCCGTAAGTGCTTAGCACTATTTCCTTAAACCATTCGAGGTTGATAAATGACAAGCACTTCACTCTGGGTAGAGCTCATAAATTCAGCCCCTACCAAAAATAACAAGCTGACAGCACTTAGTCCTGTTTATAAAGTTCATACACATCCATCTCTGATGGAGGTGTGGGGTGGATCTGGGAAATAGCACTGCAGCCCGTTAAAGTAATGTGAGCACGTGGCCAGGACGCCGCACGACGCACCGGGCGCCCTGGCTCCCTGCCAGCTGCCCTGCGCACCACGGGCACCTGAAGGATGAGGGTGGAGCCCACACACCATGGAGTCCAGAGCCCTGATCCTTCCACAAATGGCCTTTCTCACTCCCTCCACCGCCCCTCTTCTTTCTGCAAGTGAGCCCCTGCCTCCTCTTCCCTGGGCTGAGGGCAGTGGGACACATCCCTTCAGGAGGAAGAGATGGATTCAAGCAAATCCATCCATCAGCCCAAGGAGCTGTTCTCTTTCTGGCAATCTGTTTGGGAAAAATGGCAAACCCTCCCAAAAGAAGGGCCTGTAAGTGCAAAGCCTGAATGACTTATGTTCTAGGAGGTGTCAGAAGAGGAAATGTTTTAATAAAAAAAACAATAAGGGACTTCCCTAATGGCCCAGTGGCTAAGACTTGGCACTTCCCAGGCAGGGGGCCCGGGTTTGATCCCTGGTCGGAGAACTAGACCCTACATGCCACAGCCAAGAGTTTGCATGCTGCAGCCAAATAAATATTAAAATAAATGAATAAACAAGGTCATGGCTCCTTAGAGACCTGGCAGGTCTTGCTGGGGGGAGGCTGGGAAACAGTAACGAATGACCCAGGCCCTGGTGGGCCGAGGAGGGCGTGAGCCGTCACAGGCGGACAGGGCTGCAGCTGTGTGCTCAGTACTGCACTGAACGTTCAGTACTGCAGACAGGACAGCCACGTTGCCTCTCAGACACCAGAAGAGCGCAGAGAACATTCCTTCCCTTTGCAACAGCTTGGACCCGAGCCGCAGACGTGCTGTTCCCTCCGGCTGGCACGACCCCCACCCCCATTCCTGTATCAGAGAACCAACTACCACCTGGCTTTGGAGACCCAGCTCAGACCCAACATCTCCCCCGGGAGGCCCCTCTCTCCCCATCAGACCCCCAGGCCTGAGCTATGTCCCCCCCAGTCCTCTGTTCTATGAGCATTTGCCAGATTGCACTTTCCTCCTCCATTCGCCTGTCTTCCCCGTCAGCTGTGAGCAGGGACAGCGTCTTGTCCCGGATCCCTCATTCATCCCTGGGGCCGAGCGCAGTGACGAGGACGTAGTGGGTGCTCAATAAATGTTTGTCAAGTGAGTGATGGCATGGTTAGCGTGATGAGAATTGATGGTGCCCTTCCTGATCCGCCATCCGTCACCCGTGGAGTGGAACACGACTGGGAGGCTTTAAACGATGCCACTTGCCAATGTAAGGAGGAGAGGCGGGGTTAGAATGAGTAATCACCCCCTTTTATTGAGTATTTACTGCAGCGCCTTCTCAGGCTTTTAAAATGTATCAGTGCACTTAATCCTGAGATCAATCTGCTAAGACAGGTTCTGTTCATTATCCCCATTGCAGAGCACAAGGAAGTTCAATAACTTGCTGAAGGTCAAACGGTGGCAGCGAAGAGATTCATACCGAGGTTAGATAACCGTGGTTTCTCTCTGCCTTGGAGGCTGGTTCCTGGAAAGAATTAAGCTCGAATCTCCAGAGGCATCCATCTTATGTAATGGTTTAATTTCTCTCCTGTGCATAAAGAATGGGTACGAGTCATGTTCCATTGCAGGGAGAAAGCAGAAAACAGCCCCTCGGATAACTTTCTGTGGTTCACGAGACAGGCAGGGTTAGGTGACAAAGAGTTGGTTTGTTTATTTATTAAAGTCTTCATCGAATTTGTGACATTATTACTTATGTTACAATATCATGTTCCAATTTTTCGCCCTTGAGCCGTGTGGGATCTTACCCTCCCAACCAGGGATCAAACCCACACCCTCTGCACTGGAAGGGGAAGTCTTAACCACTGGCCCACCAGGGGAGTCCCTGAAGAATTGGTTTTAGACGTAGTTGGAAGTATGGCATCGCAAGTGTTCCCCACCAGGCTGAGCTACAATACTGTCATTTCCTGCAGGGACCAGCCAAGCTGTTTGGCCTCTAGGCCTGCGCGTATGCTCTTCCCTCTGCCTGTCACACACTTCCCTGCTCACTCCTCCTTCCCCAAGGCCCGTCCTCCCTTGGCTTCCCTTTTCTCCCTGCTCAGATGCAGTTTCTCAGCTCTCCCAGGTGGAGGGTCCCTTCCTGCCCCCGGGGTCCCTGTCATGGGCCCTCACCGTGCGGTAGCGCTCGCTGACAGCCACACCGGGAGCTGACCTGTGTGCGGGGTGAGAGGAATGATCACCCGTTCCTGCCATGTCCCCGCTCCGGGCCCGTTCTCTGAGAGCGGAGACTGTCTTCTGTTCCCCATTAACCTCCCGAACCTCATCTGGTGCGTGGACACAAGGTGTGTTCTCTAAATGTTTGTTGAAGGAGTGGATGAACAGGAGTTCATTTTTGCTTTACACTTTTGAGCCTCAAGGGTTTTTTTGGCCACGCCACAGGGCATGTGGGATCTTAGTTCCCCAACCAGGGGTCAAAGCCACGTCCACTGCCTTAGGAGCATGGCGTCTTAACCACCAGAGAAATCCAGGGTCAAGGGCGTCCCCTTTTTTGGAGCCAAGGTTTTTTAAGTGGCCAGGTGTGTTCTGTCGCACAGCCATCATTTGCCACGTCCTGTGTGTACACTCTCGGCGGGCGCCGTGGGGAGTGGAGAGGTGACCGGTGTCGCTCCGGTTCCGAGGCGCTCACCGGCTCTGTGGGCCGGCGACAGAGCTAGGGGCAGGTGTGGCCACGTGCTGGCGAGTCCAGGGACGCCCCGTCACAACCCAAGACCTCCCTTCTGCAGGGCGTCCCGAGGACCGCTGGGAGCAACTGTGATTCTTGTCTGTGAAGGAGTAGAAACCCACATTAGGAGGACTGAGCAGGCCGCCCGCCAACTCTGGGGGAAGGCAGGTTGAAAAGTGCAACCTCATGTAGGTAACAGCATGCTGGAGGTTAGGTGTAACCCAAGAGAGACTCTTAATGACTTAAGAACAGAACACTTTATTTTGTAAATAGAGCGGAGACAAAATCAGATGTATTTAGGACACCTCTACCTGGTTTCCTTGGGCACCTTAGTTGAGCTTACTTTGTCTAGAACTTAATTACTCATCTCTTTCGCTCCAAATTGGCTGCTCCTGCTTCTGCCATCTCCAGCCCTCCTTTCCTGGAACCACCTGATGCTCAAACCCAGAAATGCAGGTGTTCCTCCCAACGCTTCTGCAGGTCTCAGCCTTCCTCTCCTTCCCACTTGCCTTCCTCTAGGTGGGAGTTGTCCTCTCTTCTCGCTTTCTTGATTCCAGTCTCCTTTGGGCTTCCCTGGTGGCAGGAAACCCAGGTTCGATCCCTGGTTCGGGAAGATCCCCCGGAGAAGGGAATGGCGATCCACTCCAATATTCTTGCTTGGAGAATCCCATGGACAGAGGAGCCTGCTGGGCTATAGTCTATGGGGTCTGAAAAGAGTCAGACACGACTGACTCACGCTTGCTCCAGGCCGCTCTCCACTATATTGTCAGTATGCATTCTAGAATGCAGGTCCGATCCCACGATCCATCTGCCTGAAGGTCTTTGGGTGGTCCCCTCCACACCCCCCCCCCAAGTTCAGGCTGTCTTGTCTCACTTCTGCCAGATGACCTGCATTTCTTTGTAGAGATGAGGACATTTGTTTGTTTAGAGATGTATCTCCTTTTCTCTAACTAATTCTCCTCTGTTCTTTAAAGCTTTTCCCCATGTGGGTCCCTGCTTGAGTCTCTGGTGGGGAACATGCCTCCCGCATTTCGTGTGTCTAATGTTGTTGGACACATAGAACGTGCTCTGTGGTGCCTGCTGAAAGATCAGCTTAGAGGACAGGGGGTTCGCTGGTGGCCTAGTTAGGTTAGGATTCTGCGCTTTCGCTGCCATGGCCTAGGTTCGATCCCAGGTCCAAGAGCTGAAAAACCATGAGCCGCGTGGTGCAGCCAAAAAAAAAAATTAGATAAGAGGAAGCAGAGACTTTAATTTACCTTGAGTTATAAAGGAATAATATCGGGCCCTTCCAGGAACAGGTTTTATTTTAAGGTGGGAGAAGAGTGTTACCCAGTCACTTACTGGAAAAGATGGCTGGGGAGTGCTGATAGAGAGCAAGCCAGAAGGAAACCCCACAGAGCAGAAAAAGAGGTGATATGGGGAGGCGGGGCGGAGGTGGGGGTGGTGTGTGTGTGCGCCGGTTGCCTACCTTAGACCATTAAGAAAACGGCCTGTGTCTGCTGTAGCAGGCTGCCAAGGAAGGTCTCCTTGTTTATACAAGAAGGGGACAGGTCTGCAGTAGGTAATTAATGACTCAGACTCCTTTCCATTTGACATCCTACAGTTCTTAGAGGCGAAGTTGAAAATCCAAGACAGGCATTGAGTTGGTGTGAGAACCACCCCCCCCCGCCACACACACACACTTCATTGCAAGCCCCATGGGAACAAAGACAGTCTCTGCCTTCAACAGAGATAGTTTTGCATTTCGGAAACAAAGAGGTAGAAAGGAATACAGAACTGCCTTGATAGGAGATTGTGTTTGAGAATTTAAGCTCCTAAGTCAGGAAATCCAGTCAGCACCCTCTCGGGAGTTAGGACGCGCCACACACCTCCCAGCAGACAGCCGCTGCCTGCCAGAGCCCTCCCTGCCGCGGCCGTGACTCATGGCAGACGGGGAGCCTTTACCTTGATCTGGGCCGCTAGGTGTTTCACTTCTCCAGGTTAATGTCTGCTCTTAAGCGTTACATTATCTGGTAGCAAGGTAGTCATTTATAATTTATGTACTATGTGCCGGCTTAAAATAGAGACAAGAGGATCATCGGCGTTCTGAAGCTCCCAGTTTTCCAAAATAACATTTCTTCGGTGAAGTCTGCCAGTAGGAATTAGAAAAACCTGCCGTGAATGAAAAAGCCCTTTGTCCTGGAGTCAGGCTGGGACACAGATGTGCAACAAGCATTACGTAAAGACCTCCGCCTCTGGGGTGGCGCTGGGGCCCCACTGAAGTCCCAGAGGGGGGACACGGGCAGAGATAGAGGGACATTTGGAGAAACGGGCCCCGTGAGGGACAGAAGCCAGCCCGCATCTCTACCCACTGTCTGCTGGTGAAGGTGAAGGTGAAGGTGAAGTCGCTCAGTCATGTCTGACTCTTTGCCACCCCGTGGACTGTAGCCCACCAGGCTCCTCCGTCCATGGGATTCTCCAGGCAAGAGTACTGGAGTGGGTTGCCCTTGTCTGCTGAGTACTTATTTATCTGGCTGCGTCAGCTCCTAGTTGCGGCAAGCGGGATCTTTTGTTACGGAGACCGGGCTCAGTTGCTCTGTGGCATGTGGGATCTTAGTTCCCAGACCAGGGCTCGAACCCACGTCCCCTGCATTTCAAGGTGGGTTCCTAACCACTGGACCACCAGGAAAGCCCCTGTGCTGCAGCCTTTGGTGTCCTTCCGTGTAGGCTGCGCCTTTGCTCTGTTGATGTTGACGGAACAGGCCAGGATGGGCATCCCCGTTGAGTTCCTTGTAGGGAACACACTGTCCGCTCACACACATTAAAAATAGAAAAATCCCGCTTGAAAAGCCCTCTGTAGAGTCAGGTCTTAGCAGAAACGAATCGAATCTTAGAGGTCTTGCTTGTTTTTCCCTTTTTTTCCCCTTCTTTTATAAGAAGTCTCTGAACCCGAAATTTTCCCCAGTGCTTTTTCATCATACATCTGGAATGTGCCGGGACCTTGGGTGGAGATTTCTCTCATGAGGGCAGGAGAAAAACAGACGCCCCTCTGAAGGCCGGTGTCCTTGCTCTTCTGACGTTTGGTGACCTCGTCGTATTTGAATCCACCGTCTGTGACCGTGGTCTCCGTGGTATGGCTTACGTTCATCCACGTACCCGGGTGTCCATTCGAATGCCCACCTGATACTTGGGGGCCGCTGGGGTCTGAGGGGCTGCTAAGGAGTAATGTGGGAACATCCTGGGTGATATAACTGGAGAGCCACAAGCTGGCAACATTTACTAAGCTGCTGGGCATTTTCAATATTATGATATTGAGCCTGCCTTTCCAGCCATAAGATTGAAGAGCAGAGAAAAAGGGTGTAGCTGCCATTGCTTCAGGTCCTTCTGAAGGGGACGCTGTGGAATTAGCACACGGCAGTGTATTCCTGTCTGTCTGTCCCCTGGGTTTCCTGTGAAATTGCTGTGTGACTGCAGGGGGGACCCCATGCCCTCCAGCCTCCGCTACACTTCGTTACGGGGGGAGACTGTGATTTTGCCAACCGGTCTCTGTTGGTGCCTTTTCCTCCTGATTTGTGACTTTGATTATAACTTCCTCCCCTATATTGCTTTTAAAAATATCTAGTAAAGCTTGTCTTTACGTTTTAAAAAGCTAGCCTTCTATCAAAAGGCAGAGTCGTTATTAAAAAGAGTGCCAGTAAAATCTCGAGGAAATGGATGCCCCTGGGAGCTCACCCCGGGTTAACTGGAGAAGCTCGACTCTCCTAAATGCGGATGCTATTTACCAGCTTTCCAAAATTAGCAGCTTTGGGGATATTAAGATCTGAAAGGAACTGTCCAAGGGAGGTATTGTGTATGCTTTGCAGCGATTAAGCCATTAAGCTCTAATTGGTATTTCCCCACTCATGGTTTTGTGTAGGAAGCTTCACAATTATTTAGGAACTCTGTGCTCATCAGCCATCTCAGCGTCGTTCCCCACCGTTCGGAACCTGAGAGCGGGGAGCACAGAGGAAGGAGTTTTTCCTGCGAGTGGACTGCGGCTCAGGCTCAGCCAGCTCCCCTGTGGGTGTCTCCCCTTGCAGATGAAGTGGAAGGGGAAGGACCTGTTTGACCTGGTGTGCCGGACCCTGGGGCTTCGCGAAACCTGGTTCTTCGGCCTGCAGTACACGATCAAGGACACCGTGGCCTGGCTCAAGATGGACAAGAAGGTGGGCCTGGACCCCGATGACACTAGTGGGGCTGGCGTGGGCTCCAAATTTCCCCTGGGCGTGTGTCTGGCTTGCTGCTCGTTATGGAACATTACCGGTGCACAACAGAGAGGGGGCCGGTCGCAGAGGAAGTCACATGGGACGTGGGTCCGGGGCGGCCCCTCCTCTGCTCTCCAGGCCCGAAGAATCCCCCAGGACTGACCTGCCACCATTCCTGGCTGCTTTCGTTTGTCATCGGATGTCACCGATTGCTCCAGGCTTTTTGCCATTCAGTAGACTGATCCAGGAGTCAGGCTTTGTGAATAAAAATTACTATTGTGTTATTTCACACACACACACACAATTTATGTCTTTGAAAGATTTTCTCAGGGCTCATTTTCTTTAGGGAATTTTTTTCGGGTCTCTTTGAGAAACACCATGGCCCAACTCAGTTTACTCATTACCATGATCTAAGGAATAAAGAGTGCCCTGGTCCCCACGGTGAAAGAAGAATGTCTTTTTTGTTCTCGTGTTTGCTGGGGCCTCTGAGGCCTGGTGAACGAATCTGGGCTCCCAGCAGTTCTAATGTGGCTCAGAAATGGATATTGCCTTGGGGAACTGCCCTCTGTGTGGGTTCTTACATGCGCACAGAGACTGTCACCTACTTACCTGCCTACCTAACCGCAGAGATGCTGTGAGCAGGGCCATACGCATTTGTCAGCAACTCCTAAAAGACCCCCGAATCTCAGAGTGAGTCAGCGTCATATTCTTAGCGCAGATTAGCCCCTGCAATTGCTTACCCCATCTTATTATCTACCACTTGGCATGATAAACTGTGCAGGCCTTCTGTCTTTCACCAGTGTGACGCCGAACCCAAGTGTTCAAATTGTGTTTACGTATGTAAATCCGCTCTTCACATTGGGATGGCTGCCGGTTATAAATTTCACGTGGAAATTCCCAACGATCATGAACGTCCCCGATCAGGTTTATTTTTAATTTCTCAGGCACCCAGGCCAGGAATTTGGGCAGGAGCCTGGAAGGTTACCCACCAAAGGCAGCAGAACTACCGGTATCATTTTATGGCTCTCGGCAAAGTAAATTTGCAGTCGTACCTGAGTGTCGGCCAAATGGATATTAGATTGGGGGGCCTCAGGAGCCACAGAGCCTGCTGCTCAAAAGAAATAAATTATGACACATGTTAATGGAGCCTTGTAGCCTGTCACATGGCATGTTTATGTCCTGAGATGAAATTCATTCTGGAGAGCAGATGGCTCAAGCTTTCCAGTGGGTGGATGGAATTGTTAGAACATTAAAGGCCGCATGGTTTACTGGCTGCACTCAGGTAGTTCATGGGGGCCTCTCTAGAGGTTCCTTGAGACACAGGGTTGCCCCGATGGACAGGTTTCACCTCATGTTGCTCAGTTAATGATGAGATGATTCGACAGAAATCCAGTTTATCATCCCTAAGCTCCATTCCACTGTGGACTTAAATGCTGGAGGTAGGCAGCCAGACCAAACAGTAAAGGAAGATTCCATGACTTGAGAAAATTAAAAAACCTTCGGCCTACCGTGAAGGATGGTGCCCAAGACCCTCAGGTTATAAATTTCTAGTTGTTAGCTATTTCTGCAGCCTTGAAAACATTGGTGCCTTAATATTCTTAGCTCCACTCACCACTTGGGGGAATTGATTCATTTGGTTCAGAGACGCCATGTGAGTGAACATCACCTCCTGTTACAGGTGGCTCTGTGAATGCTTCAAACTGTAGAATCACAACCCTTGGGGAATGTGACGAATTTAGAAGGGAGAAGGATGTTTATACACTCCCTGCAGAAGGTTCTTTGATGGTGGCCCCGGGAGGGAGAGGGGCCAACCTGGCTTGTTTTCCTTTCGCTCCTCAATCCCGCAGGTGCTGGATCATGATGTCTCAAAGGAAGAGCCAGTCACCTTTCACTTCCTGGCCAAATTTTATCCCGAGAATGCCGAGGAAGAGCTGGTTCAGGAGATCACGCAACACTTATTCTTCCTGCAGGTACCCCTTTCCATGCTACCCCTCGATCCTAAAAGTACCCCTCCTCTCAGGGGCGTGGCCACAGAGGCAGGTCTGGACTGACCCCTCTGTGTCGACCACACATGCCTCCATGTCCTGGAAACTGGTTCTGTAATAAAAAAATAAGCTCCAGGACAGAACTTGGCTTGAGCGATGAGAATTGGTATCAGATGAAACTGCAGAAGTGTGATGAGAGGACCCATGCTGATAACAGCTCCCTCACTAGATCCAGCTTCAGAGCGGGGCCCCGTTTTCTTCCTCACTAACTTGAAAGCGCCAGGCAGTTGCCCCGGAAGTCTGAACAGAGAGTCTTGCAAACAGCAGTTCTTCCAGAAGTTCAAAATTCACTCTCATGAAGGTGGGGCTTCAGCATTCCACTAACTCTTGAGATTCTTCAGGCTTCAAGCCACCGTTAGTCTAGGGCTGTCTTGTTTCCCACTTACTCCCCCTTTAGATGGTGAACCTCTTTAAGGCAAGGCTCACGGAGTGCACGCTGGCCGTCCCGTAAGTTGCTCCATAATTAGAGGTGCAGAGACAGCTGCAGCTGGCCCTCTGGAGGGGCAGCCGGGGGATTGGAGTGAGGGCGAGAACGCTGTGGATTTTGTCTGTGTTCCTACTGCTTGGTCAGAGGATTTCCCCAGTCTCAGGGTTAGTTTTCATTTGTTTGTTTTTTGCTCTATCTTGAGGTGTTTGGCATCTTAGTTCCCCAACCAGGGGTCGAACCCATACCCCCTGCAGTGGAAGCTTGGAGTTGTAACTGCTAGACCACCAGGGAAGTCCCTCGTGGTCGGGGCCGGGCGCTAGGAGATCAGTGACGCAAGAAGCCCTGCAGGGGCATTAGCTGTGTGAGTCCCTGGGGGCGCGGACGGCGAAACATCTGCCTGCAGTGCGGGAGGCCAGGTTCGGTCCTTGGGTCGGGGAGATCTGGAGAGGGAAAGGCAGCCCGCTACAGTGTTGCCTGGAGAATCCCGTGGACGGAGGAGCCTGGCGGGCTACAGTCTGTGGGGTCGTAAAGAGTCGGGCACGGCTGAGCGCCTTCACTTTCACTTTTCCCAGAAGCAGGCATATAGGCTGTCACCCAGTCCTCCTACAGGGCTTTCCGGGTGTCTCAACAGTAAAGAATCCACCTGCCAGTGGAGGAGATGCTGGTTCGATCCCTGGATAGGGAAGATCCTCTGGAGAAGGAAATGGCAACCCACTCCAGTATTCTTGCCTGGGAAATCCCACAGACAGAGGAGCCTGGTGGGCTACAGTCCATGCGGTTGCAAAGAGTCAGACATGGTTTAGCAACTGAACAACAAAACAACAAGTTTACCCCCCCAAAAAAGTGTATATATATATATATATATATGCATATGCATATATATTCCCTCTACAACACTCTCATGTCAAAGGGAAGCCCTCTCAGCTTTTCTGTCGTGTGGCTTAAAAACCCAAGGGTTAGAGAGTTGCCCTGCTTTAAACGAAGCCACACAATGACCTTCTGGGCCCCAGAACATCCCGGCCGTATAGAGATGGCTTTCTTGGAAGCGGTGCCTACTCTCCATTTGACTTTGGCTCAATTTACCCTCCCACTGAAATGCAGGAGCGCTCTCATGGCTGAGCAAGGCAAAATTTACTACTTTTCCGAATCTGGTGACTGTTGACGTCTGTGAAGGAGAGTTGGCTTTCCTGTTGTGTTTATTTCAGCCTGCCCCCACTTGAGGAGGCCCTCCTGCCTCTCTGTCTGGAACATCCCCCCACCCCACCAGGCTAAGAAATTAAATGCCATGAGATATGTTAATTCGACATTATGGCTTAAGAATTATATTTCCTGGACCTCACGTGGACCTAAAGGTTTAATCGATCAAGCTTTTATTGCTTCCTTTTTCCTTAGAGCAGGCATGTTGAAAGCNATTCATTTGGTTCAGAGACGCCATGTGAGTGAACATCACCTCCTGTTACAGGTGGCTCTGTGAATGCTTCAAACTGTAGAATCACAACCCTTGGGGAATGTGACGAATTTAGAAGGGAGAAGGATGTTTATACACTCCCTGCAGAAGGTTCTTTGATGGTGGCCCCGGGAGGGAGAGGGGCCAACCTGGCTTGTTTTCCTTTCGCTCCTCGATCCCACAGGTGCTGGATCATGATGTCTCAAAGGAAGAGCCAGTCACCTTTCACTTCCTGGCCAAATTTTATCCCGAGAATGCCGAGGAAGAGCTGGTTCAGGAGATCACGCAACACTTATTCTTCCTGCAGGTACCCCTTTCCATGCTACCCCTCGATCCTAAAAGTACCCCTCCTCTCAGGGGCGTGGCCACAGAGGCAGGTCTGGACTGACCCCTCTGTGTCGACCACACATGCCTCCATGTCCTGGAAACTGGTTCTGTAATAAAAAAATAAGCTCCAGGACAGAACTTGGCTTGAGCGATGAGAATTGGTATCAGATGAAACTGCAGAAGTGTGATGAGAGGACCCATGCTGATAACAGCTCCCTCACTAGATCCAGCTTCAGAGCGGGGCCCCGTTTTCTTCCTCACTAACTTGAAAGCGCCAGGCAGTTGCCCCGGAAGTCTGAACAGAGAGTCTTGCAAACAGCAGTTCTTCCAGAAGTTCAAAATTCACTCTCATGAAGGTGGGGCTTCAGCATTCCACTAACTCTTGAGATTCTTCAGGCTTCAAGCCACCGTTAGTCTAGGGCTGTCTTGTTTCCCACTTACTCCCCCTTTAGATGGTGAACCTCTTTAAGGCAAGGCTCACGGAGTGCACGCTGGCCGTCCCGTAAGTTGCTCCATAATTAGAGGTGCAGAGACAGCTGCAGCTGGCCCTCTGGAGGGGCAGCCGGGGGATTGGAGTGAGGGCGAGAACGCTGTGGATTTTGTCTGTGTTCCTACTGCTTGGTCAGAGGATTTCCCCAGTCTCAGGGTTAGTTTTCATTTGTTTGTTTTTTGCTCTATCTTGAGGTGTTTGGCATCTTAGTTCCCCAACCAGGGGTCGAACCCATACCCCCTGCAGTGGAAGCTTGGAGTTGTAACTGCTAGACCACCAGGGAAGTCCCTCGTGGTCGGGGCCGGGCGCTAGGAGATCAGTGACGGAAGAAGCCCTGCAGGGGCATTAGCTGTGTGAGTCCCTGGGGGCGCGGACGGCGAAACATCTGCCTGCAGTGCGGGAGGCCAGGTTCGGTCCTTGGGTCGGGGAGATCTGGAGAGGGAAAGGCAGCCCGCTGCAGTGTTGCCTGGAGAATCCCGTGGACGGAGGAGCCTGGCGGGCTACAGTCTGTGGGGTCGTAAAGAGTCGGGTACGGCTGAGCGCCTTCACTTTCACTTTTCCCAGAAGCAGGCATATAGGCTATCACCCAGTCCTCCTACAGGGCTTTCCGGGTGTCTCAACAGTAAAGAATCCACCTGCCAGTGGAGGAGATGCTGGTTCGATCCCTGGATAGGGAAGATCCTCTGGAGAAGGAAATGGCAACCCACTCCAGTATTCTTGCCTGGGAAATCCCACAGACAGAGGAGCCTGGTGGGCTACAGTCCATGCGGCTGCAAAGAGTATAGCCACTGAACAACAAAACAACAAGTTTACCCCCCAAAAAAAGTGTATATATATATTCCCTCTACAACACTCTCATGTCAAAGGGAAGCCCTCTCAGCTTTTCTGTCGTGTGGCTTAAAAACCCAAGGGTTAGAGAGTTGCCCTGCTTTAAACGAAGCCACACAATGACCTTCTGGGCCCCAGAACGTCCCGGCCGTATAGAGATGGCTTTCTTGGAAGCGGTGCCTACTCTCCATTTGACTTTGGCTCAATTTACCCTCCCACTGAAATGCAGAAGCGCTCTCATGGCTGAGCAAGGCAAAATTTACTACTTTTCCGAATCTGGTGACTGTTGACGTCTGTGAAGGAGAGTTGGCTTTCCTGTTGTGTTTATTTCAGCCTGCCCCCACTTGAGGAGGCCCTCCTGCCTCTCTGTCTGGAACATCCCCCCACCCCACCAGGCTAAGAAATTAAATGCCATGAGATATGTTAATTCGACATTATGGCTTAAGAATTATATTTCCTGGACCTCACGTGGACCTAAAGGTTTAATCGATCAAGCTTTTATTGCTTCCTTTTTCCTTAGAGCAGGCATGTTGAAAGCGATGGTTTTCTCCCTGCAGTCATAACTCAGAGGCCTCGCTGACTCTGAGCTCGTGTTAAGACTTCAAAAAGCAGACTCCATTTGGTCTGGTTGTGCATGTGCTCAGCAGGGGCCAAGGCTGCAGTCTTGGCCTGTTCCTGACACCCCCTCAAGTTCACAGCTCTCCTCCGTCACAGCCCAGTCAGTCTCTTTCTTAACCACCACAAAGACTGTTTTCTTCTTCAGCATTTGATCATGAACAGAAGAGATAAGATATGGATTTTTTTTTTTTTAATGCCTAGCTATCTTGCCAGTAACTTCTCAGGGCTGAACTCCCAACTTGTCAGCAGCGTTAAACAAATTTTTTAAAATCATACCCTTTGTCAGAAAATCATTACAGGCAGGTGTGGCAGGGCTCGTTAGAACACCCTGTCGCACTGGCTGCGAGCCGCCCTCACAGCTCCCCTCCGCACGCACGTTGTCACGCCTCCCCTGTCGCCCCTGCAGGTGAAGAAGCAGATCTTGGATGAAAAAATCTACTGCCCTCCCGAGGCGTCTGTGCTCCTGGCTTCTTACGCCGTCCAGGCCAAGGTAGGCTCAGAGAAGACACAAGCATTCTTTCCGAGCGTTAATGCATGTCACGGGATCATGCCAGACATCCACTTCTCTGGACTCTCTGGGCTTCAGAGAGACTTCCCCCGGAAAGTGGGATGCTCTGGGACGTGTGGACTTGGGGACCACTCTCATTGTCCCACTTCTGTACCATCTTGTGAGTGTGTGTGTGTGTGTGTGTGTGTGTGCGTGTGTGCCTACCAATGATAAGTGTACAGCTTGATGAATTTTCTGTGTAATCCTGTTTGAACATGTGGTTAATTATATTCGCCGTGTCAACCTCTCTTTTCATTAACTGGGAAAAATGAGTTTATCATCTCCAGTTTTGGCCACACGTGGCCGTCAGGTCAGAAAGGCCCAGGTCCTCACTGCAAACTCTTCTGAGGACCAGCAACCCTGTGTGTCGGGACCACACCCAAGAGAATGTTCTGTTTCATGCCCCGCGACGGGCGTGCTGGCTCTGCTTATGGTGGGCACTGCAGGCCCTCGGGCCCACTGAGCCCAGCTGAGCTGTCTGGTGACCTGAGAGTCTTTCAGAGAAATGGCTGCAATTTGGGAATGGTGGGGCAGGGAGCCGTGTTCCTATCCGCTCTGTTTTTATCAAATGAACCGTAGGGTCTACCCAGGATGCTTCATGCCCCTCAGGTTTCCTGCTTTAGTCACATGCCACTTGCTCTTTTTTTTTTTTTTAGCTTTTTAACTTACCTTGGAGTATAGCTAATTAACAATGTTGTGATAATTTCAGATGAATACCTGAAATGCAGAGGGACTCAGGCATACATACACATGTATCCATTCTCCTCCAAACTCCCCTCCATTGAGGCTGCCTGTTGACATTGAGAAGAATTCCTTGCTGTGCACACCAGGACCTTATTGGTTATCCATTTAAGATACAGCAGTGTGCACATGTCCATCCCAAACTCCCTAACTATCCCTTCCCCCCATCGTTGCCCCCCAGATGCCTTTTGCCCTTGGTGCCTTCGCTGCCCCTTTCACTGCAGCATGGGAAGATGGCCTCAGAACTGGGTCACTTTCCCTAGCGTTGTGATTTTGCACAATCTTTTCGATTATCATTTTTCTTTTTTAATTAGAGGTCTCCATAAAGCCATTTCCCTGAAACTAATTTCCAGAAATTAATAAGACCCTCAACTTCTTAGCCCACTTTTTAAGGGGAGCTTAAGATAATTTCAGATCTCAAAGCCAGGAAGGAAAAAAACTGGCCCACCGTTTGAAGGAGAAAAGGGTCTGTACATGTTCGTCACACCAACAGAAGCATCCAGGTCGCTGGATGACTTGTCTAATATTTGCTGAGTATTTGCTGGCCGGAGAGGAGGCTGTTGACTCTGTCATGGATACAGACACGAAACAAGCATCTCTGCCCTCAGCGGTTTGTTCAAGGTCGTTCGGGCAACCTTGGGTAAAGCTCAGAACCCGCGGCCTTGGGATTGCATCTTGTGCCTTGCCTATCCCGCTGCCCTGACAAATGAGTAACTGAGAAAACAGAATGGGCCTGGATTCAACTAAAACATATGCTTCCTTTTCTGCTTTGATTAAGAGTATTAATAACGGGAAAAAACGTGTCCTTTCAATCAGTAGCGCCCTGACAGTGATGAAGCAGTTGTCCCTTTCATTAAATCCGAGCACTTCCTGGCCTGGAACCGAGCGCCTCTCCCGCCCGCTTTCTCCCCAGCCAAGAGGAGACCCAGGCTCCCAAGGATACCACCTCCCTCTGAAGGACTTCAGTTCTCAAAGGCCACACTGTCTTTGCACAAACTGGGGGGGCCCCCAAATTCAAAGGCTACTTGTAGAAAAAAAAAAAAAAAACTTTTCAGGGAACCAGCAGATGTTTGCTTAAACAGGTTTCACTGTAGGAAAGCCCTCCTGATTTGGATCCTCCTAATTTAGAGATGAAAGTGATGCAGACAGCATGTGTGCTTCATATGGAGAAGCATGTTCTAGCTGTTTTTCCTGGTGTAAATTGTCACAGTCCTACAAACAAAGGTGATCTATGGCTTAAGTCTGCATTTGGCAAGCTAAGGATTATTGGACCATACTTCCAGTTTCTAGGACAGCTGTTGATGTGAGTAGGGTGCCTCTGGTTGTAATGTTGATCCGATCTTTTACGTCTGTAGCATTTTACCGTTTTACACAGTGTTATAACATGAATATTTCTTGAGATTCCTCAGAGGAGTCTTTTCCAGAAGCTAAGGATCAGGAAAGGTTAATAATTTGTCTCACAATACTTGATGTTAATTCTGTTTTAATTGGAATTTATAGCCCACTATTTTTTTGTTTTTGTTTTTTTAATGTGTGTACCATTTTTAAAGTCTTTATTGAATTTGTTACAGTACTGCTTCTGTTGTTTATGTTCTGTTTTTTATTTTTTATTTTTTTGCCCAAGAGGCATGTGGTATCTTAGCTCGCTGACCAGGCATCAAACCCATGCCCCCTGCATCGGAAGGCAAAGTCTTACCACTAGTCCACCAGGGAAGTCCCCGTATAGCCCGCTTCCTGATGGACAGGATTTGAAGGAAAAAGGAGCTAGAGAATGGAGCCAGGATGAGAACCCTAGAGTCTGATTGCCTCACTTAGCTTTTGCTCGTACCATGAGAGGGGTCTCTGGGTACCACACTGGTACCATCCCTTTCACTAAATCCTAGGTTCCTTTATCTGGGCACACCCCTACAAACTTTTCAATAAATTGTAGCCATTCCTTCCATTTCTTCTTTTCCACAACCTTTCTGAGACAGACAGGAACTGTAAAAGTGTGGTGGGGAAAGTGAATTAACACATGGGATGTAATTACGCACTAATGTATTCATTACAGTGTTTCAGCTGTTCAGCTGATACAGACACAGTTCATTCTAAAGCATAAAGAAACAATTACCCTTAAAGCATAAATACAAATATTAATCACATGGTTCAGTTAACAAGAACCATATTTCATAGTTGGAGTTTAGGTTATATTTCAATTAAAAATATGGGCTGGGTTTTTTTTTTTTTTTTTGGCCTAGTCATGTGATGTACCAAACCATCTTGCAATGTTTTAAGCCACCTGTTGGATGTCATATTGACAGTTTGAAAATGTGTGTTCTTATTAAAAATGACTTGGAGAGGGAATGGTATATAATTCCCCAGACTTGCAGGGCTGGCCAGCAGATTCCTAGTGCTCGGAGAGAGGAAGGGCTGGTGGGAGGGAGAGGAAGCTTGTTTCTCAGTGCGCTCTGGTGCCAATCAGGGGCAGAGCGCCAAAAGGCGACTCAGAAGTTGGGTATCTGTAAAGTGTAGGTAGAGCGAGTGTAAGAGTTGAGGCTGGAAAGGTCTGCTGGGATCAGATCATAAAGAGTCTTAACTTCACCCTGTGGGTGATGCAGAGCCAGGGAAGGGTTTATGTTTAGACAGACCCTTTCTTTGGCTGCTGTGTGCAGGACAGGATGAAGGAACACAAGTCTGGAAACGAGGAGACCTGGTAGAAGGCTGCAGTGGCCATCCAGACAAGCCTGTGGGCTTCACACCTGGGGCAGTGCTCAGCTGGATGGGAGGAGGCTGACTTCAAAATGTCCAGGTGGAAAGGACCTCCCTGGCGGCCCAGCGGCGGGGAGTCCACCTGTCAGTGCAGGGAGCACGGGTGCAATCCGTGGCCCGGCAGGATCCCACGTGCCAAGGAGCCACAGTTACTGAGCCTGAGCTCTCGAGCCCTTGGGGCCCCAGCCAGCGAAGCCTTATGCCTAGAACCTGTGCTTCTCAACGAGAGAAGCCACCACAATGAGAAGCTCGTGCGTCGCAACTGGAGAGTAGCCCCCATTTGCTGCAGCTAGAGAAAGCCTGTGGGCAGCAATGAAGACCCAGCACAGCCAAAATAAGAGTAAAATTAAAAAAAAAATAAAAAATATCCAGGAAAGAAATATAATATCTAGGAAAAACAATATTCAGAAGGGAAAACTTGATCTAAGTGATGCTGTCCTCTGCATATCTCCCTTTTGGAGGGACTTATCATTTCACAAATGGGTGTTTTCTCTCTCAGTGTTGATTCTGAGATATGTCATGTTGGACGTGGAGATGTAGTTCACTGATTCTGACTGCTGTATGGAAGCCATTGATGAATAAGCCTAATTTATTTTTCCATCCCCCTGAGGATGAGGTACGGTTAGTTTCTGCTGTTTCCCTATTATAAGTAGTGTTTTACTGAAAACTGTTCATATGCTTCCTTGTGTACATGTGCTAAAGCTTTTTCCCCTTAAGGTACGTCTCCAGAAGTAGAATTGCAGGCACATCCTTGAATATAAAGAACTCATAAGTTTCTAAGAAAAAAGACAGCAGGACAATGGGAACACAGTTTATAGAACAGGAGAAGAACCTGTAAATACAAAAAACACTCACTGTCACCAGTAACTCGGGTGAGACTACTACATTCCCGGGAATCCAGAAGACCTAAAAGCCGAGAGTTTGATCTCTGGGTCAGGAAGATCCCCTGGAGGAGGGCATGGCAACCCACTTCAGGCTTAAAGCTCAACATTCAGAAAACGAAGATCATGGCATCTGGTCCCGTCACTTCATGGGAAATAGATGGGGAAACAGTGTCAGACTTTATTTTTGGGGGCTCCAAAATCACTGCAAATGGTGACTGCAGCCATGAAATTAAAAGACGCTCACTCCTTGGAAGGAAAGTTATGACCAACCTAGATAGCATATTCAAAAGCAGAGACATTACTTTGCCAACAAAGGTCCATCTAGTCAAGGCTATGGTTTTTCCAGTAGTCATGTATGGATGTGAGAATTGGACTGTGAAGAAACCTGAGTGCCGAAGGATTGATGCTTTTCAACTGTGCTGTTGGAGAAGACTCTTGAGAGTCCCTTGGACTGCAAGGAGATCCAACCAGTCCATTCTAAAGGAGATCAGTCCTGGGTGTTCATTGGAAGGACTGATGCTGAAGCTGAAACTCCAGTACTTTGGCCACCTCGTGCGAAGAGTGGACTCATTGGAAAAGACCCTGATGCTGGGAGGGATTGGGGGCAGGAGGAGAAGGGGACGACAGAGGATGAGATGGCTGGATGGCATCACCGACTCGATGGACGTGAGTTTGGGTGAATGCCAGGAGTTGGTGATGGACAGGGAGGCCTGGTGTGCTGCGATTCATGGGGTCGTTTGGAGAAGACTCTTGAGAGTCCCTTGGACTGCAAGGAGATCCAACCAGTCCATTCTAAAGGAGATCAGTCCTGGGTGTTCATTGGAAGGACTGATGCTGAAGCTGAAACTCCAGTACTTTGGCCACCTCGTGCGAAGAGTGGACTCATTGGAAAAGACCCTGATGCTGGGAGGGATTGGGGGCAGGAGGAGAAGGGGACGACAGAGGATGAGATGGCTGGATGGCATCACCGACTCGATGGACGTGAGTTTGGGTGAATGCCAGGAGTTGGTGATGGACAGGGAGGCCTGGTGTGCTGCGATTCATGGGGTCGCAAAGAGTCGGACACAACTGGGCAACTGAACTGAACTGAATCCTATGGACAGAGGAGCCTGGTGGGCCATGGTCCATAGGGTCACAAAGAGTCAGACGCGACCAAAGTAACTTAGCACACGCACACACATGGGAGTATTTCAAACCCATGAAATTGCCAAGGACTTGATGCTTTTGAACTGTGATGTTGGAGAAGATTCTTGAGAGTCCCTTGGACTGCAAGGATATCAAATCAGTCCATCCTAAAGGAAAACAGTCCTGAATATTCATTGGAAGGACTGATGCTGAAGCTCCAATACTTTGGCCACCTGATGTGAAGAACTGACTCATTGCAAAAGACCCTGATGCTGGGAAAGATTGAAAGCAGGAGAAGGGGATGACAGAGAATGAGATGGTTGGATTTCATCACCGACTTCATGGAGATGAGTTTGAGCAAGGTCCAGGAGCTGGTGATGGACAGGGAAACCTGGCGTGCTGCAGTCCGTGGGGTCTCAGAGTCAGACATGACTGAGCGACTGAACAGCAATTGATTTACAGCAGCTGCATTTATTATGAATATTAATCTTTTATCTTTTTTTACATGTCAGTCTTGTCAGTCCTTTTCATGTTTTAAGTGACTTTTGATTTCGAACGATGTCATCAACCTTAATATACACCTGTTCTTCAATGTTTTATCCTGATGTTTTTATGGATTTCTGTTTATGAGTTTAAGTCTTTAATCCATCTGGAATTTAGTGACTGGTGTGTGTTAGGGATCTGACTACTTATTCTGTATATGTGTTGATGAGACCTTTGTGTTTTGTGAAATCCTATTTCACAATAGGATTTTTTTTCAAATGAGCGTTTGGTCTCATTTTTCATATATATAAGCAGAGGAAAGTATGGGTTTCTGTTTAAGAAGTGACTGAGAGTCCTTTAAAAGGTGGACTCCTTTCTTTTTTTTCTCATTTCTTTTATTGTGAATGAACCTGTCGCAATTTACCCCAATGAAAAGTAGATACCTTCAGACTCTCTTTAAACCATACATTGGGGATGGAAACATGCTATTTATAGCAACAGAGACATTTTCTTTTTAAACTCTGAAGTCAGGGATGGGGGGCCAGGAGGCTACCTCAAAGCTCTAAACTTCTCACAAGTGGCCAGAGGTGGTAAAATGAAACTAATGAAAACGAAACGCTTCTGGGAGAGAAGTTTAAGATGCAAAGATCCACATATCATTAAACTCTTGACTTCCCTCATCATTCACTGGCAAATTGGTTTCTTAACATTTAATTTGGTCTCAACGTGAACCGATCCCTCTCTCCCTGCCCTAAGCGTGGACAACATCACCCTGAGCGTCCTGGGTCTTCCCCGCATGTGCTATCTACTCTGTGCTTGGGTTTTTACGCCCACTTGACACCATCTCTTGACATGTCCTTAAAATTCATTAAACGGCCAGCCGCCCCTCATTTCCCCTTACTAGCCTAGAACATCTCTGCTGCTCTGTTTGCTTTTCCTCCCAGGAGGCTGGTGAACTCCCTTCTTGAATTTAAATTCCATTGGTTTATATCAGGGGTGGACCCAGGTTTTGTGGGGCCAGGAGCTTCTATAATTTAGGGGATTCTTTTAATGCAAGAACACCAATTATGAATATAAAATTAGGTCAAGTCCCATGCAGGTGCAGAGGCCTGAATCCCAGGCCTCATTATAGCTTCCCAGCAGATTCACTCCTGCTTGTTTTACCAGGGAGCCTCTGTACATGAAAGACGGGGGAACAGCCGTCTGCATCCATGGGTGTGACTCTCCTTTATACTCACCAGCTGCCACAACTTGAGGATCTTCTTCTTAAGACATTTAAGAGCAGACCCGTACCTCAAGGTGGCTTTAATGTCCGAAGTGGAATTAGTCGAGGGGAATCGTTCCTTCAGCAGCGTCCCTGCCGTGTCCCCGGTGCTCAGATGTAACGTTCGGTCATTTGATCAGTGCCGTAGCTGGGAGCTCAGTATGATGATGTGGGTCATTACTCTTGCAAGCCTTTGGAACCTGAATTTACAGCTTGCACTTTGCATATCTGCTTGCAGAAGCACTCTGAGAGGTTTGAGGGCTTTGTTTATCATTTTGTCCCTCAAAAATTGGATCAACCAAGAGTGGCCAGCATCTTCATAAATAGCACAGGACATGATAGTGACACTGATGCCTCATGAGCTGGGCCCCGTGCAGAGAATGCTCCCCTGACTCTTCATCCTTGTCACACACAGACACACACACACACACACCCAGGAGCCCTGTCCACACACACACACACACACACACCCCAGGAGCCCCGTCCACATACACACACACACACACACACACACACACACACACACCCACACCAGACTAGCG
>SJYX01002702.1:82863-121805 GCA_006410675.1 Oreotragus oreotragus | reverse complement strand
CACACACACACACACACACACACCCCAGGAGCCCCGTCCACACACACACACACACACACACCCCCAGGAGCCCCATGCAGAATGCTCCCCTGACTCTTCATCCTTGTCACACACACACACCCAGGAGGCAGGCACTATTCTGACCCTTGCTCTCCAGACAGAGAAGCTGAGCTTCAGAGAGGAGGTTCCCCACTCAAGGCCTCGGGACAGTCCAAAGTGCCCCTTCAGAACCCTCCCCAAGGCCAACGCTCTCCTTTGACAATTTGGAAGCGGGCTTGGAGAGGTGGTGTGACCTGAGTTTTTATCTTTTGACACCAGGTTGTATTGAATGCTGTATGTTAGTCATAGTTTAAAAAAAAATTATGGGTATTCCATTTGATCCCCCAGGGGAGTCCTGTGAGATATGCACTGTTATTATCCCCATTTTACAGATGAGAAAACTGGGACACAAAATGTCCAGGGTCACTGCTAAGAAGTGAAGGAGCTGAGACTGAATTTTTTTAAACTGAAGAAACAATGCAGTAGGATTCTTCTATTTGCAAGATAATTATGAGATTCCTAAGAGACATTGATCCCTGGGGCTTTTACAGGAGAGTGGTACGGGAAGAAGGCATGATTTCCAGTTGATGATAAACATCTCTTTTCAATCCCATGAGTGTCGATTGAAAAACACACCAGAAATCTAAACTTGAGATTCTTGGGAATGAGAGGGGTGGGCCATGTCCGGATCCATTTTGGTGGGATGTAGAGCCAACTGCCAAACCTTTTTTTTTTTTTGCCAGTGTTGGTAGTGAAAAGCATAAATATTTATAGAAGATTATACTAAAATACTGAGCTTTGTCGTTTTGGATCAAGAGGAACAAGAGACAGGGTTTGATGTTCTATATATTTTATGGTTAGTTTCTTTAAAAAAAAAAACACACAAAACTCCTTCATTTCTGATTATTTCCTGGTCAGACTAACTTTCTAGGAAAGAAAGAGATAATTTTTTTGAAATCTGGAAGTTCCAAGTTATTGTCCCCTGTGGGTACATGAAAATGCAGGGCCAATTTCTGGCCCTCCTAGTGGTTCTCTCTGCAAATTTAGGAAAATCAGTCAACCTTTTATTTATTTATTTTTGTCTGTACGGTAAGGATGACAGCGTTGGCATCAGATTTTTCCAAAGCATTTTTCAGAGCCTTGAATGAAAGCTATTAAAAATATTGCCAGCACTGTCCCCAGCTCCCACCTAGCACTTGGCTTCAATTCCCAGCCACTTAGAAGTGTGCGTAGGTAAGACTCTTATCACCCGATGCTAATCACATCTCACACCCAGTTGTGTTTCGTTGTCTCTTTTCAAAACCTAATATTTTGGTAGCAGTGGCTTCCTTCAGGAGTTAGAAAATGTAGCCCCATTTCTCTACAAGTGTCACATTCTTATTAGCACGTCACCCATCCATCCCGTATGGGATTATGCGATTCTGTTCACAGATACAATCAGCTTTGTATCTTCATCCGAGGATAACAAACTAGTGAGGTTGAAATCTTGGCTTGTCATCGGAATTGCATTGCTTCCCGGGAGCTGGGAGGGACGGAGGCCGAGTCGACCTGTTCAGAAACGCAGTTATCTCTAGAATCTCCATCCCTCGTTCACCTTCTCTTCTCCTTCTAGTACGGTGACTACGACCCCTCTGTTCACAAGCGGGGATTTCTGGCCCAAGAGGAATTGCTTCCAAAAAGGGTAAGACGTCAAAATTCCCGTTTGGGAAGACATAACCGAAGGACCTGCAGGAATACAGGATGGCCGTATCGAGAACGTTTTCATAAATGTTTTGTCATCAGTCTTGAGTAAAGATTTATGGAATTCCTTTGGGGTTATCAGAACAGGCTTGGCCTGTAGTTGGTCCTTTCTTTAAAGGTGGGTGAGCAGCGCTGGTTCCCAGGGAGGGGCATGGAGCAACCTGAGTTCAGCCCAGCAGAGTGAGCTGTTTGTAGCTGCAGGGGCAGGTAGATGGGTGGGCGCTGTAGCTTTTAATCCTTGGGGTCTTTGGTCTGGTTGATTATCCACAGAAGCAGGCCTGCCCTCTCTTGAGCCACTTCTGACTCTCTAGCTCCACTCACCTGTCATGTGTGATAAAGGCCTGCTTCCCCCCTTTCCCCTGGTTTGATCTGCACCCCTGATGGCTTCTGTAAGAGTCAAAGGCAGCTCTCAGGCCAGGGAGTCCTGCTTCTGAGCAAGGTCCTGCCTCTGGGCTGCATGGCCCAGGAGAGAGGGGCCACTGCCAGCCCGAGAAATGGTGCAGCCTTCTGAGTTGTGACTCAGATCGAACGATGCTCATTTACTCACCCACCTCTGCCTGTGATTGGCCCCCTGTGTGCGGCCTTTGGGGCTCCCCTGGTGGCCCAGACGGTAAAGAACCTGCCTGCGATGTGGGAAACCCAGGTTCAATCTCTGAGTGGGGAAGATCCCCAGGAGAAGGGAATAGCTACCCACTCCAGTATCCTTGCCTGGAGAATTCCATGGACAGAGGAGCCTGGAGGGCTACAGTCCATGGGGTCGCAGGGGTCAGACACCGCTGAGCGGCTAACACACACACACACACACACACACACACACACACACACGCGCGCGCCTTGCTATTTTGTAAAAATGATGCATAATTATCAAAAAGGCGCACAGTACTCAAACTTCCTTTGTGTGTGGGTTTTTTGTTTTGCTCTCTTCCCCACCAGGTAATAAATCTGTATCAGATGACTCCGGAAATGTGGGAGGAGAGGATCACAGCCTGGTACGCGGAGCACCGAGGCCGAGCCAGGTGAGGCTGCTCCTCGCTGGTGGCCGTTTCCCCTTGGGCCTCTTTTTTCTTTTTGAAGGAACTGCAAAACTGGGACGTGCTTGTTGATCAAAATGCAGTACCGGAGCACACAAAAGCGAAAGGGAGCGCTGGCAGCCACTCCGGGCTCCGGCACTGTGTGTGCCCCTTTGCCAGCGCGTGGAGGCATGGCTGCTTCCCGCCTGTCGGGATGTACAGACGACCCGCCACATTCACTGCTCCTTTAGGTCCATCTTAAGATTCCTCTTGTAGCGTACCCCGTAG
Organism: Oreotragus oreotragus; assembly: GCA_006410675.1. Lineage (NCBI taxonomy): Eukaryota > Metazoa > Chordata > Mammalia > Artiodactyla > Bovidae > Oreotragus > Oreotragus oreotragus. The sequence goes on along the minus strand of SJYX01002702.1, from coordinate 118,728 downwards.
CTTTGGCGTCCATCCCTTGACTGATGGCGTTTGGAGTAGCTGTAGGTTTCTCAGTTTCTCGGAACATTCTGCAGTGTACAATCTTACATCACGATATACTTGTATGAGTCGTTCTGAGGAGAGATCCTTCAGAAGAAAAAGTTGCTGAGTCAAAGGAGGTGAGCGTTTTGCGTCTTGAAAGGTGCCTCCCAAATCGTCCTGCAAAAAGGCTGTACCTGTTTACATGCCTGTGGGCAGAATGTGAAGGGCCCCACCTCCCTCCCCCATCCAATCCCCAACAATTAGCAATCTAACTTTTGTGATCTCAAAGGGGAAGTTTTGTACCTCAAGTATCGTCAGCTTTTCCCCAATCACTTTGGGAATTAATCATCTTCTCATTAGCCTTTAGCGTATTTTTTTTTCTGTTTTTCAAACCAACTTCCTATGACATTTTTTTTAACTCTTAAAAAAAGTATACTAGAAAGTGGACAAGTCATAAATGTAACACTTGATGGACCCTTGCCAAGTGAAAACACCAGGTGACCCCCCTTCATTCCTCCCCAGAGCTGACCACTCTCCTACACGCGACTCCGTGGGTTGGTGTGGCCAGTTTTAAAGATGATATGAGTGCGATCAGTTTCTGTTAGCTGGGCCTCGCTTCTTTTACTCAGGGTTGTATTGTGCGATGTGGGCTTGTGGCCTGTGGCGGTGGTCCCCCTTTCTTTTTCATTGCTATGTACTATTCCAATGTGTTAATAGCCCACGCATCATTTATCCACCCCGCTGTTGACAGGCATTTAGGTTCCCAGGTTGTTTCCTGGTTTTTGTTGTGACGAATAACACCAAACCATCTTCCAAACAATGGTAACGTCAACAATACATGTGTGATTTCAAGTTGCTTCAGCTTGCCACCACGGTGTCCCCTCGGGGTTGAATTTTTATAATTCATTTGAGGCCATTTTGAGATTGGAGAAGAGAAGAAGGCAAGCTCATAGCCTTAAGATGTTTCAATAGTCTCCCTGTCTGAGACTTTTTTGCAAGCCATCGCTACTTCAAGAGCTGCCTTTAAGTCTGACTCATAACTTAGAAGTGGGCGTCCTGGCTGGGGTTCTACAGCCTGGATTGCTCTCACCCCAACCTCCAGCAGCACCCAAAGGAATCAGATTAGGAAGGGAGCGCTCAGGTTGCTTGCAGACAGAGATGCTTTGTTACCAAAACCTTCTAGGTGAAGAAATCACACAGTTGGATAAAGCAACAGCTGAAATAAAATTGTGAACATCCAGATCCATTTGAGGGAGCAGATACACCACGTGCTCATCTCGAATTACTTGAGAAGGGTGTCACTGTTTACCAAGGGCAAAGCGTGAAATTGAAGCCAAGAGACACGCTAATGAATCTGTTCTCTTGTTTTCACGGGGATGGGAAGTTCTGCCTGACCTCAGTGTGGTTAATAGACTCAGGGTTGGGCAGAGCCGGGCTGGGAGCTGCTGGGCTCACGTCTTCACGCAGGTCCCAGGCTCAGCTTGACGCCCACGACCTTCCAGTGACGGAGTCTTTCCTTCTCTTCGCAGGGACGAAGCGGAGATGGAGTATTTAAAGATAGCTCAGGACCTGGAGATGTACGGTGTGAACTACTTCACAATCCGGGTGTGTGGAAGCCCCTGCGAGTTCCTGGGGTGTAGATGGAGGCGGAATCAGGGGCAGACTGCTAAAATGGGTCCTTCCTGGTCCCAGGGTGGCAGACACTTGGCCGGTTCAGTGGCCAACAAGGGAAGAGGCAGGGGAGAGGGTCCGAGAACCTCAGTTTCTATTCTGGGCCTTCAATTAGATGCTAGGTAATGAAGTGTCCGTAGAGCCTCGGGGGGGCCCGTCTGAATGCTCTGGTGGAACATTCGATTATTTCTGGCTCTGTGAGATCCGGGCCCATGGGGATCACCTGTAAATACTTTCTCCCCTCAGGACAGGAGGAGAGTAAAGCTGCTTTTACAGATTGCTGATTTGTTTGGGTGGGAACTCTCCCTGGCAGGCTAATTGGTTTTCTACTCAGACCATTAATACTCTGCTGTCCTCTGGGAACCCGTGGCTTGTACACTGGAGAAGCGTTTGTTTTCAGCCCCCCGTCCATCCCTCAGAGCATCTTTTTTTATTTTTTTTTAGCACGCTGAGCATCTTTCTCCCAAGGTTCTGTTGCTGGATGCAGTGCCTTCCAAAGAATTCATACGATTTGCTGACCTATTTCATAGCCGATTCCAAACTGTAGATGAGCAGACAGTTTAAAAGAAAAAACCAACCATCCGCACTGGGCCACCTTAGTCATTACAGTTAAGGCTTGCTTTCCTTTTTGGAGTGTCCATAAATTTTGTATTTATTGTTGTTCAGTCACTAAGTCATGTCCTACTCTTTGAGACCCCATGGACTGTAGCCTGCCAGGCTCCTCTGTGCATGGAATTTCCCAGGCAAGAATACTGGAGTGGGTTGCCATTTCCTTCTCCAAAATTTTGTATTACACTTAGGTAAATTGAAACACATTTAAAATACCCTCGGGATAGCTTTCTACTTTGTTTTCTAAATACATATCTTTAATGGGTTATTTGCATAAAATAAAGCACACTGACAAATCATGTCATTTTGTACAGTGTACAAATGCCTGAAAGGTTTTCCATGATAATGCTGAAGGTTGTTTCGTATAATGTTATCGATTCGTATTGCCAGTCATTTGCTTTCTCTAAGGGCAGACTCGTCTGACACATTTCTGTGGTTTTGTCCATACAGCGACTCTTGCCCCACCACCTACATTGTAGAAAGCTAGATCTTTATAATTCTTAAAAAAAAAACAACAAAAGCCAGTTTCCTTGGGGGCACTAATTCTACAGCAGCAGTCAGACTACATCATACTATTCTGTGTGTATATGTCTCATATTGCAGGACAGATGAGGGTAAGGAATATTTTAGCGTCTTAGTGTTAACGTTCCTGAAATTTCACCATCATCTAAAGAAGCTGTGTGCTTGAAACAGTTTAAAAGGGGCTTCTTCAGTCCTCGCCGCTCTCTGTTTATTCTCTAGCAGTCTTGGAATCCTCGTGATGGGAGACAAGAGGGTGGGATCCTTTTTTTTTCCCCTCTAAAAATTTAAGGTAGAAACATAATGAAATATCTTGTTTTCCAAAATGTAGATTTTGAAAGCACAAAGCCTCACTTGTGTTAATGCAGTAGTTTTAAGAGCCCTGCAGACGAGCTCACGACTCTCCCTCACGCTTTGGTGATCGCACCTGACTCCAGGGTGTTAGATGGAGTAAAAAGATTTTCTCCTCCACCTGCTGTTAGCTTGGTACTTCTCCTCACAGTTGGGGCACGTCCTTCACTTGCCGACCTGTTTTCCTGCCCTGGAGTCTTGGTTCCTTTTCCTTGTTGTCAGCAAGGGAGTCAGACGCAGGGAGCTGGCCGTGACTGCAGAGGGCAGGGGCCCGCACCCGAGGAGGTGCACACTGGTCCGCAACATGAGGGCCCAGGGCATCGCCCTCCAGTGACTGCCATTAGAGGCATAGCCTGCATGCAACCTGTCAGTTAAATTTTCAAACAGCTTTATTTTAGTGTAATTTACTTTCAATTCATTTTGATATTTTTTCTTCCCCAATATCTTACAATAAAAAATGTCCAGCATACAGGGAAGTTGGAAGACTTGAGTGAGGACCTCTGTACACCCGCTGCCTGGATTCCACAGTTAACAGTTTACTGCAGCGCACGTGCTTTATCACATTGAAACTGCATTTTAAAGTAAAATAAGGCCACCTGATCACAGCTCTTAGAATTTTCTTTCTGGTAGTACAACCACCTCTTCTTTCAGCATGAGGGCTGTTTAACCCTGCAGGTTTTTATTCTATGTCCGTGATAAGCCGGCTAGGTAATTAGCAGTAACAACACTTCCATTACCGCGTTTTAGCCGCTGACACTTCCCAGGTGGCTCAGTGATACAGAATCGCCTGCCAATGCAGGAGTCGTGGATTTGATCCCTGGGTTGAAAGATCCCCTGGAGAAGAAAATGGCAACACACTTGAGTATTCGTGCCTGGAAAATACCATGGACAAAGGAGCCTGGCGGGCTCCTGTCCATGGGATTGCAAAGAGCTGGACACAGCTTAAGACGGAGCACGCACACTCACACTTTGTCTCTTGCTGGCAGAGGTNTTTCTCTTAGTCATCAAAGAGCTAATGCTGTGTCCATCTCTCTCGCACGCACACACCACGTTCACACACATGCGCACACATGCCCACAGGGCGCTCACTTCCCCGTCCCTGCTCCACTTCCCTTGCTTGCCCCTGTCTCTTATACACATCTCCTACCCCCTCCCCCGCCCCACTGCAGGAGGCTGGAGGCCCTCCCAGGTTCGAGGACAGTGGTGATTTCTGTCAGGAGCTGTTGAAACTTGTCACACGCAGTCGTCTGTGTCAATTCTTTTGGAAGCTGAGCAGGACCTCGAGCCTCAGCTGGAGCTGATGGTGGCTGTTCTCTGTCGAATCTACAGAATAAAAAGGGCACAGAGCTGCTGCTTGGAGTGGATGCCTTGGGGCTTCACATTTATGACCCTGAGAACAGGTTGACCCCCAAGATCTCCTTCCCGTGGAACGAAATCCGGAACATCTCCTATAGCGACAAGGAGGTAGGTCGAGTCTGCACAGCAGACACCCTGGCAGCCTGTCTCTGTCTTTCCTCCTTCCGGAGCAGCCCGGGCCAGCCTGCTCCTTGTTAGCAGCAAGATCCTTTAATTCCCAGGCTTTGGGTTTTTGCTTGTTGATTTTTATAGCATTTACAGAGCAATATTGGCATTCTGTTTTCAAATAGTATCACTAAACCCTCCCTACTGACTAACAAGAGACCGGGAAGATCAGCTTGTCAGGACTAAGCCCCAGAGGACTGTGAACAAACCAGAAAGTAACCCTTTCTTACTCCTTGGCTTTCTATTTCCGGTGAGAATTCTCTTTGTCTCTTAAATGTGGTGTTTATTAAACTCTCTGTGTCCAGAGCTTGATTCAATGTGATGCAGGCATTTACATACACATAAATCTTCGTAGGGCTTCCCTTGTGGCTCAGCTGGTAAAGAATCCACCTGCAATGCGGGAGGCCTGGGTTCACCCCTGGGTTGGGAAGATCTGGAAAAGGGAAAGGCTACCCACTCCAGTATTCTGGCCTGGAGAATTCCATGGATTATATAGTCCATGGCCTCGCAAAGAGTCAGACACGACTGAGAGAGACTTGTACTCACTCACTCAAATCTCCATGATACATACATGAATTACATGTATTATATATACTATACAAATAACATACATACCAGCAGTGATATAAACAAGGATATCAGACTATCTTGCTTATAAGAATTAAAGAATAAGGAATGTCAGATAACTTGGATGAAACACCCTAACGTAGAATTCAAGTATCACTGTATAGGATGGTCCTATATAGTAATCAGGAGTCCGTGGGGTTGCGAAGAGTGAGTGACTGAGCTCACTGACACAGGATGGTGACTTTTCCCAAATGCCGTAGTCCTGTGTTCATTCGCTCACTTATGCATTCATGGTTAGGTTTCACAAGTCGTTTTACTTAGTAATTGATTTATTTTTGGCTGTGCTGGGTCTTCATGCCGTGCGAGAGCTTCTCATTGCAGTGGCTTCTCTCGTTGGGGCGCACAGGCTTTAGGGTGCTCAGGCCTCAGTAGTTGCAGTGCCTTCTCTCATTGGGGCGCAGAGGCTTTAGGGTGCTCAGGCCTCAGTAGTTGCAGTGCCTTCTCCCGTTGGGGCACACAGGCTTTAGGGTGCTCAGGCCTCAGTAGTTTCAGTGCCTTCTCTCGTTGGGGCGCACAGGCTTTAGGGTGCTCAGGCCTCAGTAGTTGCAGTGCCTTCTCTCATTGGGGCGCAGAGGCTTTAGGGTGCTCAGGCCTCAGTAGTTGCAGTGCCTTCTCCCGTTGGGGCACACAGGCTTTAGGGTGCTCAGGCCTCAGTAGTTTCAGTGCCTTCTCTCGTTGGGGCACACAGGCTTTAGGGTGCTCAGGCCTCAGTAGTTGCAGTGCCTTCTCTCTTTGGGGCACACAGGCTTTAGGGTGCTCAGGCCTCAGGAGTTACGACTCCCAGGCTCTAGAGCTCGGGCTCAATAGCAGTCGGGCTTAATTGCCCCAAGACATGAGGAATTTTAGTTCCTGGACCAGGGATCAAACTCGTGTCCCCTGCCTTGGCAGGAGGATTCTAACCACTGGAAGTCCCCCTCCCTGGTTAATTTTCAAGGGATTTTCGAGCATCTGCTTGGTGTCAGGCTTCGTGAGGAAAACAAAGATGGAGCGAATGCAGTCTCAGCCCTCAAGGAAGTTCTAGTCAAGCGGTGACTCAGCTGTCATGACACATAACTGCAGCGCGAAGGGCCGGTGACAAAGAGGGTGACGATCCGGCGCTTCTCTGCCAGCCGGCAGCTTCGCCCCGGCTCTGATTCCGCTCTCACCGGAACACCGCTGCGGGAGGAGGGGCTGTGTTCTGGCTGCTCCACGCCCCCTCGGGAAGCGGGGACCCAGAGGGAGCAGGGGAGCTGTGTCTGGCAGGGGGGGGACACCAGCAGAAGCCACGCCCCCGGCGGTTCCCGGGAAGACACAGAGGACGAGCCCCGAGACTCAGGACACGGGGCCCAGGAATGCAGGCCCGGGCAGTGCCCCGCGGCAGGCTGGCACCCGCACAGCCAGGCCCGAGCACGGAGGGAGTGAGTAAGAGATGGCGCACGTGGTCGCCTGCAGGCCCCCACCTCCAAGCCAGTTTCCTGTTTTTGCCCTTCCCTCGTGTAGCAGCTCTGAGGATAGGAACACCAGGCCCCTGATTGCCAATACGTGGCTGAGCTCCCCTCGGCCACGCTTAACGAGACAGATTGAGCCTCTTAACTCAAAACATTCTGGCTTTCAGATTTTTTGCACGTAGCCCAAGAGATGAGCATTTAAGGTATTTCTTTTTTTTTAAGGCCCTGAAATGGAAAGTTCCATGTGACTCGAAGCAGCAGTGGGGTACGCTGGTAGTTTTTTATCTCTAATTTCATAAAAGTCTGTTTACGGCACATCCGCACACTTGGCGTGCTAAAAGGTCCCGAGATGCTCGTCCTTCACAAGAGCCAGGCGGCAAAGGCTCCCGTCGTACAGCCTGACACGAAACTCTAACGTTCCCTCTCCCGGGGCCGGGCACCATCGCCTGCCATCATGTCAGGAACTCACGCAGCACGGGTGGGACGAGATGGGAAGGAGCCTGGGGCATTCTCCCCCGTGCTGTGACAACACAAGCCCTGGTTTATTCCAGATGACCCATGGATGCCGCACACATGCCCCAGAGTGGCACAGACCTGTGGATTCCCCGCTGCTTGAGGTCTCCCACTGGCAGCCCTGGGGTTTGGCAGCCAGGCCAAAAATAAGCTCTCGAAATTCATAAATAGCAGCCTGCACGAGAGCAGCCCTGCTTCTCAGCTCACCTGAGCAAAAGCCGCACAGAGGACCGTTTCTCTGTCCTCCGTGTGCTCCCCCTTGTTGGACAGCATAGCGTGGGAAGGAAGGATCTAAGAACAGGGTTTCCCCAGTGCCTTTCTCTGCTTAGCGAGTCTTTCGTGGAAGTGGGCTTTTAACGTCCGAAGTGCAGCTTTGGAATCTGGGCCCTGTCCAATCTCATCAGGAAGAGGTGAGAGCAGCAGCTGGGTGTTTTCTTTTTATGCGGCCCAGTCCCCAGGCTGGCCCTCAGGTCTCCTGATTTCTCCCCCATCCCCATCCTTATTCATCTTCCTCTCCCCTTTGATTGTGAGGGTTATGTCTTCCTTCTCTACTCCAGTCCATTCTTCATCACTCGTGACTGCGTTCCTTCTCTTAGCAGCAGCATCAAGCCATCCCCGTGTTGGGAAATCTGGGGTGACTCCCTGACTGCTGTCACATTGAATCTAAGCCTTGCTGATTGTCCATCCCCAGCCCACCTCACCACCCCCAGCTCCTGCCTTCCTCCCAGTTTCAGTCAGTTCAGTTCAGTCGCTCAGTTGTGTCCTACTCTTTGCGACCCCATGAATTGCAGCACACCAGGCCTCCCTGTCCATCACCAACTCCCGGAGTTCACTCAGACTCACGTCCATCGATTTGGTGATGCCATCCAGCCATCTCATCCTCTGTCGTCCCCTTCTCCTCCTGCCCCCAATCCCTCCCAGCATCAGAGTCTTTTCCAATGAGTCCACTCTTCGCATGAGGTGGCCAAAGTACTGGAGTTTCAGCTTTAGCATCATTCCTTCCAAAGGACACCCAGGATTGATCTCCTTTAGGATGGACTGGTTGGATCTCCTTGCAGTCCAGGGGACTCTCAAGAGTCTTCTCCAACACCACAGTTCAGAAGCATTAGTTCTTCAGCGCTCAGCTTTCTTCACAGTCCAACTCTCACATCCATACATGACCACTGGAAAAACCATAGCCTTGACTAGACAGACATTTGTTGGCAAAGTAATGTCTCTGCTTTTGAATATGCTGTCTAGGTTGGTCATAACTTTCCTTCCAAGGAGTGAGCGTCTTTTAATTTCATGGCTGCAATCACCAGCTGCAGTGATTTTGGAGCCCAAAAATATATAAAGTCTGCCACTGTTTCCCCATCTATTTGCCATGAAGTGATGGGACCAGATGCCATGATCTTCGTTTTCTGAATATTGAGCATTAAGCCAACTTTTTCACTCTCCTCTTTCACTTTCATCAAGAGGCTTTCTCGCTCCTCTTCACCTTCTGCCGTAAGGGTGGTGTCATCTGCACATCTGAGGTTATTGATGTTTCTCCCGGCAGTCTTGACTCCAGCTGTGCTTCTAGCAGCCCAGCGTTTCTCATGATGTGCTCTGCAGGTAGGTTTCTTCTTATATATCTATACCTATAACTTCACTTATCTCCTTGGCTGTGCTGGGTCGTCATCGCAGCACAGGCTTTTCTCCGGTTTCTGGAGCAGGTGCCGCTCTCTGGGTGAGGTGCGCAGGCTTCTCATTGCGGCGGCGTTTTTGTCTTGCTGGGGAGCGCAGGCGTTAGGGCACGCCGGCTTCAGTAGTTGCACCATGTGACCTCAGTACTTAGGGCTCCCAGGCTCTGGAACACAGGCTCAATGGTTGTGACGCGTGGGTTTAGTTGCTTCAGGGCATGTGTGACCTTCCCTGATCAGGGATCGAACCCGTGTCTCCTGCATTGGCAGGCGGATTCTCTATCGCTGAGCCACCCCGTGGTTTTCTCTTAGTCATCAAAGAGCTAATGCTGTGTCCATCTCTCTCGCACGCACACACCACGTTCACACACATGCGCACACATGCCCACAGGGCGCTCACTTCCCCGTCCCTGCTCCACTTCCCTTGCTTGCCCTGTCCAGAGTGCCCCTCCCTCCTGCCTCTTAGCCTCTCTGTCATGGTCTTTGTCTAAGACCAGCATGTCCCTCCTACTCTGAGGATTTGAGATCTGTGCCACCCAGCGAGGCAGTGATGACTAATGTGACCTGTCGAGCCGTGGACAGTGGTTAGTTCTGGCCTGGTTGAGAGCCTCCTGAAGGCTGCCTTAGACTCCGGCGTGGCCCGTCCAGCATTGGCCTCAAGGTCGGGCCCACCTTGGAAACTTCAGGTTTCCAAGCCCAAGATGGTGCTAAGAACCCAGCTTCCAGGATCCTGAACCTCCTGGGACAAGGATCTTTGCCAGGGGGTCACCACCTTTGTGGAATTGCCTGGCTGGCGGTAGTGCTCTAGGCTGTCGGAAACTGAAGCTGTTTTCCGCGTTTTCCTTTCAGTTTACCATTAAGCCTTTGGATAAGAAAATCGATGTCTTCAAATTTAACTCCTCAAAGCTTCGTGTCAATAAGCTGGTAAGTTAAGATCCTGGTTTTTATTACGGACTGTAGTTTTTCTGTGAAACTGAAAGCCTTTTTTGAAGCAGTATCAGAGCGACCTGTTGTGAGGTGTAAAATGACAACCTGCTTGGTGTGCGCTTTCCGAATCAGCCTTGAAAGACTTCTCTCTGGCTCACCGGAAGAGTCACACTTACGGGCTTCCCTGGTGGCTCAGCTGGTAAAGAATCTGCCGGGAATGCGGGAGACTTGGATTCTGTCCATGGGTCGGAAAGATCCCGTGGGGAAGGAAATGGCAAATACCCACCCGAGTATCCTTGCCGGGAAAATCCCATGGACAGAAGAGCCTGCTGGGCTACAGTCCATGGGGTCCCGAGAGCTGGACATGACTTAGCCACTAAACCACCACCAGCAAAAGGCCAAATCTACATTTTGTGATGAGGAACTTTTTAAAGTTATTTTTATTAAACTACTTTATACATATGAAAGGATAAGTATAATGTATCTGTGAGATATAAAGAATGACAGGATAAACAACTCCTTAGCCACCACCCAGCTTTAAGAAATGCCACACTCCCAGACTTCCTCCCTGGTGGCCCAGTGGCTGACTGAGGCTCTGCGCTTTCGCTGCAGGAGACATGGGTTCAGTCTCTGGCTGGAGAAGTTCCACCCACCACGCAGTCTGGCAGAACAGAAAAGAAAAAAGAAAGAGCACACTCCCATCACTGTGGGAAGCCCCTCCCACACTGGCACCCTGCCAGCCCCCTGCTTCCCAAGGGTGACCAGTGTTCTCAGCTGTGTGCTAAGTACCGCCGCCCCCCACGATATTCAAGGACTTTTATTTCACGTATGGCAAAACAAGGACACTAGCAAACTTTGTATGTTCTTGAAATGTATCTATGTGCTGTCAACTGTGTTCCTCTGTTACTTGCCTTTTTTTACCTTTTTTTTTTTTGAGCTTTATCCATGTTGATGCTTAAAAATATGGTCCTGAGTGACTGAGCGCACACTCCGCTGCTGTATACTATTCCATTGTGTATTGTATGAAACATGTTTTTTCCCTCCACGCTCCTGTTAGTAGGCTTTCTGCGTCTGTGTCTGCCCACTGGTGTACACGGGCAGTCGCTGCCCGGGAGTTGAGAGCACGTCTCCGTGTAGCCCTGCACGCAGCCCGTGTCCGCGGGTGTTCACATGTCCCCTGCTTTCCTGGCCACAGATTCTCCAGCTGTGTATTGGGAATCACGACCTGTTTATGAGGAGAAGGAAGGCTGATTCTTTGGAAGTCCAGCAGATGAAAGCCCAGGCCCGGGAGGAGAAGGCCAGAAAGCAGGTGAGCGGGTGTTGGAACTGTTGCCCCAGGGGGGGCCTTGGCCCGGAGGTCAGGGGCGGCCACACTCTGATCATGAAAGTGCCTGCTCTCATGTGACCCCTGTTGGATCTTTCTGGCTGATGAAATGATGGTGGGACGTCAGCCCTGGAAATGAGGAATAAACTGTAACAGGGTATCTCAAAGACGCGTCCCTGGTTATTTCTCCAATGAAGTGAGTGAAGCGTGGTCAGCGCAGGTTCGGGCAGAGATAGCCAAGCCCACAGGCATCCATCCGTCCATCTTTCTATCCGTCCATCTACCCATCCATCCATCTCTGGCCCGTGCAGCTAAGCTTTCGTTCTTTCTGCCTGCCCGTCTCCTGTGCCCAGCCTTTTTCTTTTCTAATTAGCTGGTGATGGAATACAGAGCGCACCCAGCAGCCCGCTGATAGAATGCTAATTAGGCCCTGGCCGCACTTCCCCTGCAGGTCAGGCTGGGCGGCACAGCGGCCGCAGTGGGAGGTGCCGGGAGCCTCCGTTAGCATCTGTTATCAGCCCGGACCATCCGCACCATTGTTTTCGGCTCATAGACCTTCCTGACTCACGGAAACCCACATGGCTTATGTGAGCCTCGCCGCTGCAAATGTCAGTCGTGGTTGTGGGTGAACTACCAGACAGAGGAGCAGCAGCTGCAATCAGCTGCCCTCGGACTTGCAGGCTCGGAGGGTGATGATTCGTCTGTGTGTAGCTCTCAACTTCAGATCCTCCAAAGAGGCTGGCTCCTGGCCCCGGGATTTAGGACGAAATGCCCAGTTGGATCCATTGTGCTCCCGGCTCTCCATCTCTGCTCTCTTGAGACGTCAGGCCATAGACATACTCACTGGGATGCTTTGTGTGTGTATGTGTGTGTGTGCGCGAGGTGGGGTGGGGGAGGGCAGAGGAATGGGTTTTGTGGGACAAGAAATGCTTGTGGGCCAGCACGGGGTCATAGAGGCAACTTCAAAAAGAGCCCTCTCTGCCCTCCTTATGGGCAGAGCAGAGCTTAGAAGTGAGAGATCTGAACAGGGCAAGGAAGCGTGTAAGCCTCCAGGCTGTGCAGAGAGTAACGTGAACACACCCCTGACCCACACTGCTGCGAGGATGGCAGATGCACGTTCCTGACATCTGGCAGCCACAGGTTAGGGGCTCCGTGGCCCAGCAGGACAGACGTTGACCTTGGTGCCACATGTGGGACTTAGTCTGAGACCCCGGTGAATGACTTAACCTGCCAGGCCTCCATTTTCTCATCTGTCAAGTGGAGCTGAGGATCTGTCTTCTGCATCTCAGATCAAAGGACACGCTGTACCTGCGGGTCTTTGTGGCTGAAACCGCTTTGCAAACGGGGCCATTCCTTATGATTGAGGTGGAGGTCTCATGGAAGGAGCAGTGCTGGGAGCAGAAGGGATTGTAGGCATTTTTCAAGCAGATGATAATGGGGATCTAGTCATCCACGTAATGGAAATTCTAACATGGTAGAAATCGAGAACAAATTGGCCAAGCTTTTCATTGACCTGGAAGAGGAAAATTGGAGAAGAATTTGCAGGATTTTATTGCTTGTCTTTGCATTATTCCTTCGATGCCCAATGCCTTTTTTTTTTTTTTTGCTTAGTATTTAGGAAAAGCAGCAGTCTTAGAAATCTTGAGTTGGGGAAAAGGTTAAAGCAAGAAATAAGTCATTAGATGTGCTTTAAGTATTTAAGGGGGAAAGTAGTGCAGTGGTCATTCTGGCTCCTGCTTCCCTAACTCAGCGAGGGCCCTGAGAGCACAGAGAGAGGCCCTTGTCCTCTTCTGGTTCCCCTTATTAAGCTCGGCACGTGGCCCAGTTAATTCAGCGATCCAGAAGGCCAGGGAGGCGGCGCTGGTGGCTTAGCGCTGGTGCCGCGAGGAGCGGGCCCCGTCCCCTCCCGGCTCCTTCCTGTCGCAGGCCTGGCTCGGGGGTTGCCTCCGCATGAGGCTGTGGGGTCTGCACCTCGGCTGCTGCCGCCTCCTCTGTGAAGTGCAGCATGCCGGCTGTTGATGCGTCACACGGACGACGTCATCGCCCGGGGTCGGAGGCGAGAGTGGAGCCGTTGCTGATGAGACTAGGGGTGTGGGAGGGGCCCGTGGGTGCAGGGGAGAACGCAGTCTGTCTCTGCAGCTGCCCCTCGGGAGGAGCCTGCGTTGCATCCTCTGAGCCGCAGAGCAGGGCCACCGGGGTCTCCCTGCACGAGGGCTGCGTTGGCCTAGTAGCTGCTTCCACACACACCTGCACGAACGCGCCCGTCCATCCCAGTGGAGGCTGGCTCCGCGTGCCGCTGTGTGTTCATTTGCCGCTCGATGATTTTTCAAGGAGCACGGCTTGCCACTCAACAAGCTGGTTCAGAAGGATGGAGGGTGGTGGGCGAGAGGAGTCACGCTGGCTCCCTAAAGTGCAGGGAGGAAAGGGGTCCTCAGAGGGAGACCCTGGCACTGGGCGTCCGCAGGTCGTGGGCCCCCGTGACCAGTGGCCACGTCTCCCCCGCAGATGGAGCGGCAGCGCCTCGCTCGGGAGAAGCAGATGCGAGAGGAGGCTGAGCGCACGCGGGACGAGCTGGAGAGGCGGCTGCTGCAGATGAAGGAAGAGGCGACGATGGCCAACGAAGCCCTGGTGATGCCCGCGGGGCCGGGTCCCGGGAGGGGGCTCGGGGTCGGGGTCGGGCCCCAGAGAGCACGGCGTGGCCGCTCACTGTGACGTCTCAGCTTAGAAAGCCCCGGTGACGCCCGCGGGGCCGGGTCCCGGGAGGGGGTCGGGGTCGCGCCCCAAAGACCATGGCGTAGCCGCTTGCTGTGACACCTCGGCTTAGAAAGCCCTGGTGACGCCCGCAGGGCCAGGTCCCGGGAGGGGGCTCGGGCTCGGGCCCCAAAGAGCACAGCATAGCCACTCGCTGTGATGTCTCGGCTTAGAAAGCCCCGGTGACGCCCGCGGGGCCAGGTTCCGGGAGGGGGCTCGGGGTCATGCCCCAAAGACCATGGCGTAGCCACTGGCTGTGATGTCTCGGCTTAAAAAAAAACATTGCTTTCTTTCCACCTGTGTTTGCAGGAGCAGACTTAGGCTGAGCTCAGCCTCCCAGGACAGGCAAACTTGACTCACCGTGGGTCACCTTTCCCCGGGGTGTCTCAGCCTCGGCCCCCCGCTCATCCAGCCAGGTGGTCCCCTGGTGGGGGCCGTCCTGTCCACTGAAGGCTGGTTGGCCGTGTCCCTGGCCTCTGCCCGCTGGAGTCCCCATTTGTGACGATCAAATTCATTTCTAGACCCTGGTGTGTCCCATGAGGGCACAGTTGCCCCGCTTTCGAACCACTTCTTTAAAGAGCGAGAAGGACAGAGTTAAGCTGGTTTTCTCCCTCATAAAGTGTACCCTCAGCTCAAACGGGCCCCTGCGGATGGACCCCCTGAAGGGCCTTCTCAGCAGTTGAAGGGTGTGGCTTGGGGACCAGCAGGGCCCCAGGGTGTCCAAAACACTGGTTCTTGCTGACCTGGGTGTCTGAGACCTGAGCATTGTGGGAGGACAGGAATGGGACACACCCCCCCCAACATTTTTCTGCTGAACCGCGTTCCTCTCTACAGATGCGGTCCGAGGAGACAGCCGACCTGTTGGCTGAAAAGGCCCAGATCACAGAGGAGGAGGCGAAGCTCCTGGCCCAGAAGGCGGCAGAGGCCGAGCAGGAGATGCAGCGCATCAAGGCCACGGCCATCCGGACGGAGGAGGAGAAGCGCCTGATGGAGCAGAAGGTGCTGGAGGCCGAGGTGCTGGCGTTGAAGATGGCCGAGGAGTCGGAGAGGAGGTAAGCGGGTCCCCGCACCACAGGTCCATCTCCTGGGCCGGCCACAGGCCCCTTCCCGCACGGCCAGAGGGGCTGGAGCCGGGCGGGTGCAGGGATACAGTTCTCTGGTTCCGTGGACCGCAGTCCAGACGTGCCTTTGCACTGAGCCCCTGTCCCTCAGATGGTCATGTTTGCAGGAAAACTGCCGAGCTTATTCACAGGCTGCTTTAGCTGAGAAGACATGAGACTTTTCTTACATTTACACAATATGCCTCCCTTTTTTTTTGAGAGGCGCTTGGGGAGACAGCAGTATTCACCATGCTCTATAGGAGGGACTGGGGCTGGACAGGCCACCCTGGCTCACAGGCAGGTCCAAGGATAGAACTGTGGTCTGTGCTTTGCAAAGACGATTCGAGGCTCTGGGTTGTCCTTGTCCCACAGCCATCAGATGAACACTGGCTCGTTCCTAGTCTGAACTTTCTAGAGGGGTTCCGCTTTCGTGTACCTCCAGCTCCTCCTGTGTCTTCTGTGGAGCTGACGGCCCCTCCTCTCCTTGCAGGGCCAAGGAGGCCGATCAGCTGAAGCAGGACCTGCAGGAAGCCCGCGAGGCAGAGCGAAGAGCCAAGCAGAAGCTGCTGGAAATCACCACCAAGCCCACGTACCCGGTGAGCCTGGGCTGCTAGCCACCTTGCTTCCAGCCTCGTAGGTTCCCTGCCCTCCCAGCCCTCAGGGTCCCTGGCGGGGCCCTCGGGGTGACTGGTAAGCAAATACACGGCAGAGTGAGCAGAGCAGAACATTCTAGGGCCTCGAAAGCGAGGTGTGTAGGGAAGCAACGTGGGTTAAGCAGAGGGACAGGGAAAGAAGTACAAAAGAGTAGTAAACAGTACCGATTACAGTCTTGCGGGGCAGGCGGTGGGAGAGGTCTGTTGGGGCCGTGTTTCAGGTGACCCTCTGATCTGGGAGGAGAAAGTCGTCCCATCTTGCTGCCTTACCTCCATCTGCTTTAGGGGTGGGCGCACTGGGCCCAGGGCTTCTGAGGCCTCTGGAGGGTCAGCGGGTGACGCGGCGGTGCCCTCTGTTCTTGGGGAACCAACCCTTCTGATGATCAGGTTTCTCCTTCACAGCCCGTGAACCCACTCCCAGCACCACTGCCTCCCGACATGGCAAGCTTCAGCCTCATTGGCGACAGCCTGTCTTTCGACTTCAAGGACACTGACATGAAGCGACTTTCCATGGAGATCGAGAAGGAGAAGTACGAGTCCCTGGCCTCCCTGGGGCCCCGCGTGGGCAGCCTATCCCTAACCCCATGAAGGCTTGCCCTGTCCTTGCCCGCCGGACGCTCACAGCACTCTTGCCTGTCTCTCCCAGCTGCTCGTCTCTTTGTGGGCCGCTCTGGTGGCTCAGGCAGTAAGGAATCCACCTGCAGTGCAGGAGACCTGGGCTCAATCCCTGGGTCAGGAAGACCCCCTGGAGGAGGGCGTGGCTACCCACTCCAGCATTCTGGCCCGGAGACTCCCATGGACGGAGGAGCCCGACGGGCTGCAGTCCACAGGGTCACAAAGACTCAGACTCGACTGAGTGACTAACACGTTCGCCGTTGCTCCCCGGAAGAGGAGCTTCCTGGTTGGAAATGAAGGGTGACAGACCAGCATTCAGTCTTGCGGGATGAAAATGACACCCGATGGGTGACCCGGAGTTTACAGCGGCTTCAGAGCTCACCCACAGGCTGGGCCGGGCTGTTGGGGGTCTCCCAGCCAGTCAGACCCTGTTCAAGTGTCGGCCGGGCTCTGACCTGGTGGTGGAACGTGCTTCCTAGCCGTGTTCTCTGGCGGCCGCGCTCAGCCCGCCCTGAGCTGACCTCCTCCTTTACTTCATGGTCGGGGGCCGTGGCCCTGAGACGGAAGGGAACCTCCCCCCTATAAAGAACATTTAACCGGGGTCCCCTGCTCTGAGCCGTAGGTAAATCAGCCCCCGTGCCACCCCGGCCAGGGGACTGTCACGGCAGCTACGTGGCGTGGGGTGCCTGGTGACACGGTTCTTTAACGTTCACTTCACTTCATTGCCACCAGCTGACTTCAGAGGCAAGCCTAGTGTTCCTGTTATCAACAGGAGCCCAGACTTAGAGCGCCTAGGAAGTCACCCAGCACCACACTGTGGATGAGGGCAAATCGGCGGTTCAGCCCCTCGCCCACCTGACTCTGTAGGGCAAGCGCCCTCACCTTGCTTGGTGTCCTCGGGTAACCGGCTTGGTGCCCAGCACGGGCAGCCCCAGGCCAGTCAGTGTGTCCTGAGGACAGAGGGCCCCAGCGTCCCTGACTGTGGCGCCCGCGGTATGAGTTCCCCTCCCCCTTCTCCGCATCCTAGGCACGTTCAGCGTTACCTGGCCACAATCGGGGTGAGCTGCGTCCTGTCCATTCCCTGCTCTTTTGCAGTTTATGTTTCCTTACTCAGTCCCCGTGAGCATCTGGGCAGAGTCCATAACCAGCCTTGGGAATCCCTTCAGAACGTCCCCTTGGGTCTGGGAGGGCCCAGTCAGCCTGGCATGCCCAGGCGGTCAGACATCCCGCGGGTGGCCTCCCTCACAGCGTGTCTGCCTGCAGACGGTGGCAGGCATATTTCTCTTTCCGGTGTTGGCTGTGTGAGCGTCTGGCCCAGAGCAAGTAGGGATGGGGCCACGGCCTGTCCGAGAGGTCCACCAGCATGGAGTCACTTCTCCAAGAAGGGCGTGGCTCCCCTGGTGGCTCAGACAGTAAAGCGTCTGCCTGCAATGCAGGAGACCCGGGTTGGATCCCTGGGTGGGTCTGGGAGATCCCCTGGAGAAGGAAAAGGCAACCCACTCCAGTGTTCTTGCCTGAAAAATCCCATGGACAGAGGAACCTGGCAGGTTATACTGTCCATGGGGTCACAAAGAGTCGGACGTGACTGGGCGACTTCCGTTGCGAGACGAGGACATTGTTCTTGGTTCTGGGAGGCTGGCTCCTTGTGTTGTTTCTTGGACAGAACTTGGAAGCTGTCTGTTAGCCGCTACTACCGGTAGGACAGCTTACCGAGGCTCTGCTCCCCCTCCTGCTTAATCCTGACCTTGGCTCCGTGGTGGTCATCCCGACTTCATGGCC
This sequence comes from Oreotragus oreotragus, assembly GCA_006410675.1. Taxonomy (NCBI): domain Eukaryota; kingdom Metazoa; phylum Chordata; class Mammalia; order Artiodactyla; family Bovidae; genus Oreotragus; species Oreotragus oreotragus. The sequence goes on along the minus strand of SJYX01002702.1, from coordinate 100,659 downwards.
GAGAAGCAGATGCATTCCCCCGGCCCATGAACGGCCGAGCAGAGACCTGAGCCCCCGGCTCAGGCTCCGGGTCCCCGGGCGAAGCCGCTCGTGGGTCTGCGGCCTCTGAGCCACAGCGGGGCTCACCCTCTGCCAGCCCCATGACACGCTTGTCCTCTCGCCGGCAGAGTGGAGTACATGGAGAAGAGCAAGCACCTCCAGGAGCAGCTCAACGAGCTCAAGACCGAGATCGAGGCCTTGAGACTCAAAGAGCGGGAGACGGCCTTGGACCTGCTGCACAGCGAGAACTCCGACCGGGGCGGCGGCGGCAAGCACGACACCATCAAAAAGGTACCGGCCCGCCCGCCTTCTGCGCTCAGGGTGGCCACTCGCGAAGTGTGAGCTCGGCGTCTGGCTCCCGCGGCAGCCGAGGCGTCACACTGCTGTCGTGGTTTTTTTAAACATGTACTTAGTTGAGGGAGTTTTTTTTTTGACTCATGCCAGGAAGGGAAGTTACTCTGCCGATGACTGTGAACCCTCTGGCCTGATGGAAGGGGAGCTTGTGTTAAGAGCTCTGATGAAATGAATCATGGTTACAGAACAAGTTTCGATCCATCATTTACCAGTAAAGCAATGCTGTCTTTCAAGCCGAGGGGAGTTCTGCCCAGGGAGCTGCCTTAATGAGAAAGCAAAATGAAAGGGAGGCTGTCGAGACTGGCCCCTCCCTCTCAGCTTTTTGTGTGTCTAAGCGGCGTAGGACTGTAAAATTCCGTTCTTGATTCAGAACCAAATTCTGAATGTTAAGCTTTCGTCCAGACTTGAAAAGAAATGTCTGGAAGCACCTTAATGTTTTAAAAGATGAGACTCCCATTTATGTTGCTAACCAGTTTCGTGTCTTTTTCTCCATGGATGTTTCGGGCTTTCAGCCCTTGGGAGGAAGCTGAGTCCCACACTGTCAGCCCAAGAGTATACTTGTCTTCTGCTGGGCAGAGCAGAAAGGTCCTCTCCCGCCAGGTGACGTCAGCTCCTGACACTTTCCCCTAGAGCCAGGAACACCTGTCACATGAGGGTCAGTACGACAAGACTCTTCAGTGAGCTTAGATGGTGATAGATGTGTTTAATTTTGTACCCTTTACCCGAGCCTTTAACATTAGTCTCCCAGTTGGAGGACTATTGTCAGTGGTTAAGCTGTATCTGAAAACCCTAAGAGGTGTGTGTACCTGCCATCACACAGGGGGACAATCGGGTGTCCCGAATCCTTCCTCCTGACTCCAGTGAGCATTGGCACCAAGTAGCAAATTCCTTTTAACAGCATGACCGGGAAGAAGAGACCTCCCCCACCATCCTTGCTCCTCTTTCCCCCAGCTTCTGTAACTTAACGGCTTTCCCTCCTGGACCCACGTCTGAAACTCTGAGCAGAGAGGGGAGCTAGAGCGAGGCCTCAGCCTGTGGGCAGAGAGGAGGAAGGACCAGCTGGCCAGGGAGCCGGCCGGGCCTCCAAGGAGCTGCCTTGGACCCCTCCCCACTCCACTCTCTCTACCCCACCGCCCCGGGCACTGGCTGTATGTAGCTGCCCCACAGCCCCCTGGGTGCTGAAAGCTGTGGAGATCCCCATTTCCAAGCCGAAAAAAACAAACGAGTGAAGTCACCAGTCACAGTTTCAGACCCGGTCTGAAAGCATTTTGCAAGTGGCACGATGACACGTGACATTGTTGATATCACAGGGTGTGTTTTCTGTTTTTCTTCGTTTTTATCTTGCTGGTTTAGCCTCAAGCCCAAGGCAGAAGACCTATCTGCATTTGAGCCCTCACAGTAGGTTATGCCCAGGTACTCTATGTGGTGATGGGACCGCCCTCTGTGGTACTAACCCCTGCATGAGCTTGCCTGTCTGTGTCCCCGGGGCCGCGCCCAGCCCTCCCGGGGGGGCAGGCGGCACCTGGGGCCTGGCCGCAGCATGCTTGAGTCTGAGAGCAGATGTCCCCCCTGTGGGGCCAGGCCGACCTCCAGGCCCCTGGGGGCCGCCTCGTTCGGAAGAGCGTGTCCCGGGGCTGTCAGCCCAGCAGTCCTTCCTTCACGTGTGTCGTTGTTGGGCTGGGGAAGGTCATGGCTTCTTGTCCGGTCAGGTGTGTCTCAAGTCCTTTGTCTTGGTGGCGTCCCCCTCCCATAAATAACCCTAGCATGGGAACGGGGTCTGTTTGGGTGTCTTTTTAACTCGAGATTGTGACCTTTCATGTGGTGACAGCCTCTGAAGACCCGTCCGCAGTCACACCTGGCAGCTCCTGGTCGGGGGACCGGCGTGGGGTGGGGAGAGCTGCCCGTGCTGCTTTGCCTTCCTCTAGAACCGCCCCCCAACCCCCAGTTTCTGTCCACATCTATCCTCTTTTCAAGTAAAGCAAACCGCTAGCACGGGGGTCTGAGCCGCGGTCAGGCTCAGTGGACTGTCTGTCCACCAGAGAGCGCGCTGACGGCCGCCTCGGCGGGAACTCCCGTCGGGATGGCGCAGTCCTGGCCAATGGGCGGTCAGCACTCGCCAAGTGAATTAATGGAATGATTGCTGCTTTCCTTCTGCGACAGTTCATTATTCTCCCCACAGGCCTAGGCAGTGGAGAGAATTCATTACGTACAATAATAAAATGACACTCTCCCCCTGCTCCTCGCCCGGACCGCGGCAGCACCCGCGCCAGGGAGCCCGCCGACCCCCGCGCTCACATGTGGACGTGTTCTTTGCTATCCTCACTCCCAGGATAAAACAAGCCCATTGGAAGCTTTGAATCAAAAAGTGCGATCTGGCACAGGAGAGATCCTATTTGTGGTTGCCATCCAAGCGGGAGAGGTTAGCTATTAAAGTCCCAGATGGATCTCATTATAAGATGGAGTCGATCTGTCAGTGGTTCCAGGAACCCCTGGCGTGAACCACAATTTGTGTGTGACACTTTTATTTAGCGGGCTCCTGTTTCTCGAGCTTTCATGCCACGTGCTGGCATTGAACACCCCGTCAGCAAGTGGTGCATGCTCTGTGCTGGGCAGGAGTGAGAACCATGAAGTGAGTGGGCCAGGTGGCACAGCACCCGGGCTGGGCCCACTGTAGCTTCCTGGCCCCGGAGCGAGCACAGGGGCCCACGGAAAGCCCATTTTTTGTTTCAGTCTGGGCTGTCAGATATTCTGTGTCACCGTACTCTTCTACCTTGGGATGATTTCATCTCTTCTGTCTGTAATGATTCAGAACGTTTCAGTTCTTCAGGGGCCCAGTTCTGACCATCAGTCCTCACTGAGCTGTGATCACAGACAAATGAGGTTTGATTTGTAGTCAAACGTGTATTGCTCCTAGGACATGCACAGATGCTTTTTTTTTTTTTTTTTTTTTAATTGTCTTGATATGAACTTGTTTTCAAAGTAGGCTGGCTGCAAGCTCCGGTTAACCCAGAATTCAGATTAATCGAGGGTTAATAAAATGGAGTTGGCTCTCAACACAGCTGGACTTAATCTCAACATCACAGAACAGGCAGTGGTAGCTTTTGCTACATATGAAGTTGGAGGGGAGGCACATTCTGGACTTTGGTGGTTCCAGCAGCCAGTAACCAAGCCTGCCGGCCAGCCACCTACCATGCCGGGGTAGCTCTGGCCTTGTGCCTGGGCTGTGGTCTGGGCCAGAGTGAGCCTGCTGGTGCTGCTGCCGAGTTGCTTCAGTTGTGTCTGACTCTGTGCAACCCGGGATTCTCCAGGCAAGAACACTGGAGTGGGTTGCCATTTCCTTCTCCAATGCATGAAAGTGAAAAGTGAAAGGGAAGTCGCTCAGTCGTGTCCGACTCTTAGCGACCCCATGGACTGCGGCCCACCAGGCTCCTCTGTCCATGGGATTTTCCAGGCAAGAGTACTGGAGTGGGGTGCCATCGCCTTCTCCAAGACTGAGCCTCGGTTCAGTTCAGTTCAGTTCAGTCGTGTCCGACTCTTTGCGACTCCATGAATCACGGCACGCCAGGCCTCCCTGTTCATTACCATCTCTCGGAGTTCACTCAGACTCATGAGAAATACCTCCGCAGGCTCTGAGATGTGGGCACGCAGACTGTCAAGGGCACAGCTCCATCTAGAAAGTCCAGGGTGAGACATGCAGATCGGTGGTAAACTGAAGGGTTTCCATTGTCCTGAAGCTCGTCATTAATCTTGGTTCAAACCAGCCTGCATTGATTTTGTTTTGTTTCATTTTCCGTGTCTTCTGATCACAGATTCCTTCGAGGAAAGACTGGTTCCCCTCCCTTTGGCCGTATTCCTCCCCCTTTGCTCTCCACCTCCCCCTCGAGGCCTGTGTCTGTCTCAGCAGAACCCTCTGGGGCTGGTGACACTTAGGATAAATTCCAAGGGTTTCCCGGGGCAGGGGTTACCATGTTCCTGTGCCAGTGCCAAGAGGCAGTCCAGTCTGCCTCACCGAGGCCAGCGGCTCTGCCACTTCCTTCCTCTGTAATTCTTACCTTCGGCTAAGGTCAGTGTCCTCACCTGTAAAAGGGGAATAAAACAGTTCATGCCCCTCAGGATTTTCATGAGGATTCAGTGAGTTCCCTGCAGGCTTCCCATGTGGTGCAGTGGTAAAGAATCCATCTGCTGATGCAGGAGACGCACGCACACAGGAGACGCGGGTTCCATCCCTGAGTCGGGAAGATCCCCTGGAGAAGGAAATGGCAACCCACTCCAGTATTCTTGCCTGGGAAATCCCATGGACAGAGGAGCCTGGCAGCTACAGTCCACGGAGTTGCAAAGAGTCGGACATGACCGAGCACAGGATGGCACGCAGTTCCGTGCAAAAACTCCATGAGGGCGTGAACTTACGTAAAGAACAAGCCTGCTGGGGAGCCTGGGCTGGGAGGCACCACACTTACGTGACAGCGCAAGGCGTGCGCATCCAGTGGTCCTTTAGCTTCCACGTGCTGGGAGGCGCGAGGCGTGCGCATCCGGTGGTCCTTTAGCTTCCACGTGCTGGGAGGCGCGAGGCGTGCGCATCCGGTGGTCCTTTAGCTTCCACGTGCTGGGAGGCGCGAGGCGTGCGCATCCAGTGGTCCTTTAGCCTCCACGTGCTGGGAGGTAAAAGCTTTTAAAAAGCCGGGACAAGCCACACCGATGGTGCTGTGTGATCTGGATCCGCAAGGCTGGACTTTTCTGCTCCCGCTGATCTTCGCTGCACATTTCCATCCTCTCCCGATGGATAATCAGCACAACTGGTTTGACATTTGCATCCGAGTCTGAGCGGCACCAGCGATCAAAGGCTGCCCTTGGGAACGTAGACCCATGTCATTCTCTGGGTGGCGGGGATCGGGGGAGGAGAGCAGCAGCGGCACGTGTTCCTGGCCTCTGGGTCTTCTGAACGAGGGCGTGGGGTCCGGCAGTGAGGCTCGGGGAGCGGGAAATGGTGGGGGGCTTGAGCCTCTTGCCTTCAGAGCCACCGTGCCGACGAGGTGCGTGGTGGCGCGATGCGATTTAGCTGCATAGCGCACTGTGGAGGTGGCACCGCGGTCGCACCCCTCACCCCACCCCTTCTCGAGGGGCGGCGTCATTCTGGACTGGTCTGAGCGCCAGCAAGCTTGTCCTCGTGTCTCGTACCTGTGCTCTCTGAAGAAGCACAGCATCTCAAAGGCAGTCGACAGATGAGAAATCCTGGAGGTCAGAGAGCTGAGAAAGCTTATTTCCTTCGTAAGTGGTGCGAACCACCGAGGCCCTGCTGTGGTTTCTGCTGGTGGGGAGGCGGCAGTGAGGAGCCTCAACACGTCTCTGAAGCTCAGCTGCCGCTCTCAGATCAGAAAGACATAAAAGACCAGTGACATCTTCAATTTGCGGGGACTCCCTCTGGAGCCGCAGGGCTGGGAGTCAAGTGCAGCAGTTAAAACACCAGGGGCATGATCAACCCCAGGGCGAGGGTGGACTCGCGCGAGAAGCGTCCCTCCTGGCCAAAGCCACTGGCCGGCCTCTCTCTGCATTGCCTGCCGGGACCTGGGACCCTTCACAGGCTGTGCTGCTGGTGTGGTTGACACACTCAGTGCTCCCAGACCCATCTCAGGGACCCACTTGGCTCAGCCTCTTTGCCAAAAGACCACGATCCAGCCCCTCCTTTGGGCGGGTCGCTTCAGCTGGGTGAGCCCATTCCCTGTGGGAGGTATCGAGGAGCCCACAAAGCCTGCCTTGCCCTCCAAGGATATCTTGCCCCCGTTTGGACGTGCCCGAGGGCACCAGCGGGCTTTATTTGATGTTTGAGCCAAACATCTCATCTGGTCCCTCCGCACAGCCTGAACGCGTCCGTGCCGCTTCCCTCCAGCACCTGACCCGTCACCACAACCACAGGAGGGACGAATCCGCCTGGAAACTCATTCTGCGGGCTCGAGGTTCTGTTCTGACGATCCCCGCCGTGATTTCCTTTCTGATGTTGGCGATTTGAAAAGACATGGGTCTCTGCACTGTTTCCCCCAGGTGCCCATGCTGAGCGCTCCTTGCCCGTCCGTCAGCCTTCCTGTGCCCAGCGAGGTGAAGCGGGCTGATTAGTCCATTTTCCAGGTGGAGAAGCCGAGCATCACCCGGGCAGCCGGAGATGCCAGCAGACGCCAGTTTCCAGGTGCCATTCAGCCTAAAGGATGCATAAGCCAAAGGCACCTTCCGGGTTTTCCCAGAAGCAGATAAAGTAGCTGATGCCAAACTGGATTTGTTCATGGCGGTGGACTTGGCCCCTCGTCCCACCTCCGTTTCGGGATAAGCATGTGGACAAGCTCTCTGCCCCTGTACACATCACCAGATGGCATTCGGGTGCAAGTTGTCAGCTAGCAAGATGACAGAATCCCTTAATCCAGCCAGTTCCCAGTCGCCATCCCCCTCCGCCGGCCCTGCCCCCTCAGCTTCTCTTCCGGAAAGGGAATGTTGATCACACCCCAAACCAGAGATTATGTGGGAATTCGCTGCTGCTTCTGGATTTGGCGTTCACCTTCCTGCTCCCAGTGGTGGAGAAGCCCCTCCTCCTTTTGCTTCTGTGCTGCCCCCGCGCCCCTCCCCAGCTCCTCTGTTCTCAGTACGTAGTGGCGGAGAGAATGCGTAACATGATTTTAGGGCTTGTGTTTCGATTCCCCTGCGTTTTTATGGGAAGAGCAGGGTCTCGGCCCCCTGGGGTTCTTAGGTTAGTGTCTGAAACGGGTTCAGCCTTGTGGGTCTCCTTGTCTACAATGAGTAAGACTTCCCCACTGCCCACCCGCGCTGCCTTTCTCTCTTCCCCCCCAGGGATGAGTGGGTCGGGGCGAGGCCCCCAGAGGCCAGTTGGAGGACTCCTGGCTCTCTGGTTAGTTTTCTTCTCCTGGCTTGATTGTAGAGCTTCTTCTCGCTGTCTTGTCACCGATCGCCCGAGTGGCTCTGTGTCCTGCCCACCCCCACCCCCGACGCCACCCGCTTTTCTTTAGGAGCCAGATTATCACAACGCGGCCTTGTGAATCAATTTTCTCTATGCGCTGATGAAAGTGTAATTCATCCTTAATCAGGCAGCCTTGCCGCTGCAGGCCCCGTGCCGGAATACATCTAGTTCTTCTCCCTTCACTTTGGGAAGCAGTGCCTGCCGCCCCCACCACCCCAAAAGGACTTTTAGAGGAGAGCCAGGGAGGAGGGAGCTGGCAGCCACCAGGCTGGGGGGCTGTGTTCCTCCAGCAGGGGGCACTCCTGGGAATGAATGAGGCTGGAGGAGCCTGAGAGCCGGAAGCCTTCCCTGCAGGGCGGGACAGCCCCTGCTGAGCCGGGTGCTTGTCTCGAGGCCTCTGGGCTGCTGTCTCTAGACCTCCTGGGACTCTCAGGAGCCGGCAGCGGCAGAGGGCTGCCTGAAGTCCTCGCCCAGTGAGCTGGAGGCCCCTGAGTCTGTCTTTTCTACACGTGCCCAAGTCCGGGAGAGGCGGCTGGCTACCAGGTCCTTCCCAGGGCCGGGGGAGCGAGCCTCCCGTCTTTTTAAGGGCACAGATACGGCTCCCGGATCTGAGCTTGTTTATTAGCTGGTTGGAGGTGTCTGTTCGGTCACACTGCACACAGCTTGGGTGGTGTGAAGAGGTCTCGGCCCTGCCAGGTGACCCCACCCAGGTGACCCCCCGATCCTGTCCTGCCCTTGCCCAGCCCGGTGGCAGTCACAGACAACGGGCAGTGCCATGGGGAGGTGGGCGGGAGCAGGAAGGCAACTCTGCCGGGCTTGTGTGTGTTAAGGCTGGGCAGGAAGAAGGGGCCAGGCCACAGGTGGACCAGACGCCCGCCCCCCGCAACACACACACACACACACAGACACACACACACACACCTGAAAGTGAAAACCACACTGTCCAGCTCTGCAGCCGGCAGAGAAAAGGAAGTTTGCTCGGAATGGAGCTTGGATTAGTGACAGACTTGAACAGCTGGTTCAGTCGAGAGAGAGAGAACTTAATTCCTCCTGCATTATTCACATGGCTGATCTGAATCAGGTTTTAGGAGACAGCAGGAAAAGAGGCGCGGTCAGCCCTGAGCCCGGTGAGGAGACTGTCATGGTCTTCTGTCATCCTCAGGGCGCCAGCGAGCGGGACCCGCTGAGGCCACGTGTCCTCACAAGGCTTCAGAGAAGGTGGAGTGGACCCCGCGGGTCCTAGATGGGGCAGCCTGTGTGTGCAAGGCCTCACTTGTCTGTCCACGTCCCCAGGCCCTTCTGCTCCTCCATCTACTGAAATGGGGGGGGTCCTCCTCTAGCCCTAGTCCTGGAGGTGCTGCCCACCCCCCCCACCTCCCCCCCACAAGCGGTCCCTCTGGGGGTGATGACGCATGTTGCTGGATCACCAAGGGGCTGCAGGGTCGGGGGTGGGCTCACAGGATGAGCTTCAGCTCTCCTGTGTGAAACGGCAGGACGCGAGGCCTCTGTCGGATCATCCCCCTCTGGTCCCTTGCCTGCTAGGCAGAGAGCCAGGAAGGTGGACGGAACACTGAGTGGCTTGTACACCTTGGGGGGTGAGACGGTGGCTGGGATCCCGGCCTCTGTGAGCCCATCTCCCGGAGTCTACGGAGACGACCACGGGGGCAGTTCACGCTGCAAAGGGCCGGCTGTGTGCCGTTTCCGCTAGGGCTTCCCTTCCTTGGTTAGGAACGCATCCTGCCTGAGGCTGCATGGTCAGTGTGACAGTCAGGGAGCTTTCCAGAAAGAGCTAGTGGTCAGGGATCCCACGGGTGAGGGGAGTAATCTCAAGCCCAGGGGCTGGGAGCATGGCTGGCAGACCCCAAGGGCGCATCTCCCAGCCCCTGGTCTTGAGTCCTCACATGGAGGAAAGAAGCCCAGGCTTCTCCCAGCAGACCCTCCCCAGCTTGCTCTCCAGCATGACCACGATCACGGCGTGATGCCCGAGATGAAGGATGCTGCTGAGTTGGGGCAGGCGGGGGCCGCCGTGGCCACTGGGAGGGTTCCAGCGGCGCCAGTCGGCTCGTGCGGGATTTTCCTCTGATGACGGGCTTCCTGTGGGAATTGGAACTGCCGTAGCTTCCCTGTTGGCTCAGAAGGTAAAGAATCTTCCCTGCAATGTGGGAGACCAGGGTTCCATCCCTGGTTGGGGAAGATCCTGGAGAAGGAAATGGCAAACCACTCCAGTGTTGTTGCCTGGGAAATCCCACGGACAGAGGAGCCTGGCGGGCTATAGTCCATGGGGTCACAAAGAGCGACTGAGCGACTCACACAGGATCTACATTTACACGAACTGTGCAGAAAGAGGGAGCGATGGGGCCAGGTCTGCCTGTGGGCCAGGGCTGGAATCCCAGGGCCCTTGGTGTCAGCAGCCATGTTGGCCACCTCTGTCTGGTGGGCCCACCCATCCGTCCAGCAGCCCGGAGACCACAGTACTGTCTTCTTGCTGAGGCCCTGCGTCCGGGGTGCCTCCCTGCTTCCGCGTGGCCAGGGCGTTGGGTCTGTCCCCGCACCTCTCCTTGGTTTGGGGCTCAATTGCTGCTCTTGCGAGAGAAGAGGTTAGTGTGGCTGGGGTCCAGGGATGCGTGCTGCCCACCCGACAAGTGCTTCGCCTGCTGACAAGCTCACGCTGGAGTGAGTAGCTGGAGTCTGGTGCTGGCACCTCGAGGGGACAGCCGGCACGCAGCTCGCGTAGACAATCCAGGAATTCTTGGCGCCACCATCGTACAAACGAGCAGCAGGCTCTCGGAGGCCTGCACAGGCCGGGCTCCCCGCCCGGGGAATGGCCAGGCCCCCCTCCTCGGGGGCATCTGCCTGCCCCACTTCAGCGGCCATGAGCCTTCCCCCTTCACCTGCACCCCTTCTAACCTGCGCTCTGCCCTGCATCCTGATCCCTGGAAGGCCAGGAGCCAGAGCTGGGGGAGGAGACGTGATCTCCTCTTAGTACCACTGATCACCAGCCGTAGCGTATCATCGGGCGTTTCTGATCACCCTGTGAGGAAGGGACCGTCAGGACCACCCCGTGGCTCAGCAGCCCGGGTGGGCTTTGGGCCAGGCGGTCTGGCTGTGCCTGTGACTGACTGGGTGTGTGTAAAGAAGGGCTGTGGCAAAGTGTGTCTCCTGCGGGTCCCCTGTCCCTAGAGGAGCTGACCTGAGGTCCCCCGGGCATGTTGGAGGGACCTGAATGATACACAGGCTTCCACCCCTTTCAGTCCATTCTCTCCCAGGACGGTTTTTGCCCCATCGGCTCTCTGGCTCTCTCTTCCGCATCCTGGTTCCCATCATCACCGAGCGTGTCCTTCCCAGTCCTTCTCGTCTGTTAGGGTTAGGGAGAAGCCCATCCTTCTAGAGGGAGTTCCGTCTCAGCAAAGAAATGAAAGCTCTCTGCATAGAGCTGGGCTTTCCAAAGGGCTTCAGAAATTGGTTCCACTGAAGGAAACAGCTCAGATGCCTCCCTGCATTTAGCTTGTTAGTCGGGAACTTCAAGGCCAAAAGATTTGGCAGGATTTAAAGAGCCGGCTCTCAAGCTGTCTCATTTCGAGTGCACTGATGCTGCGCGTCTTTGATGGTGAAGTGGTTGGGCTGGAGCCTTCCTCCCCCGCCCTTCACAGAGCCAAGCTCTTTGGATTCAAAGGCTGCCAGAGGTCTCTGAATGAGGGAATGGGCCAGGCCATCTAGCCTGCCCCTGTGGTTGAACTCCAGAGAAAAGGGGCCCAGAGAGGTCAAGCGTGTCTCTTGAGGCCACACAGCGAGCTGGTGATGGAGAATTAGCACCTGGGCCTCTGCAGCCCAGTGGGGAACTCTCGGATTTCCCCTGCATCTCACCACTCGTTGCAGTTACACCTGCATTTTGCTCACTCGACAAGCGGAGCCCCCACTGTGTGCACAGCACTAAGCCGAGAGGCTCGAGGGCACGAAGGTGGACGGACTGTGCGTGCTCTGTGTCCCCATCCCCAGAAACTCTCCTTAGCAAAGTCCCAGAGCTGGACATGGCGCGCACAGTCTCGCCGGCGTGGTTGATTTCAGGAGCAGAGCCTGGCGCTGGGAGGGTGCCCACGCCAGATGCTTCCGCTTGGGGAGCTCCTGGCAAGGGGCCTGCGGGGTTGGGGAATCAAGGTTTGGCAGCCCCGAGAGGTCGCAAACCCAAGTTCGGGCCTTATCTGCCAGCCAGGAGCTCCTCCCTTGGCCCTCCCCTTCCCTTCCACCTCTTCCCGGGGCTCCTGCCTCTCAGGAAAGGCCTGGGGCCCAGAGCATCCCCACCACCACCACGTGCTGCCCCCTCCCCGCCTGAACCAGCCCCACCTAGAAAGCCCGGTCCCTCCGTCCCAGTTTGTGGATGGAAACGCCCTCTCAGCTGCCAGGTCATGGGCAAGTCGGCTCTGGGGTTCCCTGGAGAACCGGGAGCAGAAGAGACGAGCTGGTCCTCACGTGATGTGGGCCTGCCCCGCCCGAGGCCCATCACCTTGCCCCAGCAGCACGCCCAGGGCCTGAGGAATGAGACGCCGGCGCTGCCGAGCTGACCCTCGAGCCCTGGCGTGGGTAGCACGCCTTGTAGACGGGGATGGAGGAGTCTCTTCAAATGCCCTGGGATCTTCCACCCGCCAGCCATCCCTCCCTCCTGAGTGTCCTCACTGGTTACCAATCCGAGTCCTTGGACGACCCTGGAAACTTGCTTGGGGCTGACCACTAGCTTCTCGAGCCGTCTTCCCTTTCATTCCAAACCCGCTTCGAGCTTAGTCCCCAAGGCAGGAGGATGTCCTGTTGTGAAAGGAGAAGCCAGCCCCGCCTTCACCATCTTCTCTGCTTCCTTACAGCTCACCCTGCAGAGCGCCAAGTCCCGAGTGGCCTTCTTTGAAGAGCTCTAGCAGGTGACCCAGCCACCCCAGGTTCGGCTGCTTCTGCCCGCCTGCCCCTGGCACCGACGGGATGGGCCCAGCACCGTGGGAGCCGCCCGAAGGCGGGCCGAGCGGAGAGCCCAGGCCTTTCATGTGCAATTGCCTTGAACTATGACCCGGCAGAGGGTTCTCTCGTGGGGTTCTAGTTCTCCTGACCTGAGTCTTGAGGTCTTTTAAGAAGTATTTGTCTCTCCTTGTCTGATGTGGGATCCTATGCTTCCTTCGTCCAAAGCACCCTGGAGTGTGTGTCTTACTGTCCCGACCTCCCCCGCCCCGGCTGACCGCCCCGGTCCCCCGGCTGGGAAGTGGCTGCAGGGAGGGGAGTACACAAGCCCCCTGGAGACCCAGAGGCTGGTGCCATCCCCCACCCCTGCCCCCAGGGTTCCAGAACATTCATCTCCTTCCCTGGTGAGGAGCTGGCGTGGAGAGAAGGTGGCCCAGAGTGGCCCGTCTGCTCCACGTCATCGGAGAGCTCGGCCATGTCGAGCCCGGAGGAGATGGGTGCTCGGCCCGGGCACCCCCGGGGGGGGCAGCGCTCTGGCCGCCCGTGGTGGGGAGTGGGAACGCAGCTGCACCCAGGGAAAACCCGGCCCAAGCTGTGGTGAAGGACTGGCTGCTGGCAGAGGGCCTGGGAGGCCAGCCAGGCCTGCACCTGGAGCTTGCACCCTACGAAGCACTCGCTGCCTCTCTCCTGCCCGCTCAGACCCAGGTCTGAGAGGCAGGCACAGGCGGGGTGGGCCTCTCCGGCCAGAGGCTCTCCTGCATCTGGCAGGACCACCAGGGGGTTTCCGCCGCTCCAGACAGCCCAGCCACGACCAGGGTCTCTGCAGGGCTCTTGAAGGCCCCACGGGGATGCCTCACTGGCTGCGGTTAGTCTTGTCGATCTAAAGCATCCTTCCTCCTGGCCACGTGCCAGCACAGCCCCCCACCCGTGACGGTGCCCGGGCCTCCTTTCCTGCTGCCCTTGTCTCCCCAGAGCCTTCACTTTACGTTCTCCCTGGGCCGTGGAGGGAGGGGAGACACAGGCAGTGCTGGGCGCCTGCTGGCACGTGACGCCCCCGCCCCGTGCGCGCCCCCAGGGCCCACACTTGCTGCTCGGTCCGGGCCGCTCTCCCGCCTTTCCTTCCTCCGTGGCCTGCTGGACCCACCAGCCTGTTTACATCCTTCCCACGGGGCTCTTGCGCAGAGCGGCAGGAGGGAAGTCTCATCCAGTGAGAAGACGCTTCCTACGTGAAGACCTGTGAGGGCCCGGAGATTTCCTGGGGGAGAGGTGGTCTCCAGCCATCCTAAGTGGTTTTGAGAGACAGACGCTCACAGAGATCCTGCCCGATTCCTCGGCCGAGCTACCCTAGCGGTTGTCCTGGGCTGGCCGCCGCCGCCTCGGGCTGCCCTGCCCGCAGCCAGCCAGCCCCTCGGGACGCGCAGGGTGGGGCTCGGAACACTAGGCCTGAACGGCTGTGGCTGGGAGGTTCGCCTCCGCGCCCCCGTCCCTCCAAGGCCTCTGACCCTGAGACAGGGTTCCCAGTGGGGCCCGCTAGCGTCTGCCCGGCTGTCTCCTCAGGCTCACCACCCTTCCCTGGCCTGTAGATTTAGTCTGTAGCAGTGGCTGTGGGCCCAGAGCATGGTGGTCACTTATAAAAACGTTGTCGGGCTTTGTGGGGTTTTTATTATTATTATTATTATTATTATTTAACTGCTGCTTGTGTGTCTGAAGTCTGTGGCCACAGGGGAGCGGGCTGGCATCTGAGCTGTGTAGGGGGGCTGCCTCGGGGTGGGAGTGGGCCGGCTGGAACACCGCAGTTTTCCTCGGGGACAAGAGCAGGCGGGTGCCTCCCGGAGATGGACAGGTGGAGAGGATGGGACCCTCCGAAAGGTCCTGAGCCCGAGTGGAAGAAGGGCTTTGAAAGAGGAGCTCCATTCTCAGGGCGCGTGCCCACAGCAGAGGCGACTGTGGCGTGTCAGTGGGCGAGCTGAGGGCTTGTCCAGTTAGGGGAGCCCCTGACCTCCACCCGGAGCCCGGCCCTGCCTGGGATCGTTGGGTCAGAAGCGCCCCTGACGGTCACTGGGAGGAAGCACTGGGCTAGCGACCCTCGGCGGGGCTGCACCGGCGGCTCTCGGTGGGCGCACACCTCCTGGGCCCCGGGGCCTCTGCCGTGTGCGGTCCCTGCTGGAAGGCCCCCACGACCTTCCGTAACGCTTCCTGAGTGACTGCCTTCTGAGTCTTGGGGACAGGCTTCTCTCTCTCCCTCTTTTCTCTTTCAAATCCAACCAGCCACAGCGACTGAGCGTCGCCCAATGACAGGGCTGAGACCCGGCGGCCCCTGGAGGGGGCGGCCTTGGTGGGGCGATGGCCGCCGCCCCAGGGCCGGGCCGGCCCCTCTGGGCTTCCAGGGAAGCTCCGTCGGTTTTCAAAGACATCAAACCCCCCTCCCCCCTCCCATGGGGCCTCCTGTCAAAGCCGGACCAGGGAAGGCTGCTTTCCATTTTGGCGGACTGTTGTAATTTAAATGATTGTTTTAATAAAAATTCTAAACTGTAAAAAGTTGGTCTTGGGCCTCCTCAGTTTGCTCGTCGCTCCAGCCCCTGCAGTGGTGGGCGTTGGGGGCCCCAGGAGGAAACGAGCCTCTGCCCCCACTAATGTCTAGGACCGCAGCCCTATCCCTGTGCCAGTGGGGGAAGGACCCCCTTTTCCGGGCTGATGGCAGCACCCCTGACTGCACCTTCATCTGGGCAGCCCCCTCGTGCTTCCCACAAAGCAGGCTGTGTGCTGGGTCTCCGTCGTCCAGTGACCTTCCCACGCCCCTCGCCTGCCCTCAGTTCCAGGCCTGGAAACTAGGGTGCCATACTGGACGGCCACTCCAGGCACTTCTGCTTCCGGGGTCCCCGTTTCCGGCTCTGGAAGGGGGGTGGTGGGCAGCACGTGGAGTCCCCGGGAGCCCAGGTGCTGCCTACGGGACAGAGGGGGGCCCGTGTGGTCACAGGGCTGCGTGCCATTCACCCTTGGGGTTGAGAACTACCCTTCTGAGCTTAGGGGATTTTGTTTAAAGTCACTCAGTCATGTTTTTGGACTCTTTGCAACCCCGTGGACTATACAGTCTGTGGAATTCTCCAGGCCAGATTACTGGAGTCAGTAGCTGTTCCCTTCTCCAGGGAATCTTTCCAACCCAGGGACTGAACCCAGGTCTCCTGCATTGCAGGCAGATTCTGTACCATCTGGGCCACCAGGGATGCCTAAGGGTACTGGAGTGGGGAGCCTATCCCTTCTCCAGAGGATCTTCCCGATGCAGGAATTGAACCAGGATCTCCTGCATTGCAGGTGGACGTTTTAACCAGCTGAGCTACCAAGGAAGCCATACATATACGTATATATATAAAACCAGCTTTATGTATATATTGGGAAGAATATATGAAGTTGTAAAGCTAGAGAATTATGAAGTTTTTAAACACTATTTTGTTCATTTTAAATGTATAGAGTTAGTAACTAATTCAACCTTTTTTGTTCAATAAATAGTAAGAAATTGCTGGGGTTTTTTAATTGATGTATAATTGATTTACAACATGGTGTTAGTTCAGGTGTCCAGAAACAGCCACATTTCATTTGCAGTGATTGGAAATAGTCTGATTTCCTACCTAGTCCCAAGCTAGAGAAAGAACCTTATAAATACCAGTCGTCTGAAGTTGTCCAGACAATATTTTTGCCTTTTTTTTTTTTAAGCCAACCCCTGACCCCAAAAAGATAACAATATGCTCTCACAGATGTCAAGATCACCATTCAGTGGGGCTGGAATTAACCGGGGAGACAGGTTGAATTCTCCTCTGCTTTTGTGTGTGTGTCATTTTTCGTTTGCTTTGACCACGCTATAACCCCAAAGCTGCCACAGGATCCGGGTGTTTCACTGTGGCACTTGCAGCCCAGCCCCACGAGGGTCCCTGAGTGGCCCCTTCTGGCATCCCTGCCAGCACTTTGTCCTTCTCTGTGGTCCTCGCCTGAGCTGAGTGCCTTCCAGCCGTCCCCAGGGCAGGCCACCCCAGAAGCCTTCGCTTTGGAGGAGTGGGTCGGGAGCCACCCACGGATGTAACGACGAGTTGGCAGCAGGACTCCAGGGGGAAAGGCATTGGTGAGACGGTTGCTGCAACCGGGTCTAATCCAATTTCTCTTGCGCGTCTGGGGAAGAGACAGTCGAGCCTTCCGCGCGTTCTCCGACGTCTCCCTCTCAGACAGCCCAGGCAGCTGAGAGGGAGGCCAAGGGCTTCTCTCCCCTCCCGGGCCGCGCAGGGCTCCCTGGCAGCCTGTCGTTACTGCATTATGGCAGCATGCTGCGGCCACAATCCCGGCACCGCTAGGGAGGCCGGAGCCGGCTCGGGGCCACCGAGTGGAGCGTGGAGCGTCGTCGCCAGGACCTGAGCCTTCACAGAGGAACCCCCACTGTGTCCCTTCCCGGTTCCCACGTGATGCCTATTCCCCACTGGAGTAGTAGCCCCAGAATAGCACCTGGTACGTTGCCTCTGAGCCGAAGAAATCGAGACACCTCCCGGTGAGGTCGCTCGCTGCATACCCAGTCCCTGCCTCCTGGCTCCCCCTCTGCAGAGGGCTGGGAGTGATGCCTCTGGGCACCTCTGAGATGCTGTCAGGCTAACATGAAGATGAGACCACCCCCCGACCCCGCCAAAATACTGAGATTTCTAAGGGAAAGGGGATTGCGGGTGTGTAGTGGTACCACCATTTCCTTACAAGTACCAAGAGCTATACACACGAAGAAACGTGGCATCTTTTCCTCTCACATAACCGTGGCGAGGGCCAAAGGACATCACACGGGCTCAAAGCCCTTGACCTGGAACTCGGAGAAAACCTGAGTTTCATCCACTTAGCAGCCATGTGGTCAAGACAAGTTACCTAACTTTTGGGCACAGCAGTTTCCTCATCGAAAAGGGAGTTTTGTCGGGGTTTGTGGGAGCTGATCATGCCCAGGGAAGCTCTAAGCCCAGTGACGCTTTCTCTGGAGGCTTCTTTGAGGATGGGGCCGGGGGCGTTGCAGGAGGAAGCAGAGGAAAGGGCAGTAGGTGACCCAGAGGAAACCCCAGCCCAAGAACAACCAGACCCACCTGTGGCCCCTGCCCGGGCCCCTCACTCCACCTGCACCTGGAGCTTAATGACCTGCATCTGGCCTCTCTGTCCTCACTGTGTTTGCCCAGTGCCAGCTGCAAAGCCCAGGGAGATGATAGATCACCCAGGCTGGGGGCTGCCTGGAGAGGATGTTCTGGCTTCATCACATTAATACCTGCTGCTCCGGTCAATAATTTACTGGAGGCTCAAGGTGAGTGCAGGTGGGTGGGCAGCCCTTGGCCTGCCCGGCACCTGGAGTAGCCCATCCCGAGCCTGTGGGCACCCACTGCAGACACCGGGGTGGGGGGTGGGGAGTGGGGTGGCGACGGGCACGCAGCGACCTCATTTTCTCCTGTCAGCCATGAGGAAGAAGTCCCCGGTGGAGTTCTTGCCCATTTTCAATATAA
>SJYX01002702.1:59712-71923 GCA_006410675.1 Oreotragus oreotragus | reverse complement strand
GACCCAGGGTCCCCTGAGTGCCTGCCCCCCCACACCAGCACCGACCCAGGGTCCCCTGAGTGCCTGCCCCCCCACGCCAGCACTGACCCAGGGTCCCCTGAGTGCCTGCCCCCCCACGCCAGCACCGACCCAGGGTCCCCTGAGTGCCTGCTCGGGCCCTGAGGGGAGGGGACAACAAGAGTGACCGTGTGCCCCTCAGCACGGCTGGCCCCAGCAGGCCCGTGCTCGTCACGCTGCACACGGGCCCAGTTCGTGGCAGTGGCTCCCACTTCGGTCCTGGCTGCCTCTTAAGGCCCCTCGGGGACCCTGTGCTGTCACCACTGTGGGACAGGAGAGGGGGGCAGAGTGAGGCTCAGAGAGGCCACCTGACTTCTTGAAGCTGGGGTGCGAGCCCCATCCTACCTCCGCCTGGGCTGTTCTGCCCTCAAATGAGCTGGGTGTGGCCATCAGCCCCCTAAGGGGGCTCCCAGTGAGGACAAGCTGGGGTGGGGGGCAGGATATGTGGGAGGGGCTCTCCGGGGTGCCGTCGGATGCCGGGAGGTGAGATCCCATCCTGGCCTTCACCCCCACAGCAGGGGAGGCGTTGGGGAGGCTAGGCTGAGTGTGGTGCTCTTGGAGTGTGTGGGATTCATATATGAGCTCCCCCCGGGCAAAGGTATGGCTCTGACCTTAGGGAGCGAGTGAAGGTCTGGGGTGGGCATGTAGGCACCTCTCATCACCTCCCAGCTGGAGGACCCCAAGCAACTCAGATCACCCCCTCTTTGAGCTCCACTTTTTGAAGCTGGAAAACGGGGTCACCGACATCCACCTTGGATGACTAAACGAGAACACATTTTAAGTGCAGACTGTGCCTGGCACCGAGGCCGCCATCACTGCCAGGGAGCACGCGCCAGGCAGGATGCTGTCTGCCCGCCACACTCCCAGTACCGAGCGTGATGGATGCAAAACCCAGTCCCATATCGTCCAGGGTGCCCAGGGCAAACCGGCAGGCAGCTGAAGCCTTCTCGTCCGATGCCCAGTCCTGTGGGTACTCAGTACTCAACAGCTGAGTGAATGAGTCCCCCCCATTCGTGGAGTGGGGAGCCCCCACTTGTGGGGTCAGGCTCTTCAATCCGACAATTCAGGTGAAATGATGGCTCAGAAAGCATTTGTTTTGATAATTGAAATGCGAAGGAGGAGGGAGACGGTGACTTCTCCGCAAACCGGGTGGGGCTGGGAGAGGTTCCAGGCCACGATGTCCCCCTGGCCCCGCTGGTTGGGTCAGCCAAGCTGTACTTACCACGGGGCCTGGTCATCACTCAGCCACCCCCTCCCGCAGCCCTTCTGGCCCAGAGGAGCATCCATCAATGTCTCCATCCCCTTGACAGCCCAGACAATTAGTCAGTCCCACCTGAATCCGATGGCCCTGCCCCTCGCAGCCACCATCTTTCCTTACCCCTCCTCAGCCGGGGGCCAGGCCAGGGGGTGGGGTCGGGGGTAGGGGCACAAGGCAGGCACAGCGTGAATCGCCTCTTCTGGGGCACCGCCGTGTCCCCATTTTACAGACAAGGACCTTGGCTCCCAGAGGCCAGAGACCTGCCCAGGGTCACGCAAGAGAGGCCCAGAGCTGTCACTCAAACACGGGGTCCACACTCTTTGTCACCCTTGTCCCAGCCTCAGTCTCCCCAGAGCCCGGCGGAGGGGCCGCTGCCTGCTCACCCCACCCTAGCATCCCAGGGACAGTGTGATGGATGCGGGTCCCACGGGGGGCAGGAGCAACATGCCCACACACCCGCGGACCGACCCTCGGGTGATGGAGCGCCTCCTCGGGGGCGCGGCTCCATCTGGTCAGGCGCCGTGCCAGGCTGATGGATGGGCCACCCGCCCGGCCACCCGCACCCTCATAGCTGTGCTCCAGGGTCAGCAGGGCAGGCTCTGGGGCCCCTCATTCAGTCATTCAGCAAACACAGGCTTAGCAGGGGGGCCCACCGTGTGCTGGAACTCAGAGCAGACAAGACAGGTTAGGAAAGCAGTGCACTCTTCCGTGTGACAGGCGTGGCCACGGGGTGGTTGTGGGAGTCGGGGGGCCTCTGACCCGAGGGGCCAGGTTGATGGATATGACGGTGGCAGAGGGAGCAGCTGGTGGGAAAGGCGAGGGGTGGCCGCACGGCTGGGATGGACTCAGGATGGCCGAGGCGTGGGGAAGGCATGGGGTGGGGGCCCGGGCAGGCCGGGGGGTGGGGCAAGGCCAGCTCGGGCTCACCTCTGGGTGGAGGGGGGCGAAAGCTAGGTCAGCGCTTCCGAAGGACTCCGCTGCAAGAGCGGGATGAATCGAGAGACTGGCACTGACATATACACACACGCCCATGTGTAAAACAGACAGCCAACGGGGAACTGCTGAAGAGCACAGGGAGCTCAGCCCAGTGCTCTGCGGTGACCTGGATGGGTGGGGTGCGGGGGAGAGGACAGGTGTGTACTTGGGGCTGATTCACGTTGTCGTGCAGCAGAAACCCACACAACATTGTAAGGCGATCATCTTCCAGCTGAAAAATAAGAAGACCCCACTGCTGCCAGGGGGAGGGCAGCCTGCCCCAGGTCTGCAAAAATGAGGGGTGCAGACACAGCCCTGGCCGGTGGGGCTGGAGGGGGCCACGAAGGGGAGGGCGTGAAAGATTCTAGAGCCGACAGTGGGTCCGCGGCAGAAGCCGGGGGCGGGGGGTGATGGTCTGAGCCCCCCTTTATAGATGTGGAAACCAAGCCTTGCACACCAGGCAGCATAGCCCAGGTCACACAGACGGAGCGGCAGGGCAGGGCTGGGCGGGGAGCGACGGTGCGCGGGAGCCGCTGGACCCCCTCCCTGCCAGCCTGGCATCCAAACCTTGACCCCGGCCCCAGCCTGGCCGGGCCAGGGAGTCCGAGAGCGGCCTCTGCTGCCGCCTCCCTCAAGGAGGCAGCTGGCCCCTTGGTGCTGCCGCGGACAGGAGCCGGGCAAGAAATATCACATCATTAAAATGACAAATCCCTTCACTAACTGAACTGGAAGGTCTGCCTCCCTGCCTCAGATCACTCAGCCCCCTCCTCCCCGGCCGCCGGCTCATCCCCCCTCTCCCAGCCCGGCAGGAGGTGTGGCGGGACCACTGCCTAGTCCCTGAGATGACCTTGGTTCTCCAGCCCTCCAGCGGGGACCGGGGAGGAGGGGGGGCTCTCTGTTCTACAGGTGAGGAAACAGAGGCTCGGAGAGGGGACGAGACCCTCCAGTTGGAGCTCCCTCCTCTGCAAGGGTCCCCACCCCAACCTAGTGGCCGGGGCTCCCTGGGTGATCTCGAAGCCTACATCCGACCGCAGAATTCCACGGCCGTGCCCTGCCCGTGCTCAGAAGAACAAGGCCACAGCAAGACTCTGTTCCAAGACTCTATTCCAGAATGCTGCCATGGTCTGTCGCGCGCCTTTCCCCAGGGCCCATCCTTGTCTCTCTCCTTGAGGGGGCGGGGGGACACTTGTTTGAGACCCCTGTTGTGAGAAGGAGGTGGCAGGGCTGGTTCTCCTGGATTTACAGGCAGGAGCCCCCGGCGTGAGGGGGTGGCATTTGACAGCAGGTCCTCTGGACCAAAGCTGAGGCCGCACCACGTGGGGCCTGGTGGGTATTGACTGAGCGCCTGTCTCTCCCCACACCCACCTGTGCATGCCCACGTCTCATCCATGCCTCCCCACACGGGCCAAGCGCACTGCTCACCCAGACGCGTGGGATATGGGCCCAGCCCTGGGCTCTGGGGGCCCCCGCACACGTGTGCACACACTGGGCCACAGGTGCACACGCCCTCTCCCACCCCTCAGGCGCACACCAGCCCCGTCCATGTACATCTGTGTCCCGTGCCCACAGCCATCAGGAGCCCCACATGGAGTCAGGGCTCCTCTGGGGAGCAGGGCAGGTGAACAGATGCCGGGAGACGCCGCCCGGCCCCACAGGCAGCCTGATTCCCAGAATGACCCCCCCACTCCGCGGCCCTCCTCCAGGCCCAGCCAGCAAGGACACGCCGTCCGCCCGCCCGCTGTCCCGGTCTCCTTGGACGCAGACAGATCCCACGGAGGCGTCTGGCGCATCCTGACTCGGCCGCAGCCACCACGCCGGCCGACAGGCCCCTTCCTCGTGCCCAGTACCGTCCTGCTGCCCTCCCCCACCTGCAGGGCGGCCGCGCCGGTGCCCCCATACCCCACCCTCCTGGGGTGGAGAGGCGGCTTCTTTCAGGAATCACCACGAGGGGGTCTCCCAAGCCTTCCCACCTGACCTTGGGCCAGTCCTGCCTCCCTCAAGACCTCCGTTTTCCCATCTGGAAAATTGAGAGGGAGGTTGGACTAGAAATCTGCCAAGGTTTTGCCCGGCTCTGGCTGGGTGACTCTTCCAAAGGGTGGGAGGGGGGATTAGGGGAGATACAGGGAAGAGGAAGCAGATACAGGCGGGGACGGCCCTCCCTGGCCCAGCACCAGGCCTAAGACACTTAGGGGCTGGAACACCCCGAGGTCTGTGTGTGGTATGCATCCTCTCCAGCCATCCGGCCCCCTCCCAGTGGGCGCTTCATTGCCCTTTCACAGATGAGGAAACTGAGGCCTGGAGAGACACCACGGGGAGCCTAGAGCCCCCACCCCAGGTCCCTGCACTTGGCCTCCCCCGAGGGCCACAGTGTGGGAGCGGGGCGAGAAACTGCTCCCTGTCCTGCCGGCGGTCAGGGAGGGCGGTGTTCCGGGAACGGCTTTCTCCAGCGCCAGGCGCCTCCCCACTCCCCGCTCCCGCTCCTGGCTCCGAGCCCACCCCTCGGCACTGCCCATCCATCCGCTGTCACTTCCTGGCAGGGCCAGCGGGCCATACGTCGCCCAACAACGACAGTGAAGCCTGAGGCAGCCCGGCCAGGCGGGTGGGCCGGCGAGCATCCTCTCCAGCCATCCGGCCCCCTCCCAGTGGGCGCTTCATTGCCCTTTCACAGATGAGGAAACTGAGGCCTGGAGAGACACCACGGGGAGCCTAGAGCCCCCACCCCAGGTCCCTGCACTTGGCCTCCCCCGAGGGCCACAGTGTGGGAGCGGGGCGAGAAACTGCTCCCTGTCCTGCCTGCGGTCAGGGAGGGCGGTGTTCCGGGAATGGCTTTCTCCAGCGCCAGGCGCCTCCCCACTCCCCGCTCCCGCTCCTGGCTCCGAGCCCACCCCTCGGCACTGCCCATCCATCCGCTGTCACTTCCTGGCAGGGCCAGCGGGCCATACGTCGCCCAACAACGACAGTGAAGCCTGAGGCAGCCCGGCCAGGCGGGTGGGCCGGCGCCCCCCACCCCCCCGCAGGACCCTCCCTGGGGCTGAGGGTGGGATTCCAGGCGCGGACTCCTGCCTGTGAACAGGGAGCTGGGGCCAGCGGAGGACTCCCAAAGCCCACCCCGGGAGGCAGCCACTCCCTGTGCGGGGGCTGTGGGCCATGGGGTGACCCGAAGGGGAGTGCGGGGCGGCCGACAGCCCGCAGGCGGAGGGCGCTTGGCAGGAGGAGGAAGATTCTTGTCTCCCTGGCCCCACCTGCCGAGTCATTTGCTGGTGCAGGTCGCCGGCTCCTGATGGAGCAGTGCTGGAGCAGGGCAGGGGGAGGGCTCACACTTGCCGGGGGCAGGGGTCCCCAGTCGCCACCCGACCCCACATCCACCTGGTGCCCCCTCAGCCCGCACACCCCCACACCTCCTGCCCTCACGTCCCAGGGCTGCCTCTGCAGGGCGCCTCCAATTCTGCGTTCTTTCAGTCCCTCATTCATTCACTGATTCACTCGTTCAACAGCCCTGTAGGAGCATCTGCTCTGTGTCACAGCACTGGGATGCGGCTGCCAACAAGTCCAGCAACGGGCACGGACAGCAAGTTCACGGCGCATTGGGCTGTGGCTCAGGGGCAGCCAGAACGGTAAAGCAGGACGGTGGGAGGACAGGTGTGGCTTGGCTTTGTGTGTCTTCTTTATAAGCAAGGATGTGGCCAAGGAAAGCCCATCAGGGAGGTGACCTGAGTCAAGACCTGAAGGAGTGAGCAGTGAAGGTGTCTAGGGGCAGAGCCTTTCTGGCAGACAACAGAGCGAGCGCAAAGGCCCTGAGGCAGCAGGAGCAGGTGAGCGAGGGAGAGAGTGGAGGGCAGAGGGGTGCAGAGAGGTTCACTGGGCTCCTTTGGGAGTCGGTGGACGCCGCTGGAAGGCTGGCAGGGAACCACGCCTAGGCCAGGAGGGTGGCCAGGGCTTGCTTAGGGGACCGGTGGGAGGGGCATCTGGCAGAGGCCCTCTGTCTGCGGTCTACCTGTCCTCCTTCCCTCCTTTTTCTTTCCTTCATTGATTAATCCAGCAAATATTTTTTGAAGGCCAGAAATAGATGGAGCCCCTCGTTAACTCAATCCAAAGGACACTCCCCTCTGCCCACACCCATCAGAAGGCACCTCACAGTGTCTGCCCTGAGTGCCTGGGGTGGGGCTGGACCCCCCTCGGCCCCCCTCCACGCTCCGGTTGTCAGCCCACCTGTCTCTTCAAACAGATGCAGGGTGACAAAAGCCACCGAGTGCTGGTGTCCAGGGCCGGTGAGTCTCAGATGCACACACGAGGCTGTGTCCTCCCCTCCCCGGGCCTCAGTTTCCCCACCTGTGAACTGAGCAGGGCCAGAGGACCGACAACCTCTTTCTGGTCTAAAATGCAGACACTTCGTGATTCTCTCCCCAACCCGGAGCCCTGGGAGTCCAGGGACGGCCTGGGCTTGATGGAGTCGCTCCACCCCATCTCCAGGGAACTGAGCTTTGAGCTCGGAGGGTCCTCCTCTCCACGAGACTTGGTGGAACCCCAGGTCTGGGAGGGGCACGCACAGACCCTGAGTGGCACCCCCCACCCCACTCAGCTGCCCCAGGAGCCCTGCTCAGGAGGAGCCAAAGAAGAGCAAGAGGTATCAGTGCTGACCGAGGCCCAGCCGGGGACGGAGCCCTGCCGGCTGCTCCCTGCTCCTGGCCCTGCATGGCACCCCGGTTCACCCAGACCCCCCATAGCTCCTCTAATTGCATAGCCATAAAGCACAAATCTCTAACGATCCAATTAGTAACGCCATTACTCCTCTGTCCAGGATTAAAATTACCAATTAAACTGCTGTCGATTTTATCATCACTTAGGCTCGACACGACCAGGGCACCTGGGGCCACAGAGGCCCATTAGCGGGCCCTCGAGCAGGGCGCTGGCTGGAGCCAGGGCTGCAGGCCTAACTCAGCAGCTCGGAAGGAAGTCTCGCCACCCACCATCCCCAGCGTCCCAGTGCACTGCCCCGGTCCTGTCCCCCAACACTGGGGGCTCCCAAAAGATCACAGCCCAGTTCCCGACGGAACCGGAAGAGGCCAGGGGAGGAGGGGCTTCGGCAAAACCAGCCTCTGTCTGGGCAGCGCCTCTGGCCTGGGCATTCCCCTACGTTCCCCTCGTCAGACTCACTGTTTCACGGCCCAGCATCTCAGTGCCAGGCCAGCCTGCAGAGCTGAGTCCTAGGATAAAGGGTTAGAAGCACTCCTGTGAAACCTGGCCCCACAACCCCAGCTCCCGCTCTCTGCTTCCACGGTGCACTCTGCCCCCAGCCTTGAGGTACCATCCTTACACCATGTCCTTGCTATCTGATGAACTGCTCAGATCAGGACAGCCCATCTCCCAGGTGACAAGCAGGTGCTCCTTTTGGCGGGGGCCTCAGTGTCTTGTCTCAGCACAGGGGAGATCTTGGAGCACAAAGTCAGAGCCCGGGGAACAGGTAAGTGTTGGCCCTGCCTGGGGATAGCAGTGAAGTGAGCTCCCCGTCCCTGGAGGTATGCAAGCACAGACTGCACCCAGGCCGCGTGGTAGCAGGTGGAGGCAGCAGCTCACACGTGCATGGCGTGGCATGTGAGCTGAGTCGTGTCCGATTCTTTGTGACTCCGTGGACTATATACCCCACGAGGCTCCTCTGTCCATGGGATTTCCCAGGAAAGAATCCTGGAATGGGTTGCCATGCCCTCCACCAGGATATCTTCCCGACCCAGGAATCGAACCCTTGTCTCTTGCCTCTCCAGCATCGGCAGGCGGCTTCTCTACCAGCTGTGCCACTGGGGAGGCCCCCAGCTCACACACGGAGAAGCATAAACGCTGGGCTGGATGACTGAAGTCGGGGAATGATTCTGGTTCTCCTGAGAAAGAATTTGAGATGTCAGGATCTGAGAACGCCCTTGGAGGAACCAGAGGCCTCAGTCTTCCGATGTCCAGCCCTTGCTCCGGAGGTGTTTCGGCAACAGGAGGGCGCAGGGGCTGGGGTGGGGCGGCGGTGAAAGGGCCCCAGGCAGCTGGAGATAGGGAGGCAGGCACCGTCCTGAGAACTCAGCCGGGGGCTATGCTGAACGCTGTTGGTCCCCAGCATCACAAGGACCGCTCTGAGATACCAGCGGAGTGGTAAGAGCGAACGTGCGCTCGGCCCCAGGCCCCAGCTCAGTGCTGTCCACGCCATCCTCCTTTGGGGTTCGTCCTGGGATGCAGCTGCCCTTAATCCCAACAGCTGGCGCAAGGTCACACCGTCTCTCTCTCTCTCGCATCTGATCCCAGAGGAGAGGTCACGGTCCCCTGGCAGGGGCAGGGTGTGCCAGGTGAGGCCACAGAGCCCACCCACAGTGTCTGCCATTTCACACTGTTTGAACAGACCCTCGTTCAAATGAAAGTTGACACACAAGCTCTTTTATGTCACAGTGAGAAGAGTGGAAAGGACCTCGCCCTGCAAGGAGGGGCAGCCTCCCCCTCCCACCTTTCCCCCACCCCCAGGCTGGTGCCCAGGCCTGCCAGACGTGGGGTCTCTTCCAGAGGAGCGGCCGCCCTGGGCAGATTGGGCGAGCGTCTCATCAGAGGCAGCAGACTGAGGCAGGGATCCGGGAGCCCAGAGCAATTAGGAGCGGGCCTCGTGCCTGTCTCCCGCCAGCTGCCACAGCTGTCACTCAGGAAGCGGGCCTGGAGCGGGGGCTGGGCCCCTGATGCCCCAGCCAGCCAGCAGCTTGCCCCAAGGGGGAGACCACAGCCCAAGGGGACCAGGAGCAGGGAGCGCTATCCCACCCTGGGCAGGGACATCATCCAATTCCTTTGGCCCCGGCCCAGACTCAGTTTCTCAGACCAGACCTTCCTCTGTGGCACTCTAAGAGCTCGAAGAGTTAGAGTGCTCACTCTTGGAAGCTCCTGGGAAGCTTTTTAAGAGCGTTCCCTTGGACTTCCCTGGTGGTCTTCCCAGTGGCTAAGACTCCACTCTCCCCATGCAGAAACCCTGAGTTCAATCCCTGGTCATGGAACTAGATTCCACATGCTGCAACTAAGACCCAGCACAGTCAAATAAAGAAAGCAATATTTTTTAAAACTAAATAAAGTACCCTCGCCCAGGGCTCAGCCAAGCAGACTCTCTGGGGGAGAGTGAGGTCTGTCTCTTATACACATCTGGGCGGCCGACAGCCCGCAGGCGGAGGGCGCTTGGCAGGAGGAGGAAGATTCTTGTCTCCCTGGCCCCACCTGCCGAGTCATTTGCTGGTGCAGGTCGCCGGCTCCTGATGGAGCAGTGCTGGAGCAGGGCAGGGGGAGGGCTCACACTTGCCGGGGGCAGGGGTCCCCAGTCGCCACCCGACCCCACATCCACCTGGTGCCCCCTCAGCCCGCACACCCCCACACCTCCTGCCCTCACGTCCCAGGGCTGCCTCTGCAGGGCGCCTCCAATTCTGCGTTCTTTCAGTCCCTCATTCATTCACTGATTCACTCGTTCAACAGCCCTGTAGGAGCATCTGCTCTGTGTCACAGCACTGGGATGCGGCTGCCAACAAGTCCAGCAACAGGCACGGACAGCAAGTTCACGGCGCATTGGGCTGTGGCTCAGGGGCAGCCAGGACGGTAAAGCAGGACGGTGGGAGGACAGGTGTGGCTTGGCTTTGTGTGTCTTCTTTATAAGCAAGGATGTGGCCAAGGAAAGCCCATCAGGGAGGTGACCTGAGTCAAGACCTGAAGGAGTGAGCAGTGAAGGTGTCTAGGGGCAGAGCCTTTCTGGCAGACAACAGAGCGAGCGCAAAGGCCCTGAGGCAGCAGGAGCAGGTGAGCGAGGGAGAGAGTGGAGGGCAGAGGGGTGCAGAGAGGTTCACTGGGCTCCTTTGGGAGTCGGTGGACGCCGCTGGAAGGCTGGCAGGGAACCACGCCTAGGCCAGGAGGGTGGCCAGGGCTTGCTTAGGGGACCGGTGGGAGGGGCATCTGGCAGAGGCCCTCTGTCTGCGGTCTACCTGTCCTCCTTCCCTCCTTTTTCTTTCCTTCATTGATTAATCCAGCAAATATTTTTTGAAGGCCAGAAATAGATGGAGCCCCTCGTTAACTCAATCCAAAGGACACTCCCCTCTGCCCACACCCATCAGAAGGCACCTCACAGTGTCTGCCCTGAGTGCCTGGGGTGGGGCTGGACCCCCCTCGGCCCCCCTCCACGCTCCGGTTGTCAGCCCACCTGTCTCTTCAAACAGATGCAGGGTGACAAAAGCCACCGAGTGCTGGTGTCCAGGGCCGGTGAGTCTCAGATGCACACACGAGGCTGTGTCCTCCCCTCCCCGGGCCTCAGTTTCCCCACCTGTGAACTGAGCAGGGCCAGAGGACCGACAACCTCTTTCTGGTCTAAAATGCAGACACTTCGTGATTCTCTCCCCAACCTGGAGCCCTGGGAGCCCAGGGACGGCCTGGGCTTGATGGAGTCGCTCCACCCCATCTCCAGGGAACTGAGCTTTGAGCTCGGAGGGTCCTCCTCTCCACGAGACTTGGTGGAACCCCAGGTCTGGGAGGGGCACGCACAGACCCTGAGTGGCACCCCCCACCCCACTCAGCTGCCCCAGGAGCCCTGCTCAGGAGGAGCCAAAGAAGAGCAAGAGGTATCAGTGCTGACCGAGGCCCAGCCGGGGACGGAGCCCTGCCGGCTGCTCCCTGCTCCTGGCCCTGCATGGCACCCCGGTTCACCCAGACCCCCCATAGCTCCTCTAATTGCATAGCCATAAAGCACAAATCTCTAACGATCCAATTAGTAACGCCATTACTCCTCTGTCCAGGATTAAAATTACCAATTAAACTGCTGTCGATTTTATCATCACTTAGGCTCGACACGACCAGGGCACCTGGGGCCACAGAGGCCCATTAGCGGGCCCTCGAGCAGGGCGCTGGCTGGAGCCAGGGCTGCAGGCCTAACTCAGCAGCTCGGAAGGAAGTCTCGCCACCCACCATCCCCAGCGTCCCAGTGCACTGCCCCGGTCCTGTCCCCCAACACTGGGGGCTCCCAAAAGATCACAGCCCAGTTCCCGACGGAACCGGAAGAGGCCAGGGGAGGAGGGGCTTCGGCAAAACCAGCCTCTGTCTGGGCAGCGCCTCTGGCCTGGGCATTCCCCTACGTTCCCCTCGTCAGACTCACTGTTTCACGGCCCAGCATCTCAGTGCCAGGCCAGCCTGCAGAGCTGAGTCCTAGGATAAAGGGTTAGAAGCACACCTGTGAAACCTGGCCCCACAACCCCAGCTCCCGCTCTCTGCTTCCACGGTGCACTCTGCCCCCAGCCTTGAGGTACCATCCTTACACCATGTCCTTGCTATCTGATGAACTGCTCAGATCAGGACAGCCCATCTCCCAGGTGACAAGCAGGTGCTCCTTTTGGCGGGGGCCTCAGTGTCTTGTCTCAGCACAGGGGAGATCTTGGAGCACAAAGTCAGAGCCCGGGGAACAGGTAAGTGTTGGCCCTGCCTGGGGATAGCAGTGAAGTGAGCTCCCCGTCCCTGGAGGTATGCAAGCACAGACTGCACCCAGGCCGCGTGGTAGCAGGTGGAGGCAGCAGCTCACACGTGCATGGCGTGGCATGTGAGCTGAGTCGTGTCCGATTCTTTGTGACTCCGTGGACTATATACCCCACGAGGCTCCTCTGTCCATGGGATTTCCCAGGAAAGAATCCTGGAATGGGTTGCCATGCCCTCCACCAGGATATCTTCCCGACCCAGGAATCGAACCCTTGTCTCTTGCCTCTCCAGCATCGGCAGGCGGCTTCTCTACCAGCTGTGCCACTGGGGAGGCCCCCAGCTCACACACGGAGAAGCATAAACGCTGGGCTGGATGACTGAAGTCGGGGAATGATTCTGGTTCTCCTGAGAAAGAATTTGAGATGTCAGGATCTGAGAACGCCCTTGGAGGAACCAGAGGCCTCAGTCTTC
>SJYX01002702.1:0-57692 GCA_006410675.1 Oreotragus oreotragus | reverse complement strand
GAGCAGCCTGGCCAAGAGATGGTCACAGACCAAGGCCGAGGCCTGGAGGGAGGCCCGTGTCTCCAGTGGACCCCACATCGTCCCTCAGCGCAAACCCGCAGGTAGTGCAGGGCAGGCCCCCCACTTGGTTTTTGTCTGATTTACTTAGGGGTGTCTTCTGCCCGTCCTTGGAAGCCCCTTGGCCTGGGAGTCGGGGGGGATGCAGTGGGAGCTCTGTCAGGCTGCACCGACATGCCCTGTGATGGCCTCTTGGAAAGCCACTGGGAGCCGGTTTCCCACCAGCCCACCCTCCCTCGGCACGGGGGTCCCAGGGAGCCAGCTGGCGGCTCAGTAGACGCCAAAGGAGCGAGTCGCTGCCACTCAGCCTCCCAATCAGTGCTTCGAACCTCTAATTATTATTATTTCATATTGTTCGGGTTGGGGGGTAGTTTTCATGCTAATAGGAAATCCTAAGAGACACAGGGAGGCCCAGCCAGGCGCCTCTTATATGTTAACGTCTCCCCATCCTCGCCACCGCCCGGAAGGTAGCACTGCCAGCCTCACTTCATGAGGGAAACTGAGGCCCCAGGAGGTTAAAGGAGACGACTAAGTGTTGGACAGGGCAGCCCCAGGTCTGTCTGGCTCCGAGGGCCGGGTTCTTTCTTCCCGCTTCCCTCTGCTCCAGCAGAAGAACCGAGGGAGCACAGAACACTCGGCTCTAAGGGTGGGATGTTGGACCCAGGACAGGTGGACGAAGAGGGCTTCAGCGGGGGCTTTTCTGGAGACTCCCACACCCCCAGCCCCAGGTCCTAACGGGCACCCTCTGGCCCACAGAGGCTGGGAAGACAGACCAAGAGCTGCGGTCGTGCCTGGCTCCTCTGCAGGCTGTAGATGCTCCTGGGAGCCAGGCGCGAGAAGTGCTGGGACCCAGGCCTGGCCCGGCCCAGCTCAGCCAGGGTTGGCATCTCTCCCTGAGCNGGAAGACAGACCAAGAGCTGCGGTCGTGCCTGGCTCCTCTGCAGGCTGTAGATGCTCCTGGGAGCCAGGCGCGAGAAGTGCTGGGACCCAGGCCTGGCCCGGCCCAGCTCAGCCAGGGTTGGCATCTCTCCCTGAGCCCCTCTCCCCAGGCTGTGATTAATCAGTGACAAAAAGCAGTAAAATGTAATCAGACTGGGGAGGGCAGGGCCGGCAGGGCCATGGCAATCAGCTTTTCCCCTGGGGCCGAAGGCTGATTGGACCAAAGAGGGGAGGGAGGTGGTTCCAGTGGGGCCTCTATGGGAGCACCGATGCTGAAGCTGAAGCTCCAGTACTCTGGCCACCTGGTGCAAAGAGCCGACTCACTGGAAAAGACCCTGATGCCAGGAAAGATTGAGGGCAGGAGAAGGGGATGACAGAGGATGAGATGGTTGGATGGCATCACCGACTCACTGGACACAAGTCTGAGCAAACTCCAGGAGATCATAAAAGACAGGGAAGCCCAGCATGCTACAGGCCATGGGGTCGCAAAGAGTCGAACACGACTGAGCGACTGGACCACAGGGGCAGGGTCTGCATCTGGAGCTTTGGTGAGGTCTAGGGGCCAAGCCCTCCCCCATAAATATGCACGGACCTCTGTGAACACAGGCCCGCACCCAAGGGCTGCACACCGCCCCCCACCTGCCCACGGGCCCCTGCCCTCATCTCCCGGCTCACAACCTCGGCACACACAGGTGACCGCACACCCTCCCGGCACGCGACCATCTCCCTGTGGACTTGAAAACACATGTACACGCCCTGTGGATAACAGGGTGTAACATGCACACACACGTGCTGTCCCCTCACTCCATAGGCACAGGTGCCCTGGGGCCTGGGACAGCCCTGCACAAGTACTGGGTCTAACCTGGAGCCAGGCGAACTGACCAACCCTCCCAGCAGTCCCCACAGGCACCCGGCCACCTCTCTGTCCCCCATGGCCTCCCCTGCCTGGCCCCCCCTCTGCAGGCTTAGTGGTGATGAACGTCCGGGAAGGAGCCAGGACTGGGTCCCCACTGCTGGGGGCCAAGGTCAGGGGCCAGGTCTCAGCCACAGAGCAGGGGAGGCTGCCCAAGACGCATCACCAGCCCCCGCCAGCCGGCCCTGCCCCATGGCCTTGGTCAACGCCCTTCTTCCTCGGACTCAGTTTCCCCGCTCTGGAGCCTCTCCTGGCACCAAAACTGTGTGATTCTCCTCGAGTACTCAGGGGCCGGGGGACCAGACCTCCGCTGGCTGCCAGGTATCTGGTCCTCGACTCCCTGCTGTCTGTTCAAGGCGGGTGGGGGCCAGCCAAGGGGCTGGAAGGAAGGGCCCCACCCCCACGCCACCCCACCCCACCCCATCTTAATTTAACCCTGTCTCTTATACACATCTAGATGTGTATAAGAGACAGCCCTGGCAGTGGGGTGCTCCACGACCTTGCTGCTAGGATCCCTTGGTGCTATAAACCAGTGAATCCTGTCCCTTTGGCCAGGTGGGATCCACCCCAGAGAGCAGCCTGGCCAAGAGATGGTCACAGACCAAGGCCGAGGCCTGGAGGGAGGCCCGTGTCTCCAGTGGACCCCACACCGTCCCTCAGCGCAAACCCGCAGGTAGTGCAGGGCAGGCCCCCCACTTGTTTTTTGTCTGATTTACTTAGGGGTGTCTTCTGCCCGTCCTTGGAAGCCCCTTGGCCTGGGAGTCGGGGGGGATGCAGTGGGAGCTCTGTCAGGCTGCACCGACATGCCCTGTGATGGCCTCTTGGAAAGCCACTGGGAGCCGGTTTCCCACCAGCCCACCCTCCCTCGGCACGGGGGTCCCAGGGAGCCAGCTGGCGGCTCAGTAGACGCCAAAGGAGCGAGTCGCTGCCACTCAGCCTCCCAATCAGTGCTTCGAACCTCTAATTATTATTATTTCATATTGTTCGGGTTGGGGGCTAGTTTTCATGCTAATAGGAAATCCTAAGAGACACAGGGAGGCCCAGCCAGGCGCCTCTTATATGTTAACGTCTCCCCATCCTCGCCACCGCCCGGAAGGTAGCACTGCCAGCCTCACTTCATGAGGGAAACTGAGGCCCCAGGAGGTTAAAGGAGACGACTAAGTGTTGGACAGGGCAGCCCCAGGTCTGTCTGGCTCCGAGGGCCGGGTTCTTTCTTCCCGCTTCCCTCTGCTCCAGCAGAAGAACCGAGGGAGCACAGAACACTCGGCTCTAAGGGTGGGATGTTGGACCCAGGACAGGTGGACGAAGAGGGCTTCAGCGGGGGCTTTTCTGGAGACTCCCACACCCCCAGCCCCAGGTCCTAACGGGCACCCTCTGGCCCACAGAGGCTGGGAAGACAGACCAAGAGCTGCGGTCGTGCCTGGCTCCTCTGCAGGCTGTAGATGCTCCTGGGAGCCAGGCGCGAGAAGTGCTGGGACCCAGGCCTGGCCCGGCCCAGCTCAGCCAGGGTTGGCATCTCTCCCTGAGCCCCTCTCCCCAGGCTGTGATTAATCAGTGACAAAAAGCAGTAAAATGTAATCAGACTGGGGAGGGCAGGGCCGGCAGGGCCATGGCAATCAGCTTTTCCCCTGGGGCCGAAGGCTGATTGGACCAAAGAGGGGAGGGAGGTGGTTCCAGTGGGGCCTCTATGGGAGCACCGATGCTGAAGCTGAAGCTCCAGTACTCTGGCCACCTGGTGCAAAGAGCCGACTCACTGGAAAAGACCCTGATGCCAGGAAAGATTGAGGGCAGGAGAAGGGGATGACAGAGGATGAGATGGTTGGATGGCATCACCGACTCACTGGACACAAGTCTGAGCAAACTCCAGGAGATCATAAAAGACAGGGAAGCCCAGCATGCTACAGGCCATGGGGTCGCAAAGAGTCGAACACGACTGAGCGACTGGACCACAGGGGCAGGGTCTGCATCTGGAGCTTTGGTGAGGTCTAGGGGCCAAGCCCTCCCCCATAAATATGCACGGACCTCTGTGAACACAGGCCCGCACCCAAGGGCTGCACACCGCCCCCCACCTGCCCACGGGCCCCTGCCCTCATCTCCCGGCTCACAACCTCGGCACACACAGGTGACCGCACACCCTCCCGGCACGCGACCATCTCCCTGTGGACTTGAAAACACATGTACACGCCCTGTGGATAACAGGGTGTAACATGCACACACACGTGCTGTCCCCTCACTCCACAGGCACAGGTGCCCTGGGGCCTGGGACAGCCCTGCACAAGTACTGGGTCTAACCTGGAGCCAGGTGAACTGACCAACCCTCCCAGCAGTCCCCACAGGCACCCGGCCACCTCTCTGTCCCCCATGGCCTCCCCTGCCTGGCCCCCCCTCTGCAGGCTTAGTGGTGATGAACGTCCGGGAAGGAGCCGGGACTGGGTCCCCACTGCTGGGGGGCAAGGTCAGGGGCCAGGTCTCAGCCACAGAGCAGGGGAGACTGCCCAAGACGCATCACCAGCCCCCGCCAGCCGGCCCTGCCCCATGGCCTTGGTCAACGCCCTTCTTCCTCGGACTCAGTTTCCCCGCTCTGGAGCCTCTCCTGGCACCAAAACTGTGTGATTCTCCTCGAGTACTCAGGGGCCGGGGGACCAGACCTCCGCTGGCTGCCTGGTATCTGGTCCTCGACTCCCTGCTGTCTGTTCGAGGCGGGTGGGGGCCAGCCAAGGGGCTGGAAGGAAGGGCCCCACCCCCACACCTGCGGGGCCCCGGCCGGGAGCCCGACGAGGGAGGGGGCGGCATGAACCGGCGGCCCGGGGCGCGGGGGCGCTAGGCCCCCGGAGGGGCGCCCCCCGCCTCGCCGCCCTCCGCAGCCGCGCGCCGCGCCCGCTCCAGCCGCCCCCGGGGCCGCCGCCGGCCCATGAGCCCCGACCTCAAAGTTTGCGGCGGGCGGGCGGGCGCGGAGCCTTCAAGATGCCGTTCCACCCGGTGACGGCGGCGTTGATGTACCGGGGCATCTACACCGTCCCCAACCTGCTGTCGGAGCAGCGCCCTGTGGACATCCCCGAGGACGAGCTGGAAGGTGAGTGCCCCGCCGGGACCCCCGCCGGCCTCCTACCTGTGCGCCCAGGTGAAACGCGGTCTTAAGGGCGCGGGGGCTGGGGGGCTGTCTGCGGGTGCCGCCTGCCAGGTGGGCGCTCCAGCGAACAGCTGCGCGGGGAGGCCGGACCCGGTCGCACCCCTGGGCGCCGCGGTGGGGGGTCGCGAAGGCGGAGGGCCGGCCCAGCCTCAGCCGCGTGGTGCCCCGCGCTGCGGAAACTTGCCGGGCCCCGCAGCGGGGTCACGGGGCCGCGCAGTCCGCGGTGACGGTGCGGCAACGCGGCGGGTTGGGTTGGGGGTCTGAGCTGTGCACCCCCGCCAGCGCCGGCCCCCGGAGCACCCGCATCCTGATCCCCTCGGCGGCGCCCGCCCGCGGCTCTGCACTCGCATTGACATTCCGCTCGTGTCGCTTTTAAAATCCAATCTGCTCGGGCAGCCAGAGAAGGGGAGCGGGCGCCTGCCCTGCTCCCGCCGGCTGCCGGGCTGCCCCCAGCCCCTGTTGCAGGGCCCGTAGCCCTTTCCCCACCGCCCTGCGGGGACCCCCGGCTCCGAGCGCCGGGAAGGCGGCTGGGGAGGTGGTGGCGACAACAAGTGGCCAGACTGGGCGGCTTGGTCGCGATAATCAAGCCTGATAGGGAAAGGCAGAGGGGGACGCGACTTGATCTGTTTCCCGAGAGTCCCTCCACCTCTGGACATGAACGGAGACCTTGGGCAACGGGCTGGGCAGGATCAGAGCAGATCGCAGAGCCCGGGGTCCTCAGACTGAGGATTCTGGGCAGCAGTAAGACCCCTGGGGCCTGCAGCTCTTTCCCTACAGGACCAGAGGTAAGGGCTCAGGTTTCCCCTCCCCCTCTTCCTCCTGAGGGCCCTTCGCAGTGGAGCGAGGGGCTCTGGGCTGATGGGGGTCTCGGCCCCATGGGATCTGCTTATCTGCTGTTAGGGGAGGGCCTGTGATCACCCAGAGGCTGGGCCTCTCTTCAGGTACCTCAGGGCCTGGGGTCTCTGAGATCTGGGGCTCAACGGGGCCTTTGCGGGGTACAGCTGAGACACCAGTGCAGTCGGGGGTGACGGTGGGAGCACAAGCCACGGAGAGAGGTCCACCCGCACCCCCAAGCCCTGGAGGGAGCAGATCCTGAGGGAGTCAGAGGGGATCAGGGGGGAAGATTAAGGGGGGAAGGCGTCCCCACCCCAAGCCCGCACTGCACCACCATGAGCCGCCTGCTTCTAACAACGTCCCCCCGAAAGCCACCAGAGGTTGGGAGAGCCGTGGAAATGGGGTCTGGTGTCTGACGCGGGCAGGACAGATGGATGGGTACCGCTACTGGGTCTCCGGCCTTGAACTCCAAAGCCCAAGTCCGTGCCCTGTCTGGGCCAAAGCCAGAGTCTCATCCAGGGCCTAGGAAAACGAGGGGGTCCAGTGAGAGGCAAGAGGGCGGGGGTGGGGCATCACCGTCCCTGCCCTAACACTGCTTCTGTCCCGGGCACCCGAAACCTCTTACAGTAACCCTTTCACAGGCCCTCATCCATCCCTTCCTCCTGGCCAATCGGGCAGGGATACACTTTGTCCCCCTCGCACCCCAGGCAGCTTTCATCTCATTCTCTCCTCTTGCTCCCAGCATCCCACCATGCCCCTGGCAGCCTTGCTGGGGCCTCACTGGTCCATCTCCTCCTGATCTCCCAGCCCTGGAGCACAGACCCCAAGGAAGGAGAGGTGGGAGGAGACTGGGATGCAGGGGTGAGCAGGGCATAGGGCGGGCAGTGCAGGGGCAAGGAGCCCGCAGGCTCCCCTTGGACTGCATGGCGGACATGCTGGCAGGAGCCCAGGAGTGTTAGTCACCAGCCACACCAAACGCGCTGCCTGCTTCTCGCCCGTCCCCTTCTCCTGGGCCCTGTGGAGCAGGGGCCCCTGGCACAGGGGACATCTGAAGGGCAGGGCTCTCCCTGGCGGGGGGAGGCAGATGATGCCTGTAGATGCTTGGCGGTCCCCACCTGTCTGGGACAGCCTGTGGGCAGCCAAGGATGAGGACAGGAAGTCCTCTGTGATCAACCCCCTTCTTGGCTGCAGGCACTCTGGAAGCCCTTCTCCGAGGAAACCAGGTCTCTGCAAGCCCCAGT
This sequence comes from Oreotragus oreotragus, assembly GCA_006410675.1. NCBI lineage: Eukaryota > Metazoa > Chordata > Mammalia > Artiodactyla > Bovidae > Oreotragus > Oreotragus oreotragus. The sequence goes on along the minus strand of SJYX01002702.1, from coordinate 50,578 downwards.
GGTCCTTGGATGCCAAGGGCTGGGTGGGAAGGGTGACCATCCATGGCACAGAGTCCCCCTCTGCCCCGTCCACCTCCCCAGTGGCCCGTCAGTGCTCCTGTCCCACCCAGGCCCTCAGCTGGGGGACGCCCGTCGGTGGGCGAGCCACGTGTGCCGAGGACAGCGAGCCCAGCAGCTTGGGCTGAGATGCTGCAGACAGTACATGCCTGCTTGCAGAGATCCAGGGGGCAGTTAGGACAAGGGAGGGAGGTGGAGAGCGCTGGCTTAAGGTGGAGGGCTTCCTACTCAAGCGAGGCGGGGTTTGAATCTCTGCTCCTCGATTTATGGAATGACCTCGGGCAACCACTTGCTTTTTGCCTCGGTTTCTCCATCTGTAAAAAGGGGTTGGCCTTGCCCCTCCCCAGGGCCACAAGTGACAGAGGATGTGATGGAAGAGCTCAGCACAGGGCCTGGCACAGGGCTCAGTGGGGGCTCGGAGACCAGGGCAGCAGTGGGGAGGTTAAGGAGCGGGGAGAGGGAATCGGGGAAGGCCCATGAGGAAGGAACACGCGGTATGCGGGGGACTGGGCCAGAAAGGCAGGCTCGGGGAAGGGGTGGGTGGAAAGGGCCTCGAAGGTCTGCGGAGGCACTTGGGGACCCCTGGATGGGTAGACGTGGCCGGGCAGAGCTGGCCTGGGTCCCTGGCCTTCCTCGAGCAGAGGACAGAATCCCCCAGATTCTCCCTGAGATGCACGCTGCATGGCCCCCCAGCTGCCGGGCCTGTGGCTGACCCCAGTGGCATCGACGGACTTGAGCAGCTGAGGGTGGGAGCTGGGGAACAGCAGGCCCTCACCCAGCCCTCCCTCAGAGGAGGAGGCAGACAGACAGACAGGTGGACAGACAGGCAGACAGCCACCAGGGCAGGGGTCTGGGCTTGGCACCTGACTTGCTCAGACAGACAGTGGAGTCTGCACTGTGAGGCCAAACGGGGCATTCTGGGTACAGAGGGGTCCCCTTTCCTGCCCCTCTTTCCCGCAAGCCCAGCAGCCACCTCTGTGCGGGCCAGAAACTCCGGGAGGCCAAAGTGCTGGGGCGCAGGGCCAATGCCGCGGAGAGGAGCCGTCACCGCAGAGGACACACTCTGCCCCCTGAAAGTGACCTCCAGCCCACACACCTCTTCTCTGGACTCCAGCTCCCGTGGGGCTGGCTGGGGACTCAGACCCTGACGCAGCTCCCTGGGCCAGGGGAAGGATCGAGGGCAGAGGCTGGAGGCAACAGGAAGGGACTCGTGTCGGCCTGGAAACTCAGAGGCCCTGCCAGCCCTTGCCCGGGCCAGGCGTCCCCATGCCAAGATGGAGCGCGGCAGGCTTCCCCCGGCCTCCGGGGCGGGAACAGAGTGAGGCTTTCGGGGAAACACACCCAGCTGGGCTGTGTCGATGGCAGCATTAGCAACAGGCAAGCCATGATGCTCACCCTGCTCTGGGAGCCCCCAGCAGAGTCCAGGTCTCTGGGATGGGGCAAGAGTCATGCTCTCAGCTCACAGACGAGTCTGTGGAGGTGCAGAGAGGAAGGTGCCGCAGGTCTCTTGGCTGCTGAGCAGCAAGGCCAGACTCCAAGCCCTGGGCCTCCAGGTCCTAGTACCAGCAAACAGGAAGGCTGGCCTGGTGTCCGAAGCTCCCTGAGACTTCCCTTCTCCTTCCTCCTCCACCGGAACATCCGAGATGTTCTGATTTATAGCATCCTGCTCTGAACCAGGCCCGGCCCAGCCGAGCTCTGACATGCTTGATTTTCTATTTGTTCATTTCTGTGGCCCCACTGTACAGGTGAGCAAACACCCACCCGAGGGCACCTGGCCAGGATGGAGGAGAGCTGGGATCTGACCCAAGTCTGCATGACTTGGTGCTGATTCTCTGGCTGAGAAGGTGATCCCTGAAGTTGGCCTCGGAGAATCAGCAGGGGCCAGGTCGTGGCTCTGAGCAAGGCTGAGGACACAGAGCAAATCTGAGTGTGAGCCAGGCGTGCCAGGGAGGAGTGGCTAAGGGGACATGTGGAAGGGGAGGTGGCAGTGTTTGGATTGATCCAGTGGTTTGGGGAGATTCGTCCTGCCTGAGAAAGGGGTGCCTCTGGGACTGTCACCTGCCTACGTACCCCAGGATTCACCTGCCCTCCACTGTCCCCTGTATGTGTATTTTCTCAGGACTTTTAGAAGGAGGTCAGGGGCTCCGATGGAAGCAGCCCTGGGCTCTCGGGGGGCACACCTAGCCCCTGTCGGGGTGGGAGAGAGCCTGGGCCCCAGCTTATTGCAAGGAAGCGAGCCAGCACCCACTGTAGCACCACTGTGCTATGAGGCTGCGGTTTGGCCATCCCACCCTGAGATCTCCCAGCTGAGGACCCAGAAAGATGGGGTGCCAAGGACTTCCCACAAGCCAGCCCCTGACCTGGGCGTCTGAGGTGGTTCGTCTGAGGGTGATCCCCCTCTTCTGTGGTGGCCCCTGGGGTGAGGGTTTCCTTAGGGGCTGCACGAGAGGACAGGCAGCACCCCAGCCGCCCCTGCCTCTGGCTAACACTTGCCCTGTCTAGGATCATTGTAAACTAAGAGTGAATGGGTTTTGAGAGGTGGCCTCACACCACGTGGACCACGAACTTCTGTTCAGCTCCTGTGTGTGCTCCAAATGTAGGAGTGGGTCCCTGAATCAGTCATTCATTTAAGCATTTGTGAGCAAATGGCTCGGTTTGGATGACTGCACCGTTCCAGTCACGGGACACAGCAGTGAACAAGACCCACCCGTCCCTGCTCTCATGGCACCTCATAGTTCACAATCCAGCACGGTCAGGAAGGAATCCTCGGGGGAAGGGGCCTGTGGGAGCCAGAGGAGGGCCAGAGTCAGCTGGGGCGGGGGCGGGCAGGAAGGGAGGTGATGCCGTCCATCCTTGCTGGGAACCAGGGATGTATCTGAGTTCGCCATGGAGCAGGGAAGAGCGTTGCAAGCAAAAGGAGCCTCACGTACAGAGGCCTGCAGGGGGAGCAGGCTGGAACCCACCTGAACTGAAAGGGCCCCTGGGGCTGGAGTTCAGGACATGCAAGGTGGGCAGAGCCTGGGGCTGGGTCAGGAGGCCAATAGAGCCAGCCAAAAACCTGGGTGTGGGGGGATGGGGGTGGGGGGGTCAGGCACACAATGCTGCAATGTGTGTGTGTGTGTGTGTGTGTGTGTGGTCAGGCACACAATGCCTGGCTGTAATGCAGTGTCTTCCTCTCTTACCCAGGACTCCCAGGGGACTGGAACCCCCACAGCAGCTCTGGAACTGCTCGTCCTCTGCTAACACTCCTCTGGGGGTGGGGGGCTCGTGACCTTCTCAATGGCCCAGGGAAACTCTAGGTGGGCCTTGGCCTGGAGTTCCCCGAGTCCAGGGCTTACAGGTGCCCCCGGCTTGGCTCAGCTCGCCCTTCGGAGCTGCTCCTCTGGCCAAGCAGCCACTGGTTAAGAGACTGGTTTCTCAGGCCCTACCTAGGGTTGTGGACGGGGGTGGCAATCCAGAGTCAGAGGGTCTGGGGGCCTAGGCAGCTCAGGTGAGGCCTGTGGACACTGTCCTGGCCTGCGTGGCAACTGGAACCTTCAGACAGATGCCAGGTGGGATGAGCCTGATGAAGTTTGGGGCTTCGGCTGCAGCCGCCTTGCTGTGTGGCTTGGGACACATGGCCACCCTCTCTGGGCTCTAGTGGGTCCCGCAGAATCAGGGACTGACCGCAAGGTGCAGGATCCCATGGTCAGTCTCAGGGGCTCTCAGACCCCCACACTGGCCACCTAGCCTCCTAGACCTCACTTTCCAGGTATGCAGTACACCTCTCCTTCCAAACACACCTGCATGCGTGAGCTCCCCTACGCCTGCAAACTGAAAAAGGAGCTCCCGGGGAACCTGAGCTGAGGGGGTGAGAGGGGACTGAGACCCTCCCCACAATGGGAGGTGCTCTGTAGGACCCTTCTGGGGCTGAGTAACAGTGAAGTGACAGCAAGCCCAGAGACAGAAGTGGAAAGGTGAACCGGGAGAGTTTAGAACCCTTCAACCCTCCACCGTTCCTGGATATCTTTGGTAAAACGTCACGCCACGAGTGCCCATTTTACTGTGGGTAAGACTGAGGCCGGTCCAAGGTCACTCATCGAGCTTCTGGTTCTCAGGCTCCCAGCCCCGTCACCCAGGTTCCTCAGGGCTGTCTCCTCTCCATACGATGTGGTGTTCAGGGGGGAGTGACCCCCACACCTCAGCTGGCCTGGGCCTGCGAAGGCGCCTCCATCCCATCCTGCCCTCCCCCAGATCTTGGGCTCCGGGAGGCAGTCTGCACCCAGCTGTTAGCCCGGAGCTGCGGCTGCCTCTCGCGGCCGCCATTAACGAGCGCTGGCCGGTGTTAACGAGCTGAGCCTGGGGAGGAAGTGTGATGGGGATGGGGGGGAGGAGTGAGGGGAGGATGGGAGGAGCGGGGGTGGGCAGGAAGCCTCCGGCAGCTCACGGAGGGCCGGCTCCCCGCCCGAGTCCTCCCCTGCACAGCGGGCTCCGTGGTGCCGGCCACACGGGGTCGTTGTGAGCACGCCTGGAGAGGCTGTGGGAGCCCCGGACCCCGGGGCGGTCTCATCACCGCCGCCGACCCGGCTCCACTGCTGCTAGCTTGGCCTGCCCCGAGCTCCAGGGAGGCAGCGCTGCAGCGGACTCTTGGGCCACCCGCTGTCTCTGACCAGACCTGCGGGGTCCCAGAGGGTGGCGAGGGCCGGGGGTGGGAGGCACAGTCTCCATCCTGCGCTCAGGTGGTGGGCTCTGGGATCCTGGGGGCCTGGGGAGGGGGCTGTCGGGGACAGCGGTGAGGTCCTGACTGGCTCTGCCCCTCCCCCAGAGATCCGAGAGGCTTTCAAAGTCTTCGACCGCGATGGCAACGGCTTCATCTCCAAACAGGAGCTGGGCACGGCCATGCGCTCCCTGGGCTACATGCCCAACGAGGTGGAGCTGGAGGTCATCATCCAGAGGCTGGACATGGACGGTGAGCCGCGCCCTGCCTGTTCCCTCACCCCTCACCTGCGGGGGGCTGGGGAGCCGAATCTGGACCCTGAGCCCCCAGGACTGAGCTCACAGGGGTCCTGTCACTCTCACCACTCCCGGTCAGCCCCAAGCCCATGGCAGTTTGCAGCCGGGGCTGGCCCCACTTAGCTGGACCACTGAGGCCAGACGGAGTGCGGCAGCCCCAGCCCCACCCAAGAAGTCGGAGACTCTGCACCTCTGTTCCAAGAATTTTTCTTTTCTTGGCCGTGATGTAGCTTGCGGGATCTTAGTTCCCCAACCGCGGGTTCAACCCGCCCCCCGCAGTGGAAGCAAGGAGTCCCAGCCACTGGGAAGTCCCCCCAAAATTTCAGAGTACAGGAAAGTAAGAATGCCTCTACTGGATGGGCTTCCCTAGTGGCTCAGTGGTAAAGAATCCGCCTAGAAGGCAGGACATGGGGTTCGATCCCTGGGTTGGGAATATCCCCTGGAGAAGGGAATAGTAACCCTCTGGTATTCTTGCCTGGGAAATCCCATGGACAGAGGAGCCTGGTGGGCTACACAGTCCACGGGACCGCAAAGAGTCGGACACGATTGAGTGACTAAGCAACAATATATTAATACGAAATATTCCAGTTCCCATCACCAAAAAGAAAAAAAATTATTAGTTGTATCTGCCATCTGGCTTTTAGTGAAGGAAAAACTCCTAAGCACCAGGAAGGCCCAGTCCTCTCCTCCCAGCCTTCCCTGGCCCCTCCCACGTCCCCTCTCCACACGGACAGCACGTGCCCACCTGGCTGGGTGGTCCCCCATCCAGAGCTTCGTTTCCTGTGTGTGGTGGGGAGGATGTTTGGCCCTACACCCGCTCCGGGCAGCAGGGTTCGGGGTGAAACGTGTCTCCCACGGGCAAGGCCACTCAGGGCCGGCCTGCTGCACCCCGCCGCCCACACACCTGTCAGGTGGGGCCTCCGCACACTCGGCGGCTTCAGCGTCAGCCCAGAGCCTGGCACGTGAGGCTCTGAGGAGGGGACTTCCTGGGTCCCCTAGTGGCCCGCAGCACCCAGCTGCAGCCTCCCAGCTGACTGGAACTCTGCCTGTTCCAGGTGACGGCCAAGTGGACTTTGAGGAGTTTGTGACCCTCCTGGGACCCAAGCTTTCCACCTCGGGGATCCCAGAGAAGTTCCACGGCACTGACTTTGACACCGTCTTCTGGAAGGTACGCCCTGGCTGACTGGAGGGCTGTACTGGGGCCACTGAAGGGTCGGGCCCGTGCTGCAAAGTAGGGACAGTGACGCCTCCAGGCTTCTGTCCGCTGGGCCAAGGGCTTCCCTGGGGAGGCCACTGTTGGTCGAGGACGCAAGGAGAGGCGTGAGCGGTTCCCAGCCCTCCGGGACCTAGAGGCTCGTCGCCGGTTTGTGTGGCCGCAGGGGCCGGGTGGGGACGGTTGGTGGTGGCCGCGGCCAGAGCTCTGTGTCCCCCCCCAAGTGTGACATGCAGAAGCTGACCGTGGACGAGCTGAAGCGGCTGCTCTATGACACCTTCTGTGAGCACCTGTCCATGAAGGACATCGAGAACATCATCATGACGGAGGAGGAGAGCCACCTGGGCTCGGCGGAGGAGTGCCCCGTGGACGTGGAGAGTGAGTGACGCCTCCGGGACCCCAAGGGCGGGGCAGGGGAGAAACCCCAGGTTGGGAGGACCGCTGGGGGGCCTCATCTGCCCCAGACCCCTCGTCTCCACGCGCCCCGTGCGGGAGTGCAGGCGGCCCCTGAGTCCCTTCTGTTTCTCTGCTGCTCCCCGGTGGCGGCGGCCACAGCCTGCTCCAACCAGCAGATCCGCCAGACATGCGTGCGAAAGAGCCTCATCTGCGCCTTCGCCATCGCCTTCATCATCAGCGTCATGCTCATCGCGGCCAACCAGGTGCTGCGCAGCGGCATGAAGTAGGCGCCTGGGGCGCAGGGCCAGGGTACTCTGCACCGGCCGCCCCGCAGCCCTCCCCCTCCACTGCCCCCCGGGCCACCACCGCGTTACTTCAGGGCCTTGCATGGAGCTGTGGCCCCGGCCGTGAAGGGCCCGGCCCGCCTGCACCCTGCGTGCCCCACCCTGGCCTGCTGTACCATAGCACCAACTCTTCCCGCTGCCCGGGGCGGAGGTGGGCTCCTAGGACATTGAAAGGAGGAATCTGCGCAGGGCCCGGTAGCTGCTGGGGTCCTGGAGGCAGGAGGAGGCACCGTGTGCCCAGCGCCGCACAGCCAGCCCCAGCCTGGCTCCTGAGGGGTGCCCAGGGCCGTGCAGGGGCATGCAGGGGGCAGGTGGCCTCCTCCTCGAGTGGGATGAGGCTGGGGTCTCCTGGGCCCCGGTCCCTGGCACAGCCTGAGGAAGCCCCACCCTCTGCTGAGTCCTTCCCTCTGACCTTCCCTAGACTCAAACCAGCCTTCGTCCTCACACTAGAGAATCAGCCCATTTCAAAGAGGAGGAGTCTGAGGTCCAGAAGGCTCCCAGAACTGGCCTCAGCTCCCCCCAGCAATGGTGATTTTCAGGAAGGGCAGAAGCTCACAAAAGATGGAACCGGTAGCCACCCCACCCATTGGGCTCCCCCACCAGAGGCCCAGTGACCAGGGGGCCTCATTGCCCGCCAGCACCCAGCACAGCATCTTGACCTGGAGTGTCCCCCAGATGTCGGTGCTGGGACGCTCAGCCAGGCCACTCTCCCCAGCCCAGGGTCCGCCCTCTGAGGGTCGCCCACTTCTCCACACCACCCAGGCCGAGACCCGGCTCTGCGCGCCCCCGAGCTGCGCAACCTGTGCACTGCGGTGGCAGATGTGGGGACCTGGCCGGCAGACCCGGTCCTCAGCTCCGCTCCCCAGATGCAGAGCCACGCCTGGTCTGGATCGGTCCCGCCCGGCCGCGCTGAGCCTCTGCCGGCCCAAGGGAAGAGAAGGGTGCCAAGCACCAGTCAGCCCAGAGGGAACCGCACCGTGCCCATCTCCCGACCCAGGGCCAGAGTGCAGAGGGGAGGGCGCCAGGCGAGCAAGGGCAGCCGCGCCACTGTGGTGACAGGCTTGCTTTATGAGCATCCGGAAAGAAGTCCTCTGAGGTGTCTCCTGAGGGGGTGGGCGTGGAGCAGCCTGGCACAGAGTCAGGACCAGGGCTGCACCTGGCTGGGGGCGGGCAGGGAGCACGCAGGCCTCAGAGAGGCCCAGGCTTGAGTTTCTGACGCTCCGTGGGGCGCAGCCTCGGTGTCCGCCGTAGGCGCCCTTCTCTTGGTTGGACCAACTCGTGAGCTTGCCAGGCAGGGAGGGAGGGCTCAGCCCCACTGGACGCTGGGCTGCAGGGGCCACCCCCCAGGAGGGGGTGCCCGCAGGGACGGAGGCAGCTCCTGGACTGGCGGCCAGCCCACGGGGTACTGGAACACGATGGCTCTCACGGGCTCGGCCCTAGACCCAGAGGGAAGGATGGAGGAGTAAGAGTGGGGCTCTGTGACCCGGGCTGGGGCACTACCCACCCCGCGGGTCGAGTGGGAGGGGTGGTGGGGTCGACACCGCCGGGGGTGGAGCGGGGGCGACGGACTTAGTGGTCAAGTCCTTCCATCTCGGAGTCTTCGTCCGTGGCCCTTTGAGGCCCCCCCTCTAGGAATGCACCCAAGGCAATAGTGGGGATTGGGGGCAGAGACCGAGCTGAAAGATGGGAGGAACCTAAGGAGTCCACCTGTGGGGGAGGGATAAATGGATAAATATATATGCACGTTCACGGCAGAGAATGCTATGCAACCTGTGTGAGAACAGAGGCAGACTTATATGCACTGGCGAGGAAAGGTGTGATGACATACTGTGTAACAAGGGTAGAAAAAGCAGCTTATAAAATAATGTATATAGCATGATACTATTTTTGTTTAAAGATATATAACATATATAAATGCATAAAAAGAAAAAACCTGGAAGACACAGCTAAATGTTAACAGTGGTTCTATCTGAGTGCTGCAACTATGGGTGATTTTTTTCTACTTCTTTTATACTTTTCAAAGAAAAGTTTTACAAGCACGCAAGCCTTTGAAATCAGGAAAAAAAAATATTGTCTAATTTTTTTTTTTTTAAGCCTCATTTCTCACGCTATTCACTCTCCACACCCTTAAAGTCCACCATCCCAGGAGCCGGCTCCTGGGACCGGGGCCTGTTTGAAGCTCCCACCCCGCTGTGCCCAGCCTGAGGCAGCCCCTCCTCAGGGAGCCTGCCCCACCCGCTGCCGCCCCACAGCCGCTGGCTCCTTCGGGACTTGACCCCCATGCAGGCTGCTGCTTGCGCTTCAGCCCCCTGCCCGGCCCGCGTTCAGTGCAGGCGAGGCCCTGGCAGCTGTCGGCAGGCCCGGGGCCCCCGTGGCCAGCCGTCTGCAGGAGGAGAGGCCCGCAGGCTCGGACCCCCATCAGACCCGGAGCGAGGGCTTCAGGCGGCCTGGGGCCTCCCGTGGCGTGAGGACAGGGCAGTCCCTGCTCGGCTGTCTGCTGCCCGCAGGAAAGCAGGGCAGCGGCTCCCACCGTGATTTATGGCGTCGGGGAGCGTTCATAAACTCCAGCAGCCGCAGAGAAGGGTGGGAGTGCGGGGGAGGCCCCGCGGCTGCTGGAAGGGACGCCCCGCTGCCGGCCAAGCCCCGCTGCTCCACAGAGAGGGCGTGACCCAACGGGGAGCCCCGTCCTGCCTCTGGACCCGGGCAGACGCCCCGGCGGCCAAGGGCTCCCACCAGGGGAACCGCACGTTCCCCAGGCTCGCGGGCCCTGAGCCGTCAGGACGCACCCCTCCAGCCCGCACAGAGCGGACGGGGCGCGGGCACCTGGTCTGCCCGTCCCGAGGACAGGGGCAGCTCTCACTTCTCTCTCGCTGTCCCCTGCCCTGGGCCCAGTTAGAAAGAGAGAGTCTCAGGGAGGCGCCTGGGCTGAACAGGAGCGCCCGGCTCGGAGAGGGGTGCAGAGGGGAGATTAAGACGGATCAAGTCACAATCTGAAGTGCCAACAATGGAAAGCGCGATGAGCCCTGGCCTGGCTGGGGATTAGCCTGCTGGTCTGAGGCCGGCCCCCACATCCCAGCACTGCCCGCTCTGGCAGGCCCCTCAGGGTCAGTCTGCCAGGGTCGGGGGCAGTGGACACGCAAGCAGCCCCCCTCCAGCCTGCATCTCCCCTTCCCCAGGAGGGCTGGCCAGGCTCAGCTTGCTCGGCCGGGGGTGGGGGTCAGAGCCCTCGGGGCTGGGTGGCCCCAGGTGGGCCAGGCAGCCATCTGGACCCTATGTGTCCTGGGAGGGGGGAAACAGACACACCTCGAGAGGCAGAGGGGCCACCAGATCCGTCCCCACCAGGCGCCCGCGGCACGAACACCTAGGAATGGTCCCCAGGGCTGGGCCCCTCTCCCCAAACGCTCTCCTCAGCCAGTGTGTCCTGGGCTGTGAGCTCTGGGCCAACGTGAGGGGGAGGCCCAGGAGGCCCAGGGCGGGGCGGGCCAGGGGAGGGGAGACGGCTCAGCTAATGCTTGAAGGATGAGTCTGACTCTACCAGGCAGACGTGGCGGGGCTGGGGGGCAGTTCCAGGCCGAGGAAATAGCACGAGGTGCCCCCAAATCAGGAACGCCCGCCACATCTAAGACGCCGCCAAGCGTCCTGACAGGACTGATGGGGAAGCCAGACGGGGGAGGTGAGAAGGCGGCCCCCACGGGCCACAGAGGAGGCAGAGCAGTTAGCAGGGGGAGGAGGCCCGGAAGGCTTCAGCAGGGGCCAGGCCGGGGAGTGTTCTGGAAGCTGGCTGGGGCAGTCGTGTGGAGGGTGGGCCGCCAAGGCCGTAACTGCCCCCGACAGGACCAGAGGAGGGGCCGTCACGCTCCAGCATAAGAGTCATGGCTGCACTGTGTGTTTTCAAGGTCGGGGCACAGATTTAAAAACAGGATTAATTTTAAAACAGCTTAACAAGCTCTCCTCACTGGGGCATGGAGAAGGCAGGAGGCTTGGCCCTCACCCCCTGTTGGAGCCTCAATGGGAGGCCTCACCCCACAGACTGTGCCGGCCGGGGCTGCCGACCACGAGGCGCCCCTGCAGACATCATCGGTTCTGCAGCCGCAGCGCAGCAGCCAGGCACGGGGTGACCTCACCACGTCGGGCAGCTCCCGAGCACACCCCTTAGCCCTCTTCCTCCCCTTTCTCTCAATACCTGGTGGAAGGCCCCAGGAGCCGGAGGCTCTGGCTCTGGCCTTGGCCGTGAACTTGAAGGGCAGAACCTGGGCTCCTGACCCAGGCTGCCCCCCATATAAGGGCACCCTGTCTACTCCTGGGCCTCCTGAGTGCTGGGCCCAGGCAGCAGCCGGGCCAGCCCCACCCCAGCCCCCTCCTCAAGGTCAGTGGCGAGGAGTTTGTCACTCCCCTGTGCCATCCCGGCTCTGCCCGCTCAGAGGTGTGTGCCCCCGACAAGTCACACCTCCCACGAGCCTCCCTTCCCCTTCTGCAGGGTCGGGGCAACCGTGGCCCTCTGGCAGGGTCTAGAGGGGACAGTGACCATGGTCAGGCCCCTCCCTCTGGCAAGGGACACTTGGTGCTGTGGACTCAAGCTGGCTTGGCCACCTGCCCGCCTTCAGCAAGGGCAGACTGCTATAAGCGGGGAGCCACCAAGGCAGGGCACAAGGCTGGGCATGGGAGCCTACAAGCGAGTGCTCATCAGCCTCTGGCCAGGGCCTGGGGACCAAGAGCCCCGACGTGGCCCCCCGGGGAAGTCCTATGTGGGTATCCGTGTCTGGTCCCTGGGCAGTTGGTGGTGAAAAGGGTGAGCTGCCTGGGGTCCTGCTCCTGGAGAGCACGGAGCGGGGAACCCAGGGCCTGTACCTGCTGCTTGGGGCGGAGCTCAGCTGCTTGGCTCGCTTCTCCAGCCAGTCCTCCAGGCGGACCTCAGGAAGCTCGGCAACGTCCAGCGGCCACTCCCTGGCCCGCCTCTCCTCTGGGGGGACAGACAGACAGGCCCGAGTGAGGAACATACTTACCCCCATGCTCCCACACGGCAGGTAGAACCTTCTGGGGTAGAGGGCACAGGCTGGGAGGCCAGGAGTAGAGCCTCTGGCCTGTCTCCACCAGCAGCCACCTGCCGCCCCAGGCAGCTCCCCCTGGGCCTCCCACTGCTTCCTCATCAAACGGAGAGCAAACCCTGGCTGCCCCCAGCTTTCTGAAGGTGGACCCGGGATAATGCGTGTTGAGAGCCTGGTCTTCAGGAGGGTCCAAACCCCCCCGGGGTCGGGGAGACAGTGTAGGCTGCAGAACAGGGCAGAGCCTGTGCGCGCCCCGCTCCACGGGCCTCCGGTTCTGAGAGATGGTGGCGGGGACGGGCTGCAGACACAGCTGGCTGCCGGGACACACCGGTCCAGCCCATGGCCCTCACTTCTGCCCTGGAAAAGCGCCGAGAGACCTCTGTCTATGCCAGGGCTGCAGCCGCACTGCCACCAGCCCCCCAGGGCAGGCAATGCCCACAGGGTCTGACTGGTCAGAGGGGAGCAAGGCCCATCGGGGGATGAGGGCGAAGGCCAGGCTGCCCCAGACACTTGCTGGCCATGTGGACGGAGACACCGCGCTCGCCAGGGGCTCACGCGAGGCTGTTTCTCCATGGGCTCAGTGAGGAGAGGCAGAAGATCAACAAAGACCACCTAAGAGGGAATTCCCTGTTCTCTGATTGCAGTGGTCAGAAGTGAATGGCGGGCAGGCCAGTCTCCAGGCGGACGCTGACCTCGCCTTTCCACAGAGCACCCTGAGGTCAGGGAAGGTGCTCTCTTCATCTCCGTGGACCCAGAGCAGCAACAGGGGATCTGCCAGGGGCCAAGCAGGGACCCTAAACACGTGGCCTGACTGAGGCAGGGCGGGTGGGTGTATACGAATGAAGGGCAGGCTAGCAGGGCCCCAGCGGGGCTGAGGCCCACCCTCAGGACTCCCAGGCAAGAAGCCCCGCATCTCACTTTAAACCCAGCCGGGGATGCAGACGGGAGCTCCTGGCTCCTTCCCCACTCGTGCCCGGGGTGAACTGAAGGCGGCTCCTGATGCCACGGGCTACCGGACATGGCGGTCACAAAAGACGGGGTCGGGGGAGGCGCGGAGCAGCAGCCCCCCCAGCAGCCCTGCCCCCAGCCCAGGGCCCCTGGGAGACGCACCCTCCACCTGGACACTCAGCTCCTGCAGGTCTCGCTCTGACATGTGGGAGAAGCGGCAGTTGGAGCCAAAGTCGCACTGGCCTGCAACGGGAGGACAGAGCTAGTCAGCGCTGGAGCGGACTTCCCACTGGCGGAGGGGCGCCTGGGGCGGGGCCACCCCAGCCCCGAAGCAGCAGCTGCACTCTCTCTGGCCTGGCCACAGGGGCTGCCAGAACCGCCTGTCTGGTCCCCCAGGCCCTGCTCACAACCCTTCCCTGGCCGGAGACCAAAGTCCACTGTAGCTTCGAGTGAGTGAGTGAGTGAGTGAGTGAAAGTCGCTCAGTCATGTCCGACTCTGCAATCCCACAGACTATACGGTCCATGGAATTCTCCAGGCCAGAATACTGGAGTGGGTAGTCTTTCCTTTCTCCGGGGGATATTCCCAACCCAGGGATCGAACCCAGGTCTCCCGCACCGCAGGTAGATTTTTTACCAGCTGAGCCACCAGGGAAGCCCAAGAATACTGGAGTGGGTAGCCTATCCCTTCTCCAGCAGATCTTCCCGACCCAGGAATCGAACCGGGGTCTCCTGCATTGTAGGCAGATTCCTTACCAACTGAGCTACGAGGGAAGCCCCGCTAGTGACTGGGTTCCATTAAGTCTCTGCAGGCTTGTCCCCTGTCAACTCCCCCTACCCCAGTCCCATCAAACTATGGGAGGACCCTGTGAGGGTCCTGCTTCCTCGTGCCTGCCCCGCTGGTGGCCCCTGCCCAGGGCTCATGGTTGGGGGTGGGGACCGCTTCCCCAGAAAGGCCTTCACAGCAGCTTCGTCAAGGAGGTACCAAAGTCCAGGGTGGCTTTCCGAAACTCAACTGTGGAGACTAAAAAGTATCTCAAGATAACAAGAGACTGTGGGGCTGGGGGAGGGATAAACTGAGACTGATACACACCCTCCTGTATATAAAATAGGTAACTGGTAAGAATCTGCTGTATAGCAGGGGAACTCTACTCAACACTCTGTAACGGCCTATATGAGAAAAGACTCTAACACAAACAAGCAGTGAATATAAATATGCGTGTAACTGAATCACTTTGCCGTACACCTGAAACTAACACAATGTAAATCAAGTGGACTCCAACAAAAATTAGGAAAAAAACAAACACAGGAGATAGAGGTGCCCTAAGACAGCCTCGTGGACCACGCCGTGTTCAGGAGACCCTGGGGGCCAACAGCAGCACCTGTCCCGGGTGCCAAGCTCCCTCTTACACCTTGCTAGCCACCATGGTGCTCCTCTTTGCTTTGGCTGCGAGGAACCTCAGGGCCAGACCCTTAGTGAGCACCTCGGGACAAGCCTGGAGGAGACGACAGCTCTCTGGCCTTGTCCTATTCTTCCTGCCCTTATTTTCATCTGCCTTTGGCTCCTTTGCCTGCTGAGGTTTCTGGCTCTTGGAACTACATGCATCTTTACTAGCTGGGTACGGAGCAGTGAAAGCGGCACCCAGCACCCTTTGTTCGAACTCTGAAGCTTCTCGCTGTTGTCGACCTGTTAGCGTCTCCAGCCGTGCCTGCCGGGAGGGAGGGCGCGGTGAAGGTCGGGCTCCCAGGCTAACTCAATCAGCCAGTCTATTACACCCATCGGTGTCTCCTGGATTGACTCGCAGGCTCTTGCTCACCCAGGGCTTGCTTGTCCCGGGTGACCTGATAAAATCACACGCTAAGGTCTGAAGAGCTGAGGACCAAGCCCTGGCTGTCATAAGGCACAAGCCCCGGGAAGGCCCCCGGTGACGGAGACCATGGAGCGGGCTCAGGGTGGTGGCTGGGGTGAGGGCGGGGGGCGCTCTGCAGAGGCCCAGGCAGGCCAGATGGGGCCCAGGCAGGCGGGGGGAAGGGAGGGACCTGGACCGAGCAGGGCACCTTACCTGTCAGCAGAAACTTCCGGCAGGGCCTCTTGTTCTGCTCATCCAGCAAGATGGCAGCTGCGTCTGCAAGGAGACAGGAGCTGGGCTCAGACTGTGAGGAGGGTAAGAGGGGACGACCATGGGCACGGACGCGGGGAGAGGGAGCCGAGCCTCAGGAGACCTCAGCCCCACCTAGCAAAGCCAGGACAGGTGTGAGATCAGGACTCTCCACTGTGCATGGGAGGTTTTTTAAGTTCTGGTATCAGATGGTTTAGTTGTTAAGCTACGTCTGACTCTTTTGCGACCCTATGGACTGTAATCTGCCAGGCTCCTCTGTCCATGGGATTTTCCAGGCAAGAATACTGGAATGGGTTGCCATTTCCTTCTCCAGAGGATCTTCCTGACCCAGGGATCAGACCCGCATCTCCTGTGTCTCCTGCACTGCAGGCGGATTCTTTACTGAAACCAGGAAACCCACTTCCCTGGTGACTCGAGACAGTGAAGAATCCACCCGCAGTGCAGGAGATCCAGGTTCAGTCGGAAGAAGGCTTCTCTGTATGTCATTGCAGCTTCCTGAGATTCTGCCAGTCCCTTCTCCAGGGGATCTCCCCAACCCAGGGATCAGACCTGGGTCTCCTGCACTGCAGATGCCTTACCATCGAGACATCAGGGAATCCCATATTGAATATTAAATCTTCTATGTTAGAATTTAAATTCTGTTTGAAGTTTAAACCTTGTGTGCTCCTTGGTGGGCAAGGAATCAATTGGTCAAAACCTGTGAGTGAGTGAGGCACACGAGGATGGTGCCCTGACTCAGAGCCCTCACGTCGCCCTGGAGGAGGGCACAGCCAGGCCTGGGCTGTGCACTTTCCCCGTCCATCCCCCACCTTTTCCAGAGGCCGCCGGGGTAAAGGAAAGGCCAGGGGCTTCGGAGCCTAGGTTCACAGGATCTCAGGCAAGCTGCTTAATCTCTCCAAGTCTCGGGTTCCCCACGCGTCAAGTGGGAGGAAAACGCTCACCTGGTAGGGCTTCTGTGAACATGTAATAAGTTAGTGGATGGACAGCACCTGGCAGAGGATGCCACACATTAGAATTTTGCCAGGAAAGTGGAGCTGGGAGCAGCCTCGGCACCAGGGCCCCTGGTGATGCTAACCTGCAGCCAGAAGTGGAAGCCCAAACAATAGGAGCAGCTCCTCCTCCATGACGTCCTCATAAACCCATCCCAGGTGCAGATGGGCCCATGTTGCAGACGGGAATGCTGGGGTTCACGCGAGGGAAAGGGGCACACAGACAGGCACTGGCAGGGCCAAGCGTGAACCCTAGCTGTGAGCCTCAAGCCCCTGCCCTTTCCGTGTGGCTGCTGATTCCGGGGTGTCGGGCTTCCCTGATGGCTCAGCAGGTAAAGAACCTGCCTGCAGTGCAGAAGACACAGAAGGTGCAGGTTCAATCCCTGGGTCGGGAAGACTCCCTGGAGAAGGAAACGGCAGTCCACTCCAGTATTCTTGCCTGGGAAATCCCTTGGACAGAGGAGCCTGGAGGGCTACAGTCCATAGGGTAGCCAAGAGTTGGACGCGACTGAGCAACTGAGCGCCAGCAGTGAGTAGCTGGCTGACGGGGGCTCATCACCTCCTCAGGTGGGCCAGCTGATGGCCGGGGTGGGGCTGGGCTGCTGAGGTCTGCAGTTAGTTATCAGGACTCACTCCCGGCCTGCCTGCCGGAGCGTGGGTGCGGCTGGCAGCGTTGGGCAGGGTCCATCTGTCAGTACTAGGCCTGTTACTCAGCCCACCCTGCTGGTGCCAGAGGCCTCCCCTGGGGAGGTGGGCCTGTGGAAGGCATCTGGACACTGCTCAGAGCCTCCCCTGCCACCCATCTCCCAGGCAGGATAGTGAAACTGGAAGAGGGGCTGAGTCTGAGTCTTGACAAGGTTGTCAAGACAACCCTATGGGGAAGGGCTCCAGGCTGCCCAGCATCTGGCTGCTGGCTCCAACTCTAGCCACACGGCAGAAGCTCCAGGCAGCTTTTCAAGTCTACTGAGCCCAAGCCTGTCTTTTCCAGCTTCTGTTTTATTTCCTCTGAGGGGAGGGCTTGAGAACTGTTAAAATGCTCCTCAGTGATGCTGAAGTGCACCCAGGGTTGAGAACCCCCAGCCCCGGCCCCGCCCCTCTGCCCGGCATTCAAGGCTTCTCGAGGTCTGGTCCTTCTTGCTTCAGCTCTCCAGATGGACAGCTGCCCTGCTGCCCCGGGTCTGTTTGCTTGTTCATTGAGACATTCGCCCAGCAAACATTTCCCAAGCACGTCCTGGGCGCCGGGCGCTGTGCCAGGATGAGGATTTAGTGGAGGACAAGTCAGACCTGGTCCTTCCTTCCACTCCGACAGTCACACTAATCCATGCGGCTACGAGTGAGGTAAACAGCCAGCATGCGGCCAGATGACCTGCCCTGGCCCAGGGGTCAGAGAGGGCGTCCCGGAGGGCTCCTCGGGGGAGGGCAGGACAGCAGGAAAGGCCTGGCAGCGGAGGGGCCAGTACCGGCCGTGGCCAGCACGCTGGAGCTTGGAGGGAAAGGCCAGCAGGGGTTCCGCCCTGACCACACTGTCCTAACGGGGCGTGAGGTCATGGGGCAGAAGGAAGGGCCCCGTTTTATTCACCTTTCAGTCTTCAGAGCCTCTCGGGCAGCCAGGTGCGCGCCAAGTGCTCCCCAGGCCCGTGGCCGGCTTCAGCCCCTCCTCCTCGCCCTCTCTCCTGAGACAAGAACACCTGCTCAGGATGGAGCACAGGCTTTTCCCTAAGCTGTGGGCTGGAACGCCAGCTCCTCAGAGAGGCCCTCTCCCTGTCCCCGGGATCCCCCAGAGCCTAGCAAGGGGTCTGAGAAATCTCCCCCACCCCATCGATGGCTTTTGGGGCTTGGTTTGGGGTTTTTGTGGGACACAAGGATTCTGAACTTCCTGGGTGACCCCCCCACCACCACCACCACTGCCACCGGGTTTGGGGTCTGGGGTCCCATCTGAGGCCTGATCAGGATCCCAGGTCCCGGCAGGGGTGAGGGTGATCTCGGGGGAAGCCAGGGACCCAGGTGGTCTTTTCTTTTCCTTCCCTCACTGGTTTCTAGAGTCTATGAGACAAGACCTTAAAAAATGATTTCTGTCCGCTGTGAGCAGACGTTAAAATGGCCCCATCCCCACCCCCACCCTCCTTCCTCAGGGCACTTCCTAAGTGGGGGTCTCCCCCTCCATCTCTCTGACTGCCTCCCTGCCTCCCATTCCTGCCTGTGGGCCCCCATTATATCCTGGCCACTGCAACACAAATCTATTTTATTTCCGGGCATGGAGAAAGGGAAGAAGATGGCGAATGGGAGGATGCCAGGGTGACTCCCCAGGGGCCCCCGCCGCCTTCTTTCACGGCACTTACAACCTGGCGGGACCCAGTGGGCCGGCACTGAGGGCGTCCCTGCCACCCCCGCCTTCGTCCCCTGACCCCGTGAGACGCTTGGAGATTGTAAACTATTTTTCTTCACCCACTCCCCTCCCCAGCCCTCTCCCAGTTTTTAAAAGCACTTTTTATTAGATTTTTTCCCCTTCTTTTCCTCCTTAAAGACAAAATTTATATATAGATATATATATATATATAAAATATACTTTTCCTCAGAGGAGCGGACAATAGAGAGGGGGTGAAGGAGCCAAGAGCAGGAACCCAGGGTCTCACAGTGTCAGGGAGGGGGGAGCTAGAGTGTCCAGAAGTTCCAGTGTCACAAAAAGCAATAAAAACAAGATTTTACAAAAAGGAAAGAAAAAAACACAACAAGACAACCAACCACAAATAGGAGTCTTGGCACTTTGTAACAGAACGGGTACTACACTTTATCTTAATTTAAAAAAAAAATGTTTACAAGTTGCAACCAACTTCTATGAAAAGTCAAAAAGACAAAAAAAAAGGCGAGCGAGAGAGAGCGAGCGAGAGAGAGAGAGCAAACAAATTCCTAAAAGTCGATTTATTTTTGTACAAAATAATAAAAAGACAAACCCACCACAGACGTAGAATCCACTTCTGTTCCCCGAGGTGAGCAAAGGGGGTCAGGAAGTCACGGGCGAGCGAGGGCAAAGCCTTCTAAGGCATTTGTGCTTTACCACAGGGGCTTGCCTTCAGGCAGGACTGTGGATTTTTTGTGTTTCTGCCGTGTCCACCCCCCTCTACCCCACCAAACCTGCCCCCTCCCCCTTCTGCCCCTTTTTTGGGTTCTGATTTTGAGATGTCTCATCAACTGCTAGCCATACAGTGGCCACCGTTGTCCGCGGGGACCCTCCTTACTGACTCCCCAGCTCAGGGATGGGCCCGAGAGAGGGCTGGCCTTCCAACCAGCCAGAGCATTCCTGTCTCCCTGCCCTTGTCCCCCACACACATACACACCCCCACCCTTGCTGTCCCCCAACCTCCAACATGGTCGCCCTTCCTGTGGCCACCGGGGAGCTGCCGTCTTGGATCCACAATCCCCGTCGAGGTGGGCAGCAGGGGGCCCCACCCCCAGGGCCTTAGATTACCCCTGCACCCCTCTTTTTACTCAAAGGCACTGACTGTAATTGGGGGCTGGCACTTGCCTCCCCCCAGCCTCTGGCCCCCACCCCCCCAAAGGCCCGGTGTTGACCGAGCTACAGGCCACGGACTGGGGCCAGGGCTGGGGAGACCCTGTTGCCAGAGGCCAGGGCACCCTTCCCCCAACCCCTAACCCCCTCTCCCATATGCAGCCCTAGCGTGGGACCCTGTAAATAGACACTCTGCTGAGCTGAGACCCTTCCTAGTCAAAGCCCGAGGTGCAAGGGCATCCCTGCCACCCCCCCACTTCCAGCCACTGGCCTGTCACCCCGCACCCCTCTGTTCCTTGACAACCCCATCTTGTTTTTAAAGGGAAGCTTTTAAAGAAGGCAACTTTCATTATTGTTACTACAGGATAGTTTTTGTTTCCTCCTGCCCCCCCTACCCCCCGAGCCCATCAGCCCCCCAAATGTCTCAGGACACCCCCTCCTGAGGGGGGTGGCAGGGGAGCCCAGGGCCGGGTGGCCCCGTCCACACCCTGTCTCTTATACACATCTAGGTGTGTATAAGAGACAGGTACAGGAGTGGGTTGCCATTGCCTTCTCCACATTCTTGGCATTAAAATTCTTATTTTCTCATGATGCCATGCTGTGAGGTTGTTGGAAAAGTCAATTATTAAAATATTAAATCAAGTAACTAGTATACTTTAAATGAATTTAGGCTTAGGCATAGACAAAATCTGTATGGGAAAAAAACAACATATTTGCTCTTCTTCTGTTGAAAGANGTTCTGCTCATCCAGCAAGATGGCAGCTGCGTCTGCAAGGAGACAGGAGCTGGGCTCAGACTGTGAGGAGGGTAAGAGGGGACGACCATGGGCACGGACGCGGGGAGAGGGAGCCGAGCCTCAGGAGACCTCAGCCCCACCTAGCAAAGCCAGGACAGGTGTGAGATCAGGACTCTCCACTGTGCATGGGAGGTTTTTTAAGTTCTGGTATCAGATGGTTTAGTTGTTAAGCTACGTCTGACTCTTTTGCGACCCTATGGACTGTAATCTGCCAGGCTCCTCTGTCCATGGGATTTTCCAGGCAAGAATACTGGAATGGGTTGCCATTTCCTTCTCCAGAGGATCTTCCTGACCCAGGGATCAGACCCGCATCTCCTGTGTCTCCTGCACTGCAGGCGGATTCTTTACTGAAACCAGGAAACCCACTTCCCTGGTGACTCGAGACAGTGAAGAATCCACCCGCAGTGCAGGAGATCCAGGTTCAGTCGGAAGAAGGCTTCTCTGTATGTCACTGCAGCTTCCTGAGATTCTGCCAGTCCCTTCTCCAGGGGATCTCCCCAACCCAGGGATCAGACCTGGGTCTCCTGCACTGCAGATGCCTTACCATCGAGACATCAGGGAATCCCATATTGAATATTAAATCTTCTATGTTAGAATTTAAATTCTGTTTGAAGTTTAAACCTTGTGTGCTCCTTGGTGGGCAAGGAATCAATTGGTCAAAACCTGTGAGTGAGTGAGGCACACGAGGATGGTGCCCTGACTCAGAGCCCTCACGTCGCCCTGGAGGAGGGCACAGCCAGGCCTGGGCTGTGCACTTTCCCCGTCCATCCCCCACCTTTTCCAGAGGCCGCCGGGGTAAAGGAAAGGCCAGGGGCTTCGGAGCCTAGGTTCACAGGATCTCAGGCAAGCTGCTTAATCTCTCCAAGTCTCGGGTTCCCCACGCGTCAAGTGGGAGGAAAACGCTCACCTGGTAGGGCTTCTGTGAACATGTAATAAGTTAGTGGATGGACAGCACCTGGCAGAGGATGCCACACATTAGAATTTTGCCAGGAAAGTGGAGCTGGGAGCAGCCTCGGCACCAGGGCCCCTGGTGATGCTAACCTGCAGCCAGAAGTGGAAGCCCAAACAATAGGAGCAGCTCCTCCTCCATGACGTCCTCATAAACCCATCCCAGGTGCAGATGGGCCCATGTTGCAGACGGGAATGCTGGGGTTCACGCGAGGGAAAGGGGCACACAGACAGGCACTGGCAGGGCCAAGCGTGAACCCTAGCTGTGAGCCTCAAGCCCCTGCCCTTTCCGTGTGGCTGCTGATTCCGGGGTGTCGGGCTTCCCTGATGGCTCAGCAGGTAAAGAACCTGCCTGCAGTGCAGAAGACACAGAAGGTGCAGGTTCAATCCCTGGGTCGGGAAGACTCCCTGGAGAAGGAAACGGCAGTCCACTCCAGTATTCTTGCCTGGGAAATCCCTTGGACAGAGGAGCCTGGAGGGCTACAGTCCATAGGGTAGCCAAGAGTTGGACGCGACTGAGCAACTGAGCGCCAGCAGTGAGTAGCTGGCTGACGGGGGCTCATCACCTCCTCAGGTGGGCCAGCTGATGGCCGGGGTGGGGCTGGGCTGCTGAGGTCTGCAGTTAGTTATCAGGACTCACTCCCGGCCTGCCTGCCGGAGCGTGGGTGCGGCTGGCAGCGTTGGGCAGGGTCCATCTGTCAGTACTAGGCCTGTTACTCAGCCCACCCTGCTGGTGCCAGAGGCCTCCCCTGGGGAGGTGGGCCTGTGGAAGGCATCTGGACACTGCTCAGAGCCTCCCCTGCCACCCATCTCCCAGGCAGGATAGTGAAACTGGAAGAGGGGCTGAGTCTGAGTCTTGACAAGGTTGTCAAGACAACCCTATGGGGAAGGGCTCCAGGCTGCCCAGCATCTGGCTGCTGGCTCCAACTCTAGCCACACGGCAGAAGCTCCAGGCAGCTTTTCAAGTCTACTGAGCCCAAGCCTGTCTTTTCCAGCTTCTGTTTTATTTCCTCTGAGGGGAGGGCTTGAGAACTGTTAAAATGCTCCTCAGTGATGCTGAAGTGCACCCAGGGTTGAGAACCCCCAGCCCCGGCCCCGCCCCTCTGCCCGGCATTCAAGGCTTCTCGAGGTCTGACCCCATTGGTCCTTCTTGCTTCAGCTCTCCAGATGGACAGCTGCCCTGCTGCCCCGGGTCTGTTTGCTTGTTCATTGAGACATTCGCCCAGCAAACATTTCCCAAGCACGTCCTGGGCGCCGGGCGCTGTGCCAGGATGAGGATTTAGTGGAGGACAAGTCAGACCTGGTCCTTCCTTCCACTCCGACAGTCACACTAATCCATGCGGCTACGAGTGAGGTAAACAGCCAGCATGCGGCCAGATGACCTGCCCTGGCCCAGGGGTCAGAGAGGGCGTCCCGGAGGGCTCCTCGGGGGAGGGCAGGACAGCAGGAAAGGCCTGGCAGCGGAGGGGCCAGTACCGGCCGTGGCCAGCACGCTGGAGCTTGGAGGGAAAGGCCAGCAGGGGTTCCGCCCTGACCACACTGTCCTAACGGGGCGTGAGGTCATGGGGCAGAAGGAAGGGCCCCGTTTTATTCACCTTTCAGTCTTCAGAGCCTCTCGGGCAGCCAGGTGCGCGCCAAGTGCTCCCCAGGCCCGTGGCCGGCTTCAGCCCCTCCTCCTCGCCCTCTCTCCTGAGACAAGAACACCTGCTCAGGATGGAGCACAGGCTTTTCCCTAAGCTGTGGGCTGGAACGCCAGCTCCTCAGAGAGGCCCTCTCCCTGTCCCCGGGATCCCCCAGAGCCTAGCAAGGGGTCTGAGAACGGAGCCGCCCCATCAGGACTGCGGGAAGAGGAGCGCGCCTGCCACCTGCCCCTCCAAGGGCCCGTCTGCCCCAGGGGCCAGCGGCCTGAGCCTCTCTCTCTGGCTCTTCGGAGAGCCCAGGCCAGGATGGTCGCTGGCCCATGGTGCTTCTCCATGGATGATCAGAGCGATCGGAGACCAGGGTTCCCCCGCCGGGCCGCCCGGCCTGCAATACTCACCTCGAAACATATCGTACCAGAGCTTCTTGGCCTTGAGGTGCTGCAGCCCGTTCAGGTGCTTCTTGCGGTTGTGGAGGTTGTCCTGGAAGGACCGGTCGCAGTAGTCACAGAAGTAACGCTTCCCCATGGTGACCCGTGCTGGGAGCTACCGCTGCCTACAAGGTCAGGGCGCTGGGTCAGAGCGTGGAGGGCACGCCACCAGCCCACCCAGAGTGCAGAGGGGCGCGCCCGCCCGGGGCCTGGCCTGTGCCGGGGGAGGAAGGCTCCCAGACAGCCTGGGAGGAACCACATGAGCATCAGCGTGTTTCCACGCTCCCTGGGGGTTCTCATCTGCAGCCAGGCTGGAGAACAGCCGCCTGCCCCCCACTGGCCAGCCCCCCGCAGGGCCCCCCACACCTCTCATCTCCCCTCTCAGAACTGTGCTCCTCCCATCTTTGCTCCAGCACCGCCTTCTCAGCAATCTCCCGTGACTACTTCACTGACAACGGCAGAGCCCTCTGCTTGGCCTTCCCCATTCCCTGCTCCACTTCACCACCTCTGAGGTGACGCCATTTGTTCCGTTTACTGTGTCGTCTCTTCAACAGGAATGTGCGCCTGCGGGCTGGGATGGTTTTGCTGGGTGTTGCTGCAGCCCCCAAAGTGGTACACAGTACAGAGAAGGCAACCGAATGTGTGTTGAACACATGCATTAATTCCCATTTTCCTTATGGGGACAACTGAGGTTCAGAGAGAGGAAGTGACTCGCCCAAGGCCACGCAGCTGGTATGCGGAAGGCAACCCCCGTGCCCGACAATCCCGCCACTGGTGTCCGCTCTTCCAAAGCCAGCTCAAGGCTTAGAGAAGCCAGAGGGCTCGGGCGGACACGCAGGCACTGAACACTCAAGTGGTGATCATGGAGGAAAACGAGAACGGTTCAGGGTCTTCAGACCCATAAGACCCCTCACCGGTGGTAACCACCGCAGCCAGAGGCAGGTGGCAACTC
Source organism: Oreotragus oreotragus (assembly GCA_006410675.1). NCBI lineage: Eukaryota > Metazoa > Chordata > Mammalia > Artiodactyla > Bovidae > Oreotragus > Oreotragus oreotragus. The sequence continues at coordinate 26,205 of SJYX01002702.1, read as the reverse complement.
TGTGACTCGTGGCCAGCCCTTGGGTCCCCGTTTGGTGTCACAAGACGAGAGGACAAACGGGTCCACTCAGGGCCATCAAGTGGGATCGGCAAAGGGCTGAGCCTAGAATTGTCCCACACCTTTCAGGTCCTAGAGTCTGACCCCTCCTTTCCCAGAGCGGGTGCCTGAGGCCCCAAGGACGAGAGGGAAAGTGACTTCCCCAAGGTCACCAGGTAACAGCCCAGGCCAGCAGCAGAAACCCCGGCCCCCCGGGGCCCGGAGAATACAGTTAAAGCTAAGAGCCGCTCCACAGGGCAGCCAGAGGGGGACAGATACATCTTGGGATGTATCCCTCCTGATAATGGGGAGGGACCCAGAGACAAACGAGCCCCCTGGTGAAGGCTGCTCCCGCGACAGACAGCAGCCATTAAGCCAAGGGCAGCAATGGGATCGGGAACAGTCACTCAAAATGAAGACGCATAAAAGCTCTCTTCTCCTATTACTGCTGAGAAACCGCATCCCAGACACACGGACTTGATATATTAAATTTGGCAGCTCTAATACACCCCGTCTTGCCAATAAACTTATAGGAATTGGATTGAAATTGTAAGAGATGAACGTTTAACGGCCGAGTGCTTAACCAAGCCGTTCACGAGGCCTGAAGCAGCTCAGAGGAGAGGAACGGGCAGGGGGAAGCTCCAGGGCAGAGGCGTCCATTGGGAGGCTGTGATGGAACAGGGGCTCTGGGCAGACGCTGAGCAAAACCCCCCAAGGCACTGGGAAGCCAGCTGCGTGACCCCAGACCCTCTACGTTCCAGCTAGGAATACGAGGCAGTGGGTCTGACTGGCTGGCTAATTGCTTAGAGAGCAGCACACAGAAGTTTGCTTATCCAAGTGAATTATCAGTAAAAGAGAAATAGCAATACAGGACTTCCCTGGTGGGCTCAGTGGTAAAGAACACGCCTGCCAATGCAGGAGACAGGGGCTCGACCCGTAGGTTAGGAAGATCCCCTGGAGAAGGAAATGGCTACCCACTCCATTATTCTTGCCTGGAGAATCCCATGGACAAAAGGGCCTGGTGGGCTATAGTCCATGGGGTTGCCAAAGAGTCGGGCGCGACTTAGCAATGTAAATGACGCTAACGATGTCATTGCGCAAGCGCACGATAAATGTCAGGTAGTATGTGGTTCCACAGAGCACCTACCGCAGGCCAGCACTGGGCTCAAAGCTCTAGAAGGCGTCCTCTCCCTGAATCCTCAGGACAACCTGTGAAGTTTCAGATGAGGGCTCTGAGACTCCCAGAAGGGAAATGACTGCGCCAAGATCACGCTGCTGGAGAGTGGCCAGGCCCGGCTGAGAACACAGCGGGGATGGCTCTGGAGCCCACACTCCCCATGGCTAAGACAGTCTCCTCCCAACAGATCACACTGATGACAGCTTTCCTCTGCTGTTTACTCACAGCACCCCCAGGACCACATGGCCCCTTCAAGTCCCAAGAGGTAAGTATCATGATCTCATTTATGAAGGAGGAAACTGAGGCTCAGAGAGGGGCTCTGGGGTGCTCCAGATCGCACCTCCAGGAAGAACAGCAGGCCCCGTCATGCCTGGTGCTCAGGTCTAGAGTACCCCCCCCAACCTAGCCGGTGACACTGATCCGAATGATGAGCCCCGGGGCTGGGCTGCGTGTGTCTGTGTACACGTGTGTGTGCGTTCCCCTGTCTCTCACATGCACAAACCGCGGAGGACACGCCAGTCTCGGCCAAGGGCTGCCGCAGCAGCAACAGCCCCCATGCCTCCTCCCCGCTGCGCACCCAAGCCGCCCCTCATGGGGCAGGGGAAGTGCTCAGCCGTCCAGGTCAGGCCAGTGGGCCGTGCGTCCTATCCCGGCTCGGCCCGGCTGTGGCTGTCACGTGCCCTCTCCAGGCCTCAGTCTCCCCACATGGAAAGCACGAGGTGGGGAGCTAGGCCAGGAGAGCTCTGAAAGCACACAGACACACACAGACATGTAACAGAGAGCCTGGCCCACAGCAGGCCCTCAGGAAACACTGCCCGTCATCACCACCATTATCGCTGGCCTCCCAAAAGCCAGGGTGTCAGTGCCCAAGCGACCTCTGTGATCAGCTGCTCCATAATACAGATGAGGAAAGTGAGGCCAGGAGAAGGGAANCACACACAGACATGTAACAGAGAGCCTGGCCCACAGCAGGCCCTCAGGAAACACTGCCCGTCATCACCACCATTATCGCTGGCCTCCCAAAAGCCAGGGTGTCAGTGCCCAAGCGACCTCTGTGATCAGCTGCTCCATAATACAGATGAGGAAAGTGAGGCCAGGAGAAGGGAAGTGAGCCGTCCGCAGCACTCAGCACAAGGCGGCACAAGGCTAGTTCACAGCCGCAACGGCAGCCTAAGACCCCCGCCCGCCTGGCAGCTCTGCGGGCCCCCCGTGCCTGGGAATGCGGTCGGGGGAGCAGAGCAGCTTTACAGGGGCCAGCACTTCCTACCACCTTCACAGGCCTGACCCCAGGAGGCAGAGGCCCTGACCCTGGGCAGGAGCTGGCCCCCAGCAAGGTGACCTCGGCCGGGCACCGCCCAGGTGTGAACCTCCAGGGATCCCGACCTCCCGCTCCAGTGCCCCGGCGCACATTAGGAGGGGCTGCGGCTGCAGAGCCCTCTGGACAAACACACAACTCTGCAGGCGGAGCGTGCCAGGCGTCCTTGCACAGGGCACAGCCTGCACCACGGCACTTGGCAGTCCTGAGTGGGAGGTCGGGGCAGGGGCGGGGGTGGGGAGGGCCAGACGTCTCCCTGGCACCCAGATGCCAGCATAGGGTGCTGAGTAAGCGGGCCCTCTCCGCAGCCATGATTCATCCCCGTCCTCCGAGGACGCTCTGCACCATGTGAGCGCAGCCCTGTCCGGGAACATAGGACCATCCGGCCCCGCTCCCTCGCCGGGAACACAGGCAGCACTGCCCGCCCACTCCCGGAGACCAGGTCTGTGGTGGCAACAGCATCTGCTGGCTCCCTGGGCCTGTGCCAGGTGACAGAGTGGCTCCTCATGGCCACGGGGCAGAGGGCAAGGCGTGGGGTGGGGGGACCACCTTCTGGGGTCACACAGGCCTGGGTTTGAGTTCCAGCTCTACCGCTTATCAGCCGAGTGACCTCTGGAAAGTCCTCTTCATCTCCTGGAGTCTGTCCTCAGCTAGAAAATAGGAGCCCCGCCGCTGCTGTGAATTTGCCACCGCAGAGAGTGGAGGCTGTGACTGCTGTTGCCATCGTCACCCGGGGGGCTCACTCCTCCCCCACAAACCTGATTCAAAACTGCAGCCAAAGTCTCAGCAGCAGACACGTCTGTCCCTCTCGCCACCTGCTCTGTTTTCCAGAGCTCGTCTCACACGCTGATTTCCTGTTAAATGGGCTGTGTCCCCGCTAGAACACAGCTCCACCAGGGCAGAGAGTGCTGTCTGTCCGTCCGGCAGCTGCACGTGCTCAAACGCAGAATGGCTGCTGGGACGAGCGAGGGGCCTGCCCATCCCTGCCCGGAGCCTTGGGCCACCTGCTCACCGGCTCGCCCACCCTCTTCTCCGAAAGCTCGAATATGGGGATGACTAGGAGGACAAGAAGAGAGACACGAGGCCCCCAAGGCGAGTCTGCCACCCCTCCCTTCCCGCAGGGCTTCTGTCCCCAGCAGAGCCCCCCGGCCCACTTAGCCCACACCCGGCGGGCTCCAGGAAAGGATGGCCACTGAGTTGAGATGCGGGGAGGAGGAGGGGAGAAAAGAGAGTCCGATTTGACTCCGTAGTGCGAGGCATTCTCTTGCCTGACCTCACAGACCCCCTGAGCAGACACCAGGGCGTTCATTTCACAGGTGGGGACACACATTCAGAAACCCTCACTCCCTAATTTGCTCAAAGCCGTGACTGGGAGAGACCCTGATGGCCTCTCATCAGCCCGGGCGCTGCGGGTGGGCCGGCGGGCACACCCCAGGCACCTGAAGCGCTGTCGCCGCACGTCCTGGGGCCAGCTGACACGGGGGCTGGCGCTCCCTCCCCAGCGCCCCACCGTGAGGCTGCTCCACTGATGCTCTTGGTTCCTTTTATCGTGAGCAGCTCGGGTCCAGAGCTGGCTTTGGCACAAGGCTAAAATAAGCCAACAGCTTGGCCGCAGGGGCTGGGAGGCAGCCGGTAATGATCCAGGCTTGCGCTCTCCACACGCTGCCCTCAGGCTCACCTGTCATTTCTTCTGATTATGGCACCGCCAGGCCCCAGGTAAACAGCAAACCTTTGCCAGAGGGTGGCTCTGTGGCGCCCACTAGGAGCACCGCAACATTCCAGCATCGCATATGCCGGCCGTCTGGAGCCAGTGGCATCAGACCCGCCCCACACAGGAGGCCTGCAGACTGTCTGCTCGGACCCAGCCCAACAGCAGTGCCTAGGAGACCCAAATGTCTCCCCTGATGGGACCCCCGAGATGCTAAGTGTCTCCCTCAGATGGCCCTGGGGTCTTGTAGCAACCACGCAGCTCTCTCATCCTGGCCTCCTGAAAGGACAGAGCTCCAAACAGGAGAGGTAAAAAACCACCCGAAGGAGGCTCATGAACCATACGCCCCAATTCCAAAACATCTCTGCCCTTCCCTCTCCACCCTCCCCCCACCACCCCAAAGCCTTGGCTCCCAATACCACGGGGCTCTCTGCCACCGCTGCCCAAGCCACGGCTCACCCTTTCACACCAAGACCAGCCTCCCCCTGCCTTTGTTTCCTTTTTCTCACATTTTTATTTCAATAACATCTGGTTTGTAGTCGTTATTTAGTCGCTGAGTCGTGTCTGACTCAGAGATCCCATGGACTGTAGCCCACCAGGCTCCTCTGTCCATGGAATTTCCCAGACAAGAACACCAGAGTGGGTAGCCATTCCCTTCTCCAAGGGATCGTCCCAGACCAGGAATCAAACCCATGTCTCCTGCACTGGCAGGCGGGTTCTTTACCATTGAGCCACCGCTGAGCCCCTGAACCAGCCTCCTTAGTTCAGCCCACCCTGGGCAGCATCAGATCAACCCTCTGAAAACAACTCCTCAAATTTTTCCATTGCTCCTTGTGAGGAGCTTTTAAAAAATGAAGCCTCCTGAATAGGATCCTCAGGAATTCTGACTCAGCAGATCTGGAGAAATTTGTATTCTAACCAGTGAGTCTAGCACCCCCCCCTAGCAGATACCCCCAAGAAATAAAAGCCTGGAGAACTGAGGTTTCACTGTTCGTCAACCTTCTCTTCCCCTGCATGCCACCGGCAGCCTCTGCTGAAGGTAGTCACTCTGGGTGGACACAGCCCCTAAATTCGTGTCCCAGTCGGAAATCTGCTGGTCTCCGAACACCCTCAGTGTGCTGAAACCCTGACTTGACCAGAAAGCAAAGCAGAGCTCAGAAAAGTGGGTAAAACACTTTTCTTACTGGCTATGTCTCCTGCCACACTCCAGGAGGGTTTAAAATTGAAACTACAGGACTTCCCAGTGCTCCAGCGGTTAAGAATCCACCTGCCAATGCAGGGGACACAGGTTTGGTCCCAGGTTCGGGAAGATGCCACATGCTATGGGAGCAATTAAGCCCATGTGCCACAGCTAGAGCCTGGGCTCCTCAACAAAGAGAAGCCCCGCCCTCCACAAGGAGTGAAAGCCTGCGCACAGCAATGAAGACGGAGCACGGAAAAAAAAAAGAACAAATGAATAATCTTTTTTTTTTTTTTTTAAGATATACATAAGGAATTTGACTGGGATTCCCCGATAGCTCTGTTGGTAAAGAATCCACCTGCAATGCCGGAGACCCTGGTTTGATTCCCAGGTCGGGAAGATCTGCTGGAGAAGGGACAGGCTACCCACTCCAGTATTCTTGGGCTTCCCTGGTGGCTCAGCTGGTAAAGAATCCACCTGCAATGTGGGAGACCTGGGCTCAATCCCTGAGTTGGGAAGATCCCCTGGAGAAGGGAAAGTTACCCACTCCAGTATTCTGGCCTGAAGAATTCCATGGACTGTAGAGTCCATGGGGTCGCAAAGAATCTGACACGACTTTCACTTTCACTTTTTGACACGACTTTCACTTTCACTTTTCAGGGAATTTTATTAATGTAGACAATCATTTTTTAGAAAAGAAAATAGAGGTAGAAGAGCAACTCAATTATTGTATTAATGTTCTTGTCCTAAATTTATTAATAATCAGGGTATACTTGGTATTTTAAAGTATCTCACTGAAAAGAATTTCTGTTGAGTATACAACAGAAAAGCATGTTTTTTCAGGAATTGATTAAACTGATTCCAATTTAAAATATAAAAATTAAAACTTGTAGTTGGATAACTGATAAAATGGGCTTCCCAGTGGGTGCAGTGGTGGACAATCTGCCTGCCAATGCAGGAGATGTGGACTCAGTCCCTGGGTCAGGAAGATCCTCTGCAGGAGGAAATGGCAACCCATTCCAGTATTCTTGCCTGGAAAATCCCGCGGTCAGCAGAGCCTGGCGGGCTACAGGTCACGGGGTCACCAAGAATCTGACATGACTGAGTGGCCTAGCACAAGCACACAAGTGATAAACTATCAGGAATTTGTCGAGACTTGTTATCTTAAGCTGAGGAGTTAGCAATGGTTGGAAACGTCAGCGGCATATTGAACTCCTGCATCTAACACCTGGGGTGCTAGAAGAGCTTCCAAGAGTGGCCCCTCTCCACGTTCCAACTTCATGACAGAGAGGGAACCAGTATTTTTTGAATCCGCAGACTGAGAAAATGTGACATAAAAGAATAGGACTAAGTCTGTTAACAGTATCAAACTGTTTACAAGAACTTAAAAGGTGTCACATTCATACGCTTAATTTATTGGCTTTTCTAGTTAATTGTTTAAGTATTCTGGGGGTGTTATACTTGTTAGGTTATATATCTGAAAGTACTTAAAAGGAAAATCAAATATATTAAACGTATAAGTGGAATTAAATGTGTAAGGGAATGTAATTGGGCTAAAGATAGGGCTGAATGTTTTAAGGAATTTCATTTGCTCAACTTGAGTTCAAATATTAATCAAAGGGAAAGTTAAGGTTATTTTTCTTATTTTTTTAGGTTTACACACAGAATAATAATTTCTAAACTGAAAGCGATAGCTTAAAGAAAACTATATATTTTTTTATAAAGTCTTGCTCCAAAATGAGAATTAACTAAAAAGGCAAAAAAATAAAAATAAAATAAGCCACACCTTAACTCCCTGTGGTCTTCCCTACCCATCTCATCTAAAATAATCCCCCCTCCTCTTAACTTACCATCAGCCAGACTAGCTGTCAGCAAGGTACAAGTGTTCTTTCCCAGAAGCTTCACAATCTCCTGCCCTGACGGGCTACCAAGATGCTTTGCAAATAGAGAATAACTGGTCATGGTTATAGAGCATTTCACATTTTTCCTCCCCACCCCTAATAAGGCATCACAGTTGCTTTTACAAGTCAGAGGTAGATCCAGGTTTCCAATCCGGTTCCTGCTTTTCAATGCCACACCTACACAAATGACTTTTATCTCTGGCTCAGACCTGTCCTCTGAACTCTAGATTCATATCGCCATTACCCTCTGGACAGAAGCAGTGGCAGATTTTAGTTTCGTGGGCTCCAAAATCACTGTGGACAGTGACTGAAGCCATGAAATTAAAAGATGCTTGCTCCTTGGAAGGAAACCTATCACAAACCTAGACAATGTATTAAAAAACAGAGCCATCACTTTGCCGACAAAGGTCCATATGGTCAAAGCTATGGTTTCTCCAGTACTCATGTATGGATATGAGTTGGACCATAAAGAAGGTTGAGCACCGAAGAACTGCAGCTTTTGAACTGTGGTGCTGGAGAAGACTCTTGAGAGTCCCTTGGACTACAAGGAAATCAAACCAGTCAAGGAAAGGAAATCAACCTTGAATGTTCCTTGGAAAGACTGATGATGAAGCTAAAGCTGCAATACTTTGGCTACTTGATGCAAAAAGCTGTCTCACTGGAAAAGACCTGATGCTGGGAGAGATCAAAGGCAAAAGGCGGGGTCAGAGGATGAGATGGTTAGACAGCATCACCCACTGAATGGACATGCATATGAGCAAACTCTGGGAGGACAGGGGAGCCTGGTGTGCTGCAGTCCACGGGGTCACAAAGAGTCAGACACCATTTAGCGACTGAATAACAACCACTTCCACTTGACATCTAAGGAGCAGTTCGAGCTTAACATGGCCAAACAGAAGCTAAAATCATTCCTTTGATTTTAAGTTGCTGAGGTCAAAACTTTGATGTCATCCTCGATTTCTCTTTCCGGTACCCCCTACATCACTCACCTACAGCCAGACATCCTGGAATGTGAAATCAAGTGGGCCCTAGGAAGCATCACTATGAACAAAGCTAGTGGAGGTGATGGCATTCCAGTTGAGCTATTTCAAATCCTAAAAGATGATGCTGTGAAAGTGCTGCACTCAATATGCCAGCAAATTTGGAAAACTCAGCAGTGGCCACAGGACTGGAAAAGGACAATTTTCATTCCCATTCGTAAGAAAGGCAATGCCAAAGAATGCTCAAACTACCGCACAATTGCACTCATCTCACATGCTAGTAAAGTAATGCTCAAAATTCTCCATGCCAGGCTTCAACAGTACGTGAACTGTGAACTTCCAGATATTCAAGCTGGTTTTAGAAAAGGCAGAGGAACCAGAGATCAAATTGCCAACATCTGCTGGATCATGGAAAAAGCAAGAGAGTTCCAGAAAAACATCTACTTCTGCTTTATTGACTATGCCAAAGCCTTTGACTGTGTGGATCACAACAAACTGTGGAAAATTCTGAAAGAGATGGGAATACCAGACCACCTGATCTGCCTCCTCAGAAATCTGTATGCAGGTCAGGAAGCAACAGTTAGAACTGGACATGGAACAACATGGTTCCAAATAGGAAACGGAGTACATCAAGGCTGTATATTGTCACCCTGCTTATTTAACTTATATGCAGAGTACATCATGAGAAACACTGGGCTGGAGGAAGCACAAGCTGGAATCAAGACTGCCGGGAGAAATATCAATAATCTCAGATATGCAGATGATACTACCCTTATGGCAGAAAGTGANTTTTTTTTTTTTAGTTTCCTCTCAGGCAGTTAAAGTTGTCTTCTAATATGCTAAGTTGTTACTTTCCCCACCTGTTTCTGAGGTTTTAAATGCAATCGTTTGGAAAATACCACCAATCTATGGGGCTTAATCACATGGCAGGCCCTGAAAGGCTGCAAGGTGGCAGCAGCACCATCTTGAGGGCCAGTAATTCACCAGCATCATCATTACTCTGTGTATGGAGGAGCTTGGTATTTCACTTTAAATTAGGCAGAGAGAGAGGGAAGGTGTGGGGAGGGAAGGGTTAATGACAGAAAGGATCAGGGAAGTGGGACCTGGTGAGACGCACGTGTAGCTATAGCCTTCTTTTGGTCATTCAAAGGAAAGATCCATTCTTCCTTAATTATCGTGTTTCGTTTTTCATGAGCAGCATAAGGACTATATAATGAAAATAATGCTGAATTATGTATCTTACTGACCTGCTTCTTGAGAAACCTGTGTGCAGGTCAGGAAGCAACAGTTAGAAACTGGACATGGAACAATAGACTGGTTCCAAATAGGAAAAGGAGTACGTCAAGGCTGCATATTGTCACCAGGAATGGGTTGCCATTTCCTCCTCCAGGGGATCTTCCTGACCCAGGGATCGAACCTGTGTCTCCTGCATCCCCTGCATTGGAGGCAGATTCTTTGCAGTCTGAGCCAACCAGGGGAACCCAAAACAACTCATCCCTCTTGCCTTTTCTTATGTTGCTCTCTTTCCAGAGTTCTTTCCTGTTCCCCCTCACATTGCTTGGATGGCATGCTCCTACACATTCTTCAAACCCCATCCCAAAAGCCTCCTCCTTCTGGTAGCCTCTGTCTTCTGGGCTCCCACAGCACCTGGAACTGATTCTAGTCAGCTTGTGTCTTAGTTACCTTCTCCCAAACCTGTCTCCTGAGCTGCTCATGGAATCCCTTGAGGTCAGGAACTCAGTGATTTTGAAGTCATTGGAGGCAGTGTGAGCTGCTGCTGGAGCTGGCCTGGACCAGATCACAAGAATCACTGTGTGTCTCTTCCTTACTGCACATTCAGTTCATGCTTGCTAAGTCACTTCAGCCTTGTCTGATTCTTCGTGACCCTATGGACTGTAGCTGCTGCCCCCCCACCCCCAGGTTCCTCTGTCCATGAGATTCCCCAGGCAAGAATACTGAGGTGGGTGGCCATGCCCTTCCGCAGGGGCTTTTCCCAACCCAGGGATCGAACCCATGTCTCTGATGTCTCCTGCCTTGGCAGGCAGGTTCTTTACTACTATTGCCCACCTGGGGAGCCCCCAAATAGATGCGCATCAAGGGATCCATCTAGGAACCATCTGGGATTTGAGCCTGGGACCTCTTGCAACCAAAGTAAGAATCACCCCTGGCCCAATGAGCCACCATAACACACATTCAGTAGGTTCCTGTTGATAACTTGAAATTGGCCACAGTGGAATATTGGCAGGATTTGGCAGTTAATAAATATCAGGCCCTTTAGTAGCATGGGTGAGGAGGGGGAGACACAATAATAAGGGAGACACGATAATAAAACATCTACCTGCTCACACTGATCTCAGGCAAAATGAAGTAAAAGGCTTTTGCCACCTGTATCAGCCTCATAGAATGGTGGTCATTTTCTTGTGATTAGATGACCTGTGTGCCAACAAAGGTCCATCTAGCCAAGGCTGTGGTTTTTCCAGTAGTCATGTATGGATGTGAGAGTTGGACTATAAAGAAAGCTGAGCGCCGAAGAATTGATGCTTTTGAACTGTGGTGTTGGAGAAGACTCTTGAGAGTCCCTTGGACTGCAAGGAGATCCAACCAGTCCATCCTAAAGGAGATCAGTCCTGGGTGTTCATTGAAAGGACTGATGTTGAAACTGAAACTCCAATACTTTGGCCACCTGATGTGAAGAGCTGACTCATTGAAAAAGACCCTGATTCTGGGAAAGATTGAGGGCAGGAGGAGAAGGGGACAACAGAGGAATGGATGGTTGGATGGCATCACCAACTCGATAGACATGGGTTTGGGTGATGGACAAGGAGGCCTGGTGTGCTGTGGTTCATGGGGTCGCAAAGAGTTGGACATGACTGAGCGAACTGAACTGACCTGTGTGTGAAGAAATGTCGCTTTCTCTCCATCCAGACAGTTTAAAGAGCTCTCTCTGCAGACTCCACTGTTTAGGCTCTGGTACGGAGAAGGCAATGGCACCCCACTCCGGTACTTTCGCCTGGAAAATCCTATGGATGGAGGAGCCTGGTAGGCTGCAGTCCATGGGGTTGCAAAGAGTCAGACACAAGTGAGCAACTTCACTTTCACTTTTCACTTTCATGCGTTGGAGAAGGAAATGGCAACCCAGTCCTGTGTTCTTGTCTGGAGAATCCCGGGGACGGTGGAGCCTGGTGGGCTGCCGTCTCTGGGGTCACACAGAGTCGAACATGACTGAAGTGACACAGCAGCAGCAGCAGAGAGAGGCTACAGGTCTTCCCTGTAGCTCAAATGGTAAAGAATCCACCTGCAATGCAGGAGACCCATTTTCGATCCCTGGGTGGGGAAGATCCCCGGGAGAAGGAAATGGCAACCCTCTCCAGTACTCTTGCCTGGAAAATTCCATGGACTAAGGAGCCTGGTAGGCTTCCGTCCATGGGGTCACAAGGAGGAGAAGGGGACGACAGAGGATGAAATGGTTGGATGGCATCACCGACTCAGTGGACATGAGTTTGAGTAAACTCCGGGAGTTGATGATGGGCAGGGAGGCCTGGTGAGCAAAGGGTCAGACAGCTGAGCGACTGAACTGAACCCCCTACAGGCATCTGTTCCGTTTGACCCATCCCCTAAATACATCCCAAATCTGATCACTACTCGAAGCCACACTCTAATCTAAATCACCATCCAGCCTCCACTCTCACCACAGCATCTTCCCCACTTCAGTCTGATCTCTGGAGAGCAGCCAGAAATGACCTTGAAAGTAAATCAGATCATGTCACACCCCAGCTTAAAACCCATCAGTGGCTTCCTAGTACAATAAGGAAAAAGACAGACTTTTTACTGTGGGTTACAAGGCCAGACCTGAGCTGATCTGAGCTACTCCACAGTCCGTTCTACTTTCCCCCTGAAACACCCCGGGGCAGAGCAGTCTCAAGGCCTTTGGGTCAGTGTTATCCTGTTTGAACTGCTACTATCCATTCACTCAGGTCTAGGGTTAAGTGTCTTCCGGGGCACCCTGGCTAAAATATTACCACCACTCCCTCCCCAGTCAACCTGTCTTCTGCTCTTCTAAGTATTACTTGTTATTACTGCCCCTCCCCACACACACTCTAGAACGAGCGCTTCATGAGGGCAGGGACTGGTTCACCGCTGGATCCGCAGCGTAGGGCCCAGGGCCTCTTAGAAAACATTTAGTGGACCACCCTCGTCCTCCGAAGTTCTTGCTATTTCTATTCCCCGAAGGAATAAGTGGATCTAAGTCTCCCGTCTTCCAAGCCAGGTTGTCAGCTTGCGAAACCCAGGGATGAGGAATATAGGAAGCAGGGGCAGAATCGCCTCTTCCCTGGGGGTCGAGCAGAGGAAATCAGCCCCCTGGACCCGACTTGTTGCCGTAGGTTCCAACTCTAGACCTGGACTTGGGGCTGACAGAGGCGACAGGGGTGGGGACAAGCTTGAGATAGGGCCCCCAGGCCTCGCCCATGTATCCAGTCCACGTCGTGTTAAATTGCGCGGCCCGCCGCGGGGCTCGCCGATCTAGTTGGGAGAGCCCAAGTCCTCCCGCGGCGGGGTGAGGAGAAACTCTCCCTCGACGTCCCCTTCTCAGAACATACCTGGTTCGGCGGGGCCCGACGGCTCCGAGCTCCTCCTCCGGCGCCCTCACGCCGTGAACTGCTTGCTGGGATTCGTAGTCCTCCCGCTGGGGAGAGGCCCGCCCTTCCCAGAAACCCTTGCGAATCAAAGCGGAAACAGAGCGGAAGCGGAGGAAGCGCGAGGGCTTCTGGGTGTTGTAGTGAAAATATTGAATCATTTTTAAAAACTCTTAGGAAGAAGAATTCAGTAATACGTTTCACCAAGCTGTTTGGGATTCCATGATCTGGATTTTAGGAGACCTTAATCCCGCGCAAGCCATCAGTTTACCTCCATTGTTCAAAACGACGAGCGCCGAGATTCAGAAGAACTACGAATCCCATAAAGCATTACACGCGGAGGCCCTTTGGAGAGACAGGTCGTGGCGGCGCCGGCGCTCGTTCTGCAGCGGACAAACATGGCGGCCCCGACGTTGTCTGCGAGGCTGTACTCCTTGCTGTTCCGCAGGACCTCTACCTTCGCCCTCACCATCGTCGTGGGCGCCCTGTTCTTCGAGCGCGCCTTCGATCAAGGCGCAGACGCGATCTACGAACACATCAACGAGGGGGTGAGGGCCTGGACCGTCCCTGACCTTGGGCCCTTCTGAGGGGTGACGGAGTGGAGGTGGGGCGGGACGCAGTCTACCTTTACGAGTAGCGGGGGAACCCTAGAGGTCTTCTGTCTGTAGACTGCCGTCTGTCCGTTCCCCGCCGGTATGAACCCTAAAACGTTCAACGGGATCAACAGCTCCCACTGTGCGGGGGTTGCTAGTATCGCTGTCTCCCGCCCCACACACCCACTTGTCCATTGGCAGGAGCGAAAACTAAAGCCGAGTGAAAGCAAAGGGTTATTAGGGCCATACCACCAGGAGGCCAGTGGCAAGTCAGGGCTGGACCCGGGACCCCCTGTTTCGTCTGAGGGTTTCAAGGGCACATTTGAGCGGGCGACGGCTGTGAATAGGACATCTTCTTAGACATTGGGGCTGGCCTTTTTAGACAGCACTTTTCAGTTCCGAAGCCTTTCTATGCTGGCAGCGATGGTATTAGTAGTGGTCAGGGGGTGAGGGGGATCGGGAGGATATAAAAGCAGAGAACCCTGGGTGAGAATACCGGGCCTTACCACGTAATAACTTGTTTGAGTTAAGCTCTCTGAGCTTCACTTTTTTCTATGAAATAGAAATGATAGTAGCAATCTCAGGGAATTATTGTGAGGATTCCATGAGATGCTGGCAAGGTGTCGCGGTAGGTGGTAGGTGGTACCACTCAAAAACTATCATTTTTTACCATCCCAGGGAGAAAGTGGAAGCATAAGATAGAGAATAACAACACCTTTTAAAGTCACTGTGTGCCAGGCACTGTGCTGGGTGCTCTGCATACTTTATATCATTAAATTAAATAAAGTATTTAATTTATGGCTCATACTAAGGAACGTCCTGGACAAATAAGCTGTGTTCCACCACTCTGTTAATAATTTGAAACTGTCTGGCCCTACAGCCCAGGCAGGCTGTCTCCTGATGTACAGCCTGTGGTCAGGGTAGCTTTCTGTCCTTACGAAAGTGCTGCTCCTGTTCATTTGTAAGCTGTTCCCCTGGCCATTTCAGTATGTGGGGAAGGCACCTCAGAACGTTGTCATAATCCACCCATTCTTGGTGCTTTTAGGAATGAGAATACAGCTAGTTCCTGACCCAGGGATCATAAGTCTGATGAGGTTAAAATATGGCTCAGTGTGAAGTATTTGGGGACCAGGCTCTTAGGACCTCTGGAGTAATACCTGGGAGTTGCAGAAATGAGACATTTCCAGCCTCTCTTCCTTAGTAACTGTGTGCTTTGGGGGCCCTTAGTGGCTCTACGTCATGCGTTCCCCTTCCTTCACATACTGATTGAGAGCATTCTGGAAATGCTGGGGGTGTAGGTCAAGCCTGTTATTGCTTCCAGGCTGCCCACTGCAAGCTGTCTGGATGTGGTCCTTGTTTCTCCCGGGCTTGTCTTAGAGTCCAGGGCTGTGGGAGGCGTGCACGGTGGGAGAAGCACAACTCAGTTTGTGGCTCTTGTCTTTAAAATGCAGAAGCTGTGGAAGCACATCAAGCACAAGTATGAGAACAAAGAGTAGCTCCTTGGAGGCCCCCGTCCAGGCCGGAAGGACCAGGCCCAGCACCGGCCGTTTGCCCGGAGCCGGGGCCTCAGCTTGAAGGCACGCTCGCGCCGCTTCCCACGGACCGCCCTTAGCTGTCCACAGGCGATGGCGTCACCTGACAGACTCTTTAACTTCTGCTGTGTCTGAAGTATGTTTAGCCAGAGTCATCAAATAAATGTAAATTGTCCTTGAGACCTGCTTCTGCATCTTCCTAACTACCTGCTCTTCACTTAACCGGTTATTTGACACCACTTCAAAGCCCTCTGCAGGCCTCTGAAGGGCAGGTTCCATTTTTCTGGGTCTCCCATTAACTCCCAGAGAATTCTACTTTTCACACCGTGCGCTAGAGCTGGAGGTGTTAACCTTCAACTTTGGCCTCTAAACCAATAGCTCCATTTTTTAGTCACGCAGAGGACAGCTAACTGGCTTGGCCATAGGGAAGCGCTGTGGATCCAGCTGGGGGACAAATGTTTATTCTCCATTCTGCCTTTAAGTTGCTGAGGATCTTTGGGGAAGCTGGCATACCTGTCTGGGCCACAGCTCATCTCATGGCTGTCAGGCATATCGGAAAGCGCGCAGCGTGGCTGGGAGCAGCTGTGGAGCGCGCGGGATGTGCTGAACAGTAGGGCGGTTGCTTCTGCTTGGTGACTGGCCTGGAAAGATGAGGGACTCACTTGCCCACCATCTTTCACCTGGAGCCTGGAGTGATGGGGCCAGAGCTAGAACAACCACTAGCATCGGATGGGGGAAGAGTCATTTGGGAAACTCATGCAGGGGTTGGAGAGACTAGGAACTGTCCAGTTTGCCCTACCTGAGGCATATCCTCATGAAGGTGGCAAGTCCAGGCCTGGAGAAATCATGACCTCTTTTTAAGAACGACTTCACCATGAAGTAAAGAATAATTCTGGGGGTTGAAGATTTGCCATTTACATGACACTACACTTTCCTCAACAATTTGAGGGGAGTGTGCAGGCGAAAAACAATAAAATGGAGCGTTCTTGAAAAGTTATTCTACAATATTCCTTGCGCACCTGACGACAAGCTCAGGGCAATGGGGCTAGAGCGAGCTTAACTGATTACCTGCCTCAGGTGAGGCATATTCAGCCCAAGCAGCAAGAGTGTCTAAGCCATTCTGCGCTAAGATGCCCCGTTATTCGTCATTGGCGCTTCTGGACTGTTGAGGTTGTATGTCTGTTTTCAATTAAGAGATGAACGTTAACCCCATTTTACCTATGTTATGGGAGTTAATATTATCCACCCAGAACCTCAACATGACCCTATTTGGAATTAAGGTCTTTGCAGATATCGGAGAAGGCAATAGCACCCCACTCCAGTACTCTTGCCTGGAAAACCCCTTGGATGGAGGAGCCCGGTAGGCTGACGTCTGTGGGGTCGCACAGAGTCGGACACGACTGAAGTGACTTACCAGCAGCAGCAGCAACATTAAGGTGAAATATGTAGCCATTGAAAACCAAGAGATTGGGGGCTCAACGTTTTTTGAAATGCAGTTTTATTTCCTGATTTTATTTTTGGCTGTGCTGGGTCTTTGTTGCCGCCCAGACTTTTCTCTGGTTGCAGCAGTGTGGCCACTCTTCGCTGTGCTGTGTGCGCTTCTCACCGTGGGGGCTTTTCTCTGGTTGCAGCAGTGCGGCCACTCTTCGCTATGCTGTGTGCGCTTCTCACTGTGGGGGCTTTTCTATTTTTTACTTTTGTGGAGCCCAAGCTCTGGTGGTTTCGGCTCCCGGGCTCCCGGAGCTCAGGCGCAGTAGTTGTGGCACACGGGCCTAGTTGCTCCACGGCATGTGGGATCTTGCTGGACTAGGAATCAAACCTGTGTCCCCTGCATCAGCAGACGAATTACCTACCATTGAGCCACCAGGGAAGCCTGAAGCATGCATCTTAAATACTGGACCACCAGGAAAGTCGTAAAATTAAGTTTTATCTGGGAGAAAATATCCAACAAACATGGCAACGTACCAGCTTCACTAATATATGAAACAGTCTTTCAAGTGCATAAGAAAAAAATGACGAACACAGTAGAGGTTAGGGTGAATGACAGGAATAGGCAATTAAAATAGGGAATACAAATGGCCGCAAACATGAGAAGATGCCCAGTTTCACTAATAAGCAAAACGAAATACCGTTTTTTTGCACATCCCATGAACAAAAATGGAGATTAGCAAAACCAGTGTTTCAGTGAAGAAGCAGGCACTGCCCACGGGCCCTGAAGCAGTGATATTGGAGTGTACTTTGGCGATATCTATTTTAAAATATTCGTCCCATTAAAAAAATATATTTACTTATTTATTTGGCTGAGCTGGGTCTTAGTTGCAGCCCTCGGGACCAATCTTCACTGCGGCGTGCGGGATCTTCTAGTTCCCTGACCAGGGATTGAACCCGGGACCCCTGGGAGCTTGGAGTCTTAGCCACTGGACCACCAGGAGAGTCCCTGTTTGTTCCTTTTGTTCCTGATATTTCCTGGAAAAGTATCTCCAGGATCCCACATGCATATGCGCACACACAAAAAGTCACTGGAGGCTTGTTTGGAATTCAAAAAAGAAGAAAAATGCCTTTCAGTGGGGGACTGGGTAAATAAAAAGTAGCTTCATGCCACAGAAATCTTTGCAGACAATAAAAAGAATGGGGTGACTCGGCCTGCAGTTGAAAAGAAGGACAAAGCGACACAAAACCAGGCTGCGAAATGGCGTGTTTAGAAGTTCAGTTCGATCCTCTTAAGCACACACATGCATGCTGATTAGGCTGCACACAGAATCCTGCAGGCGCTGCACCAGATTTTCCTGGGAAAACTCACACCTGAGGGCTAGGATTTCAAAGATACACCTTCACTTCATGCAACAGTGATTGACTTTTTCTCAAAACAAGCGGATATCGACGTTCTAGTAAAAAGTATTTTATAGGAAAGAAAGCAATTCAGCAAAAAAAAAAAAAAAAGTTAATGCACGTGCTCAGATAGAACAGTCACAATATAAAGCTAAGCGAGAAAAGCAGGTCACAAATTCCTATCAAGTGTGATACCTTTTATGTTCTTGGTAAACATGTATAAGAAAAAAAAATGGAAATGCTTACACGAAATTCCTCACAGTAGTTAACTAGCTGAGCCATTTTCTTTTCTCTTGTATTTTTCCCCCCGATTTCTAAGTTTTCTATATCAAGCCTGTATTCTCTTTAGTGGGGGAATGGAAGTGAATCAAAAGAGGGCTGCCCAGGGAGAACATGAACAGGGAGAGTCAAGAAATGTGAGCCCCCAGCCCTGGAACCCAGCTGCTGGGTGGTCCATGGTGCCTCTTCCTGAAGTCCTAATGAGAACTTGTTCTTTTAAAAATAAAAATTTTTTTTTAATTTGTGGCATGCAGGATCTTAGTTCCCCGACCAGGGGTTGAACCTGTGCCCCGTGCAGTGGAAGCACACAGTCTTAAGCACGACTGTCAGGAAAGTTCCGGGAGCTTGTTCTTGATGGGCCCTGCTGAATGCAAGCTGGGCCTCCCCAGGGTTCCCCGGGTGAATCTGCCCACAGGCGGGGGAAGTGAGGATTAGCACCCTTCTCAGACTGACACAGAGAAGTTATTACTGGGAAAAAGCTCCGCCTCTGTCCCAAGCTCAGCCCACGGCATTTTCTGAGGGCAAGAGCTAGGACGGTCTTGACAGGTCAAAAGCCCCAGGGACTCTGCGCCTGCTCCACTCGTATAAGTGTCAGCAAGTTCCAGAAGGTCTCTGAAACTCTCCTCTGAGAAGCTGGCATCTGGTATGTCAGCTCTGAGCAAGTAGGACCTCTCTCTGGGCAAAGAGTTTCATGCTGACGCCCTATTCCCCTAGCTTCTCCCTTGCACACAGGAGCATCTCTCCAAATGGGTAGAAACCATTCATTCATTCATTCAATCAGTATGTCTCTAAGGAATGCCTATTATCCCTGTCACTGTCCTAGACCTTGGGCAAATAGTGGAGAACCAGAAAGACCCCCACCCTCTTGGAGCTAAAGCATTCTAGTAGGTGAGACAGACAGTAAATGAGAAAGGAAATAAGGATTTCAGCTCATGTGGAGGGCTATGAAGAAAATAAAACTGGATAACCTATAGGGAGTGACTCAGGTTTGAAGAGCAACGTCTGATGGTCAGGGAAGTCTTCTCTAGGGAAACGACATTTAAGCTGAGATTTGAATAGAAATCTAGTGAGGTAAGGACCCAGAATAAGAGTGTTCCGGGAAATGAAAACAGCAAGTGCAAAGACCCTGGGGTAGATGTGAGTTTGGTTCAGTTACTGAACTGAAGGAAGAGGAGTGAAAGACAGGATCAGATACTGTGTGGTCTTGTATAGGTCACACCAAGAGTTTGGGTTTCTTTCTTATTTTTTAATCTTTTGATTTTTTTTAAAATATATATTTATTTATGGCTGCATCGGTGCTAGTGTTGGCTCACAGGCGCTTCACTGCGGCACGCGGCATCTTTCGTTGTGGGGCACACACACTCTGCAGTTGCTGTTGTCCAAGGCAAGTGGGATCTTAGCTCCCTGACCAGGGATTGAATCATTCCCTGCATTAGAAGGTGGATTCTTAACCACTGGACCACCAGGGAAGTCCCTGGTTTTCATACTACAAAGAAAAGGAAGCTCCTAGGTAGTTTTCTGAGTAATGATTTACTTTATAAACCATTTACTATGAGCCAAGCATTGTACCAAGTGTTAGCGGTTCACATCCTTTAATTTGAATAATCGCAACGATCCGAAAGGTAACATTATTATTCCTGTTGAATAGCTCTAGTGAAGGGTGAAGAGCACAAGTATTTTAACAGTCCTGGGGCAGAATCCAAGCCCCACCACTCACTGGCTGTGCAAACTCAACCAATTTAGTCACCCTCTCTGAGTGGATCTCCTACCTGTAAAATACCCACTGTGCTGTTCACAATGACAGCTGTGATTCTTGTTATTTCTGGAGATGCTGTCGTCTTGGAGGGGTGTCAAGGGGAGTGAAGATTACTGTATAGTAAATTCTCACCCAACTGTCTGCTTAATTAACCCAGCCAAGGGCTACCCTGGAAACTTCTGGCATTTCAGGGCTGCCGGCCAAGGCTCAAAACTTTTCGGCTTTGGGTAGAGTCCAGTTTGTCCTGGCAGCTCAAAGAAAGAAGGAAGGCCCAGCCCTCAGAACATTCTACTCTAGTCCCTGGTAGACACAAGATGTTGCCTATCACAGGCTGGGTTCCCTGGGATGCAGACTCTGTGCAGGAGGTTTACTGATGAGTGCTTTTGGGGTCAATGGGCTTCCCTGGTGGCACAGATGGTGAAGAATCTTCCTGCAATGCAGGAGACCCTGGTTCGATTCCTGGGTTGGGAAGATCCACTGGAGAAGGAAATGGCACCCCACTCTAGTATGCCTGGAGAAGTCCATGGACAGAGAAGCCTAGTGAGATACAGTCCAGTCCATGGGATCACAAAGATTCAGACACAACTGAGCGACTCAACAGCAAGACATGCTTTTACCCATTAAAGGATGCAAATGAGACATGGGAAAATGTTCACAATGTCTTCTTAACTGAAAAGAATAGTGAGAACAGCCTGTGTTGAATGATCTCATTTTTGAAGAACAGCAATGTTTATATCCCTTTTTCTAAAATAATGCTGGAAAGAACTAAAATCCTACCGGTGATTCTTTCTGGTGGTTTTTCTTTCTTTGCTTATTCCTGTGACCCACGGCAAGCATGTTACTGGTTTTGTAATAAGCTGGGGTTGGGGAGCAACGTAAGTTAATTACAAAGAAAGAGATTCCACCCGGTAACTCAGCCAGCCCTTCCAGCAACAGGGCACATGGACTGTCCTGCAGATGAGTTTGAAGTCTCCCAAGGAAGGGACAGAAATCCATGATTTTAAAATGTCTGAGCCATGTGTAGTGTTGGAGGGAATGCAAATTCCTCAGGCAAGATGGAGGCCATGGCAGCTTCTTGAGTGTGAGCAAAAGATGAACACTCTGTACTGGGGGTGGGCAGTGGCCCACGCAATACATATCACACACACAGACACACACACACACTCACGCACACAGAGCTGCTTTCTCTGGGCATTCCCCCAGAACCAGGCCATTAACATACCCTGTACCACTGGATCCTCAATCTGAGGTGGGCACTGCTCTCCACCGCATTTTACGGGTGGAAATGAGGCTCAGAGAGGTCAAATGTCTTGCCTTGGGTAACACAGCTAGTGAGAGTAGAGCACAGGGTCAAAGACAGTGTGCTTGGCTCCAGAGCTCAGACCCACTACTCTACACTGCATAAAAATCATTTTTCACTGGGGCCTTGGCCTGATACGCTTGGATTTATGCAGAGACTGGAAGCCAAGGGCAGGCTCCAGCCGGCATCGAGGACAAGGCGGCGACGGAATGCAGAGAGCGCTGGCCCCGGAGCCGTGCCGCCCACAGTTTCTGAGCACAGGGGTGCCAACTGCCTTCTTGCTGCCCCAGGCTTGTCCCCCTCCTCAGGCCTCCTGCACATCCTCTTGCTCTGGACTCTGCCTCTCCACTGAACCCTCAGAAGCCTGCCATGGCCACTCCCCTGCTCACACGCCATCAAGAGCTCCCCACCCACTACCTATAAGATCAAATTCCCTAGCCTGACAATTCCAGATCCAGGCTGCCTCAAATCTCACTTTATTCACCTTCTAAATAGGGGGCCCTAGCTGGGGGTTCCCATGGCTCTCTCATCTTGTGATTCAACAGAGGTTATGGGGGGACTTCCCTGGTGGTTCAGCGGGAGGGACTCCATGTTTCCACGTCAGGGGACACAATCCTCGGCTGGGGAACTAAGATCCTTCATGCCACGCAGCATGGCCAGAAAATAAACAAGGATGAAAACTGATGCCAAAATAAACCCATTATGAACAACAACAAGAAACTCCTCCCAGGGCAACAAAACCCAACAATTCCCAGCGTGGATTAAGGGGGGGACGTCTCTGGTGGCCCAGTGGCTTAGACTCCATGCTTCCACTGCCGGGGTCACAGTTCAGTCCCTGGTCTGGGAGCTAAGAACCCACAAGCCATGCGGCACGGCCAACAGCAACAACACAACAACCAGAAAAGGCAGGGACTCTGGAAACAAAGGCCGGCCCTGCGCGCCTCCAGCGAGGTGACCTTGCTGGGCGGGCGGTGGGGGGTCTGGGCGAGTTGCGTCTCCACTGTTCAGTCTCCTGTGGAAGATGGGGTGACAATATGAATGATAACAGTAATACCTAGGGGTGCTTGGGAAGACGTGAGACGATGCTTGTGCTGCGCTTAGCACAGGTCCATGGGGCAGTTTTCTTACATTGCTTTAATGAGGAAGTTAATGGGGTAGGGGGGAAGCTGGCACAGTTTGCAGGGACCAGCGCCTAATTAGCATATTCAACCCACAAAATGCAGGCTGAGAGCTTTGGGCACGAGTGTACGGCTGAATCGTCCAAGTGACCCCCTCCCCTCACAGCACTGGCGTCTCAGCTGCTTTAAAAGGAGCTGTCCCCCACCTCCTTTGCATCCCTCGGAGGCCGGATCACTTTCTCGTGTTCCCTTCTGTCCCCTTTATCTTGTTCCTGACGTCTTTAACACTGTTGTAAACCCCAGCTGCCTCGTGCCTTCCTCAGACCTTATCTCCTCCACACACATTTCACCATGTAACAGAGTCCTGTCTGCTTCCATTCACCTTCCTTCCTTCCTTCCTTCCTGACGACTTAGCAGACTTCTGTCTCCCTCCTGTGTAGGCCTTCCAGCAGAGGAGCCACTTCCCGCCCTAGGGCTGCAATTCCGTGGGATGCCTTATCTTTTTGGTTCGCTAAGCTTTCCTAATGAAACCCATCCTTCAAACTGCAACCTCCAATGGGTATCCTTTCCTTCTGCTAGGAGACTGGGGCAGAGTGGAAATTTGCAAAATATGTCCTGTCTGACTTGCTACTACTCTCCTCTCCTTTCTCCTGCCCCTCTGTCAATGGAATGACTTGATTAGAGGGGTTGTATCAACAGAAGTATGGAGTGTAGAACGAGGGAGGTGATAGGTCCTCTTTTTCATGCTGAGCCCATCACATGTGGAGTACTGTGGCTGCTGGTTCAAGTGCCAAGCTATACTGAGGTGGGAAAACCAAGGGGCTGCAGCTATGGACTTTGGAGGCTGGCGTATCTGGGTTTGAATACTGACTCAGCCATGAGCCAGTGACTACGTTGCTAAATGATGCTTATAATAACACGTACCGCCTGGCCTTGTTTCAAGGATTCAGTGAGGTAGTTAACGTCCAACAAGGCTGAGTGGGGCACCCCCTCTGGGCTCCCAGGGCACCTAGCGCACACTTATAGGCTGGCTTGTGCCTATCTCCTCTCCCTCTGGCTCCTGTGTGTCCAGGCCATCCTGAGCCCTGGGAGGACTTCTGGGAGGACTGCCCTGGTCACTGGCCACCTCACAGCAGGCCGGGACTTTATACACCTTATGCCAGCCATCCTGCCAACATCTCCGACCTACGGACAAGACAGCTCTGGCTTAGAGAGGAAAGGCCACCTTGCTCAGAGTCACAGGGTCCGGGAGGGGCTGAGGCCAGCTGGGTCCTGACCCCAGAGCCTGGCTCCTTCTCTGAATGGCAAAAGCAATATAGGTCGCTGGCCATTCAGAGGCCCGTGATCCCCGGTAGAAAGTTCTGGCCTGGCCCTTGCTGTTACTGAGTTTACAACTTCGGGGGTGGGGGGAACCAGTGCTTTTGTGTGCGGACCCCTCCTGGGCTGGGGAGTCCGGGTTTCCAGGTGTGACAAGCACAAGCATTCCCTTTAGCAGGTCACCCCTGGTCCTCACCGTCGCTCCTCTCCTGGGACCTGGGGGCGGGGCTCCGCCATCGGCACGTGGATCCGGTGAGCCTGGCACAAGAGCGGGCAGTGGCCTCCCCTCCTCTAATCAGACTCCTCATCAAAGGGGTCTCAGCTCCACGGTTCGCAGGGGCCTGGGGGAGGCTGTTACATGACAGAACTTGCCCACAAAGGCAAAAGCCTTCCCCTCATTTTCTGTCCTTCTGCTGGGAACTGTCGGCCAAAACGCAGATGCTGGCAGCTCTGGAACTGTTTGTGGCCCTGGGACCCCAGAAGTCCACGTCGACTAATGCGCCCTGCCCCCAGAAATAACAGGTGACTTGTGCAAAGAGGTTTCCGGCAGGATGATTAAAAGAGAGCAGAGGAGGGGGCTCCTCTAGCCATCCTGTGGTTCAGACTCTGTGCTCCTAGTGCAGAGGGCACAGGTTCAATCCCTGGTCGGGGAACTTAGATCTCAGCGACGAGGCAATTTAAAAAGGGAGAGAGAGAGAGAGAGAGCAGAGGAGGAAACTGCCCCAGATGCAGAGTGAAGGGCTGCCCACGACAGTTTTTTTCTCTCTCACCTGAACGAGGTTCACTGCTCTGAGTGTCCCCCAGTCACGATCCCATCTGACCCCCCCAGTCACTGGCCCCCACGAGGCAAGAGGGCTTGGAGGATGATCATCCCCGTTCTGCACAAAAGGAAGTTGAAGCTCAGAGAGTGACTGACCGAAGGTCACACAGCTTATTGAAGGCTAGGGCCTGGGCCCCAGCCTCCTGCCTCTTCATCCAGTGCCGTTCTCCATCGCCCCAGGCCACCTGAATGAGCAAATTAACAATAATAAGGATGGACAGATGAGGCCTGGGGGTGTCTATGTGAAGGAACGCTGAGTAGACCAGATGGGAGACAGGGTGGGCGCCTGCATGTGATCTCTGTGCACAGGAATGATGGGTGCTCCTCCCATTGGAGGCTCTTTTTCTGCCAAGCTCTTCTCTGAAAACCACTTTAAAGAGGAGAAAGCCACAATTACCCCTTGGGATGGCAGAGCACTTAAGGGACATGTCAGGTGGCGGAGGGTGGGATCTTGCAGCCAGAAAAAAGAATATTCTGTCACAATTTCATCTTTGGAGAGCTAGAATTAAGAACCTTTTGTTTTTATAATTCAGACCAAGTCGAGTGAAAGAAAGCCCCATCCACCTCCAGGGCTGGGAGAGGCCCATGGAAGCCTAGTAAATTCTTGAACAGGGTACACCTCCCCATCCCCAGGGGAGGAGCTGGAATCTGAAATCCCAGGGGCCTGAGATTGGGGCAAGTTGCGGGTTTTAAATAGGTTGAAAAACTCTGGACTCTGCGCCCTTTACGGCTCCCTGAGTTCTGCCAGTCTGTGTAAAATTCTCTTGATGATTATCGACTGCTGAAAGAGAATTTCTCTTATGATGTGAAGTTGGAATTTAACGCTCATTTTAAGATGTCTCCAGCCCCTATCTCTCTCTCTCTCACACACACACACGCGTAGGGCTGGAGATGGTAAACTTTAGACTGATTTTTTTACCTTGCTTCAGCCAGTGGAATTACAAGAGCTTCTGACCACAGCCAAGGCCCCTCCCTGCTGTCCCAGCACGGAGATCTAGATAAGAGTTGGTGCCAGGTTGCCCCTGGTTCTACTGGGCTGCTCTGAGAGCTCCAGGGGGCCCTGGCTCCCCACTTGCCCTCCCTGAGGACTAGCTGCCCTGGTTCCTTCTAAAGATCCCATCAACAGGCTCTAAGTGCTAATCCTGCTTCCTCACCGCTGAGCCTCGCTTCCTTCTCTTTGATGTCAAGTTCCTTTAAAAAAAATTTTTTTTTAATATTTATTTCTTTGGCTGTGCAGGTCTTAGTTGCTGTACATGGGATCTTTAGTTGTAGCATGTAAGCTCTTAGTTGCGGTATATGGGATCTAGATTCCCAAACCGGGGATCGAACCCAGGCCCTCCGGCATTGGGAGCGAGGAATCTTAGCCAGAGGACCATGATGAAGGTCCCTCAAGTGTCTTTTAGATGGGCCCACTCTCCTGCCTTCCTGGTGGCTCAGACTGGAAATCGTCCGCCTACACTGCGGGAGACCCAGGTTCAGTCCCTGGGTCAGGAAGATCTCCTGGAGAAGGAAATGGCAACTCACTCCAGTACTCTTGCCTGAAACATCCCATGGACAAGGAGCCTGGTGGGCTACAGTCCATGGGGTCTCAAAGAGTCGGACACGACTGAGCGACTTCACTTTCTTTCTTTCTGCTCTCCTGCCTCCTCTTCCTAATGTCCCATGCTTCCCTTTGGCTATTTCCCTGTCACTTTCTGGCAAAGCTGGGCAGTGATCCCCACTCCCTTAGC
>SJYX01002701.1:165446-180346 GCA_006410675.1 Oreotragus oreotragus | reverse complement strand
CCCCATGGACTGCAGCCTTCCAGGCTCCTCCGTCCATGGGATTTTCCAGGCAAGAGTACTGGAGTGGGGTGCCATTGCCTACTCTGATGTGTAGGAGTAGGTGTGAGTATATGTGTAGATGTAGACACAGGCTTCCCTGGTGGCTCAGAGGTTAAAGCGTGTGCCTGCAATGCAGGAGACATGGGTTCGATCCCTGGGTCAGGAAGATCCCCTGGAGAAGGAAATGGCACCCCACTCCAGTATTCTTGCCTGGAGAATCCCATGGATGGAGGAGCCTGGCGGGCTACAGTCCACGGGGTCGCAAAGAGTCGGACACGACTGAGGGACTTCACTTCACTTCAGACGTAGCTATAGATAAAGGTCTAGATACACGATGAGGAGTAGGTGTCGATGTAGAAGGAAGAAAAGGTATAGGTGAAAGTGAAAGTGTTAGTCACTCAATGGTATCTGACTCTTTGTGGCCCCACGAACTGCCAGGCTTCTCTCAATTCTCTAGGGATCAAACCTTCCCAACCCAGGGATCAAACCTTCATTTCCTACATTTCAGGCAGATTCTTTACCGTCTGAGGCATCAGCAAAGTATAGGTATGATTACATACATAATTATATATAGATGTGGGAGTAGATGGAGGTATAGGATCAGGAGTAGGTGCAGGTTTAGGTGGAGAAGTAGATATATAGGTTTAGATGTAGTAGATTAGGAGTAGGTAAAGGACTAGAAACTGGAGTAGGAGCACTTGTGGAAATGCGTAGGAGCTGAGGCAGGAGTGTGAGTAGGTGTAGGACCTGGTGTAGGTGGAGGAGGAGTGTGCACATGCATCACGCCAGCAATTTTAATCTGTGTTCTAAGTAGTTCTAGGATTTCTGGGAGGTTTCTGGAGGGTGCTGCTTATGGTAAAGAGGAGAGAGAGGTCAAATGGGTGGACTTTCATTGAAAATAGGTCTTCTCACTAAAAAAAAAGTTTTAAAATGTAATGCTTTAAAATGTTAATTACAATATGAAATGTGGAATGAAGCACTTGCCAAAAAAAGTGAAACTGATAATCATGTCTGTGGGTCATACAGTTTACGACCCACGAAGCCTCGCCCGTGCTGACCACCTCCAGAGAAAATACAGCAGTGATGTTAATACCAGGATCAGGATGCCTGTGGTTTATATTATCTCACTTGCATATACTCATTTCCTTCCTAGGCTTTAGAAAGTCATGGGTACTGATATTGTCATAGGTATTGATATAGGTATCGAATACTGATACATCGGCTATTATCAAAATACTATCAGTTATTATCTAGGGAAGAGCAAAAGATTCCCCTGGAAGTTATTTTTCAAAACCGGCTTTCATCAGAGTTTCTCTAATTACTCAGCGTGGTGGTTTGGAGAGAGCCTGCCTTGTTTCTTCAGAAGGCTCTCTGTGCTGTCAGTGAGAGATGTGCTTGTGCTTCCCAAACGGGTTGGCTGCCACAGAGCTCTGTGCAAACGCAAGCAGTTTCTTAGCTGGACTATCAGTGTTTTGACTCGTGAGTTCTCTGCTTTGCTCCCAAGAGGTGAAAAACCTTTCATTTTTGTTTCCATCGTGTTCCCTGAACCAGACTCTGTTGGGGTTCACATCAATGCCTGCGAAACAGCAAGTTGGCTTGGCTGTGCCCTTGAACTTGTACTGCTCTCTTTGAGAAGAGAGTAGTGAGTTAATCAGAGTCTGGCTTAAATGCTCTCGCCACTGCTATTCGGACATAATTAAACCACTATTTTGGGTTTCCCTGTGGCTCAGATGGTAAAGAATCCGTCTGCAATGCAGGAGTGAAAGTTGCTCAGTTGTGTCTGACTGCGACCCCGTGGACTGTACAGTCTCTGGAGTTCTCCAGGCCAGAGTACAGGAGTGGGTAACCATTCCCTTCTTCAGAGGATGTTTGCAACCCAGGATTCGAACCCAGGTCTCCCACACTGTGGGCAGATTCTCTACCAGCTGAGCCACCAAGGAGGCTCAAGAATACTGGAGTGGGTAGCCTATCCCTTTTCCAGTGGATCCTCTCGACCTAGGAATCAAATTGGGTCTCCTGCATTGCAGGCAGATTCTTTACCAGCTGAGCTACCAGGGAAACCCACAGTGCAGGAGACGAGGGTTCAGTTCCTGGGTTGGGAAGATCTCCTGGAGAAGGGAATGGCAAACCTCTCCAGTATTCTTCCTGGAGAATCCCATGGACAGAGAAGCCTGGAAGGCTACCGTCCACGGGGACACAAAGAGTCAGACATGCCTGAGCGACTAACGCTACACTGCTGCTAAACCACTGTTTCATTCTTCCCGTTAAGGAGCTCTTATTCCTCTTTAACCTAGTTCTTAATGTATGGTCATAAAAGGTGAATTTAATCAGTAGGTTCTCTCCCTAGACTTTGAATTTCATTTGCTGTTGGGTGCGTGAAGCTCCTTATGCTTCCCAGGTTTGGATTCAGACTAGCTTTTTATTCTTAACCTAATTGTCAGCAAGGGAGCAATGTGCCAACTTAGTTACCACCTGTGAGCGGCATTATTAAGTCAGAAGTGAGATCCAGAAAATTAATGTCACCTAGTTCATAGACCCGGAGAAGGCAGTGGCACCCATTCCAGTACTCTTGCCTGGAAAATCCCATGGTCGAAGGAGCCTGGTGGGCTGCAGTCCATGGGGTCGCTGAGTCAGACAGGACTGAGCGGCTTCACTTTCCCTTTTCCCTTTCATGCATTGGAGAAGGAAATGGCAACCCACTCCAGTGTTCTTGCCTGGAGAATCCCAGGGATGGGGGAGCCTGGTGGGCTGCCGTCTATGGGGTCACACAGAGTCGGGCACGCCTGAAGCACCTTAGCAGCAGCAGCAGCCAAATCTGTGAATGGTTTCTGGTGTCAGGCTGCCTGGACTCAGATCCCCGCTGCGCCACTTATCAGCTGTAAGAACTTAGACAAGTATTTAGGTGCTCTGGGCCTTTCCTCCTCTGTAAAATGGCGATGATAATAGTCCTGCCTACTTCAGAAGGTTGGGAAGAAGATCAGATGAGTGACTCAGTTTAGTAGTGCCCAGCACAGTGGACATATTGGTGTTTGATGTTGATACCGTTATAGGTACACGCCCAGTCTGGTCTCAAACACCAAGACTAAGGGAGATTTAAGGAACATTAGGCTTGCTTTCTGCAGCTGTGCTATGAGAGTTTTTCTGTTAATCCTGCCTAAACAGTAGAGTACTTACCTAGTTTCCGGAGTCCTATCTGTGACCCCTAGACTCCGCAAATCAGGCTCCAGTTGCCACTAGACTTTCCCAGGGCGAAGCCCTGTCTGCCTGCTGGTGGCCCATGCCAAAATTTTACTTATGGTTCTCAAACCACCTGCCTGTACTTCTGTTGTGAAATGCCAGGAGCTTGAGGGGCCTCCTGTCCCACTCTGGTGGGTTTGTGCATTTCCCAGGTGCTAACCCTTTGTTGTCTCACTCCTCTTCCTTTCATCATGTCTCCTTTTTATTTCTCATCAGGCATTGATTCGAAGGCCACATTAGACTTAAATTTTTTTTTTTTTTCTTTTGTAATTTACTCTCATGGATTCTATATTAGTTTTTGGCAATGAGATCAAATCTATCTTTAAATTTTGAAATCTGTTGATACAAATTCAAGCATCAACTTCTTTTTTGAAATCTAGGACAAGCACAAATTAGTTAATAAATTAAACAAACATTAATTAGTGTCTGCTGTGCATGAGGCCCTGTGCTTGGTCCNTCTATATTAGTTTTTGGCAATGAGATCAAATCTATCTTTAAATTTTGAAATCTGTTGATACAAATTCAAGCATCAACTTCTTTTTTGAAATCTA
Source organism: Oreotragus oreotragus (assembly GCA_006410675.1). Taxonomy (NCBI): domain Eukaryota; kingdom Metazoa; phylum Chordata; class Mammalia; order Artiodactyla; family Bovidae; genus Oreotragus; species Oreotragus oreotragus. Next base: position 176,519 of record SJYX01002701.1, on the reverse strand, counting down.
GGACAAGCACAAATTAGTTAATAAATTAAACAAACATTAATTAGTGTCTGCTGTGCATGAGGCCCTGTGCTTGGTCCTGGAGATACAGGGTTTTGCATAATTTTAGGCCTCTAGGAGAGTCTCCAAAATGGTTGCTCAGTTATACTCTGTAGGATTTTAAAACCAGAGTCACACTTTCCTGGATGGCTATTGTACCTTCAGAGAGACATGCCTCAGTGACCATAGATGGGAAGGAAAAGGGCAGCTCAGATACAAAGAACTGAAGAAGACAATGGCGTTATCACAGGGTTTTCTGTCTCTTAGTGGTCATCCTGCTCCATGGCTGTATCTACCTGTTTGTTGCAAAGGATGGCAATGGGTCAAGAAGAGACGAATCGCTAATCTTATCTACAGCAATTCACTAGTGTGCTGCAAAATGGAAATGGCAAGGTGTATCAGATCTCCCCAGATCTGAAGATGTGTTTGGAACTGTAAATCTGAATTCACATATCTCATCTTTCTTCAGGTCTAAGACTCTGTTTGTCCCTGGTCTAATCAGTTATTCAAGAGGCATTTACAGAGCAAAGCGCTGAGACACACACCCACAAACATGGCTTTTGGGTTTATTTGCCTTTTCAAATACAGGCAGTTTAACCTGGGTGCTATTTACCATGTACTGTCTTAGAGGAGAGAGATGTAAGTACTCATGTCAGCTTAACTGGCTCAAGAAGTCCAGGTGCTACTGGAGGAACCCAGAAGGGCTCCCCGGCAGGGGCTGAGGCCGCAGGGTTAGAAGGACATGGTGGGTGCAAGCGCATGTAAACGGTTCTTAATATTATGCTCCTAAGACGTGGCTGGTGCTTGGAACAGAGTGGGGAAACAGAGAAGGAATAACGAGAAATCTCTGCTTGTTGATATGTGTATTTTACATGGCATCTTTAAAGATGAAGCTGCTGCCTACACCACTTTACTCCAATTCAGTGAGTTTTACAGGACCACAGGGGAACGTGTTCCAGTTTGAGCAAGCTGAAAATGTCTTAGAGATGACAGAATAATGAGTGTTTTTTCTTTGTTTAATATTTTTGATCCAGATCGGATAACTGTGGTTTCTGTCATTTCTACCCACTATCTCTTTTGCTGTTTTCTGACTTTGTTTCTTTCATTTACTAGAGGAGGATTTCTAATTTCTTGTATGTATAATAAAGTCAAATGTAGGTAATTATTTCCAGTCTTTCTTGAGAATTTTGCAAAATTATTTAATGAATATTTGATGCTCTGGTTAGTTAATTTAAAAACTGATGAGAAAACAGAATGTGTTTTTTCTTTCTTTTCTATTTTTGCTGCTGGTGCTGCTGCTAAGTCGCATCAGTTGTGTCTGGCTCTGTGCAATCCTAGAGACTGTCCCTGGGATTCTCCAGGCAAGAATACTGGAGTGGGTTNGGTTAGTTAATTTAAAAACTGATGAGAAAACAGAATGTGTTTTTTCTTTCTTTTCTATTTTTGCTGCTGGTGCTGCTGCTAAGTCGCATCAGTTGTGTCTGGCTCTGTGCAATCCTAGAGACTGTCCCTGGGATTCTCCAGGCAAGAATACTGGAGTGGGTTGCCACTGCCTCCTCCTCTATTTTGTGCAAGTTGGTGTATTTCTAGCCCTGAGTTGAAGATTCACCTGTAATTAAGGTTTGTCTTTTCAAACCCCTGGGCTATCAGGACAGAGGGAAAATTTTTCCAGACAAAGGTGTGTCTAGACAAGCTCAACTGGAATTAGGTTTGCAGTTAGTAACTGCATGAATATTTAGAAGAAAGATTTTGTGTTGGCCCTGAGATTGATTCTTCCTCAGGGAGAGGTTTATTAACATCCTTTTATTATTATCTCTCCCTCCCTCTCTCTCTCTTCTTCCCTTCCTCCTCCTCTTCTTCTCTGGTATGATATACTAATTTCCTAGTATGCGCTAGGAAATACGTGTGGAGAAGTTAAGGAATTTGCTTAATTCAGCTGCTGTGTAAACCCAGCCCTGTTTGTTTTCCAAAGTTTGTTCTCATTTCACTACATATTTACTTTCTCCATCTCTAAATCTAGGGACTCTATTAGAAATTCCTAAAGGCCTAGTATTTTTTGCCCCTGAGATAGTAGAGATTATGATGATGAGTAAAAGTGCTATCTAACCCTCTTTTATAATTTACACGTGTGTTGTGTGATAAGTTGCTTCAGTTGTGTCCAACTCTGTGCAACCCCAAGGACTGTAGCCTAACAGGCTCTTCTGTCCCTGGGATTCTCCAGGCAAGAATACTGGAGTGGGTTCCCATTCCCTTCTCCAGGGGATCTTCCCNTCAGCAAGGGAGCAATGTGCCAACTTAGTTACCACCTGTGAGCGGCATTATTAAGTCAGAAGTGAGATCCAGAAAATTAATGTCACCTAGTTCATAGACCCAGAGAAGGCAGTGGCACCCATTCCAGTACTCTTGCCTGGAAAATCCCATGGTCGAAGGAGCCTGGTGGGCTGCAGTCCATGGGGTCGCTGAGTCAGACAGGACTGAGCGGCTTCACTTTCCCTTTTCCCTTTCATGCACTGGAGAAGGAAATGGCAACCCACCCCAGTGTTCTTGCCTGGAGAATCCCAGGGATGGGGGAGCCTGGCAGGCTGTCATCTGTGGGGTCGCACAGAGGCGGACATGACTGAAGTGACTTAGCAGCAGCAGCAGCAGCAGCAGCATTTCATAGACCAGTGTGCAGCATTTCATAGACCAGTGTGCAGAGGAAGCAGAAGAGATGATAATTTACAAACTGTCTTCAGTATCTGTTTAAAGAAGAAAGCCAGTGCTCCAGTGAGTACCATATCCTCATAAAGCCAGTGGCAAAATGTAATATTTGTATTAGGAGGTGTAAAAAGATATGTGAAAAGCAAGAAAATATTTTCAGAAATTTAGCAAATTTTATTTTGCCCTCGGATGCTTCTCGCAAAACCAGTTTTATTGACCTATTTACTTTAAGGACTCGTTGTCCATAAAATGTTGGAGGAGGAAGTGCCGTCACCATCCGGGGCACCCATGGAGGTTCTTGAGGACCCCAGAGTTTCCCCTTTCGGGAACCGTGGTTCGTATATGCCATAATCATATCCACAGAGTGGTGGGTGTTAGATCCTCTGAAAGGTTGTTTCCTTATGTTCATGTGCTTGGGATATCAAATGCCAGAAGGCTGAGAGTATGAGCGCTCGGCTGGTATGCACCTGGTTAATCATATCAACTACTTCATCTTCATAGAAACATGTTAAGATTGTTATTATTACTATTAAGGTGTTATTGACCCGGCTTTTCAGATGAGGAAAGAAAGATGTGGAACGATTAATTGGGAACCAGGTGTGGTGCTGTAGCTGCTATAGATTCAACTAATGACCCTTTGGCTAAGCAGCTCAGTGCATCCAGACAGGGTTAGATGCGACTCTGAAAATAAAAACGAAGTACCTTAACAATTCGTGTGTGTGTCCTGCTTTGCAGCTGACTACTTCTGTCGGGCTTTGGGGCTGAAGACAATTGGTTGGAGGCCTGGCATGGTTGTTTATTAGCTCTGTGCCTTGGGAAAATTACTTAATCTGTCCAAATCTGAATTTCTTCATTTGTAAAACAAGGACAGTCACAAACAGGATCCATCTCAGTGGGTTTTGGGAAGTGTTACAGGAGATATGTGTAAAAATCATGCCAGTTCTCCCTGACTGTTAATTAGTGATATTGTGGTGGTTACTTCTTTTTAAAAAATTTATTGAATGTATTTGATTTACAGTGTTGTTAATTTATGCTATACAGCAAAATGATTCATACACACACACACACACACATATCCCTCTTCATATTCTTTTCCATTATAGTTTATCATAGGGTATTGGATATAGTTCTCAGTGCTATACAGCAGGACCTTGTTGTGAATCCATTTTATATGTAATAGTTTGCATCTGCTAATTGTGATGGTTACGTTGAGAGGACCCACTGACCACCAGCTCAGAATTACAGGAGAGAGTAGCTAGGTCATGTGGTAGTGAGAGTGATTGGTCTCTTTTTCTGCATTTAAAATTTTCCACATAGATAGGCTGGCTCATCCACACACTGTAAATACATGTCTATATAATGTGCAAAGGCAGTTTCTATGCATGGTTTTTCCATTTCCTGTTTTGGCATTGAAAAATCGGCCAGACTCATTAAGAGAGTGTTTGACCTTTGATGGGAAAAGATTAGTGTACTTAATTTTATTTAATTTAGAAGAGATAATTCCAAGGATACTTGATTATGATATTACAAGAATTAAGAACATTTCATTTTTCTTCATTCACTCTAGTTTAATATTTAAACAAAGTATTAAATGAATTTAGAGAGTGGTGCATTTATAATAAATCTGAGTGCAGCTCAGAGTTTTCCTCAAGGATTTTTAACTTTTAATCTATCCTCAGATTAGTGGCAATGTTAAAAAATTATAGACAACCAGTATGTTCTTGTTACCATCCACCTGACTTTCCTTTTGTGAGCTAGTTTCTTGCCCAGCTCTAAGGCACCATCTTTGGCCGCTGCCTCCCAAACTGGGCTCCCTTGGATTTTGGATGCTCCTACTCTCTCTAGATGATCTTTCCCATTTATGAACCTTCTCTCTTCCACTGCCCACCTGCTGCCCCCTACCCTTAACCTCAGCCTTCACTGNCCATCTTTGGCCGCTGCCTCCCAAACTGGGCTCCCTTGGATTTTGGATGCTCCTACTCTCTCTAGATGATCTTTCCCATTTATGAACCTTCTCTCTTCCACTGCCCACCTGCTGCCCCCTACCCTTAACCTCAGCCTTCACTGACCCTATTGCCCATTTATGAACCTTCTCTCTTCCACTGCTCACCTGCTGCCCCCTACCCTTAACCTCAGCCTTCACTGACCCTATTGCCCTAGTGGAGGTTACCCTTCCTCCCTTCTATACCGTGTCTTCTGTGGTAGCACTCAAGACGGTCAGTTGCAATTATGTATTTAGTTCTTTATTTCCCCTTAGACTGAATCTGAAAATTTCCAATCTCATCTTCTTTCTGATACACCTATTGCCTTTTCAAAGAGCAGTCTGCAGAGTGTGGGGAATACATTTAAATCATGCTAAGTATTTAGGAATAGTTTCGTAATGGAACTCTTTTGGACTCTGCTGTTATAAATACTCCAACAATGACCCAGGATCAGGATTCAGGATTATTTGTTAAAGATTTCAGTTATTAGTGAGGAAAGATGATCCATGTGATCAACTCCATATTTTAAAAACACTAAGTCACTGAGTTATGTAAGTTTGTGGATATCCAATGAAGGATAAAAAAGAAAAACACTTTGTTAATAAAGTTTTCTGTTTGCAGCATTTCTTAACAAATATTTTTCTCCAGATTTTAACTGTCTTATCATGAGTCAGCCTTATGATTGCAAAGCCTCGTTCTTGTTAATAATGTATAACTTCAAATGAATCATGAGCTTATGCATAGCACTTGAGTATGCAAATTTTATAATACTCCTAATCTGAAGGCTCATATTTTTCTGTTTATTTAAAAGTGTTAGGTCTCATTTGCATTACATTTTATAGCTCTATTATGTTCTGTATAATCTCTACGTGTCACATTCAATCTAGTTAGTGTCCCCTGAGGGCACTTTAATTATATCCTTTAGTTCTTGAGTTCTTTTATGTATTTTTCAGAAATAATTTCTTCTCGTTATTTTTCTTACAATGGATCTTAAAATAGCAAAAATGGTTACTCTGGAACCTGTCGTTATAGATGTTATATTGTAATAAATCTAGAAGATTTATTTTCTTTTTTGGCCTTTATGGCATTTTGTATTACTTTTAGAGTCTTATCTATAACCCCAGGGCTTCCCTTGTGGCTCAGCTAGTAAAGAATCCTCCTGCAATGCGGGAGACCTGGATTCGACCCTTGGGTTGGGAAGATCCCCTGGAGAAGATCCCCTGGAGAAACGGCTACCTACTCCAGTAATCTGGCCTGGAGAATTCCATGGACTGTATAGTCCCTGGGGTTGCGAAGAGCTGGACACGACTGAGCGACTTTCACTTTCACTATAACTGCTTAAGTGACTTATGTCCTTGCAGTGTGTGGCTCTCTGTACCTACATCCTTACATACCCATGTGTTCATGTGTATGTGTGTGTCTGTAATATATTTGAAAATCGATTGTGTTGTACTTACTTTAGTGGAGATCATTGAACTACTGATATTCCTTTGGTATGTTACTATGGCATATCTTATGTACATTTTGAATGACTTTGAAACTAAACTTATCTCTGATTGCCAGCAGAGTGTGCGAAGACAATCCCAGCCAGCACAGTCTCCGCTGAGTCCCAGGTCCATCCTGCATTCCTCATTTACAGACAGAAGGACCTGTAATAAGGTTCTTTCCTATACTGACTGCTATAATTTGGAAAACCCATAGCAGACCTTCTGCTTTCCCACCCCACAGCATTGGCATTGTCAGTCTCAAGCGCACTGTAGATGTGAGGGGTTGAAAGTGAAAGTGAAGTTGCTCAGTTGTATCCGACTCTCTGCGACCCCATGGACTGTAGCCTATCAGGCTCCTCCATCCATGGGATTTTCCATGCAAGAGTGCTGGAGTGGATTGCCATTTCCTTCTCCAGGGGATCTTCCCAGGCCAGGAATCGAACCTGGGTCTCCCGCATTTCAGGCAGACACTAGGGAAGCCCGACAGTTCATTTTTAAATTATAATAATTTCCTGTTAACTCAGACAAATGGCCAGCACTCATATTCACATTGTAAAATTTTCTCAAATAATTTTCTCTAATTATAATTGACAATCATTCCTTCTTTACTTAAAAATGCACTATCAAATATAAACATCCATAGTTATGAAATCACAAAAAGTCATTGAAAGATTATTTTCTGGGGTTCTGTCACCTAGTTGCAGTGAGTATTGTTTCACATAAGGAAACCCTTGGTTTTGACTTGGAAATCTTGCTGATTAAAAAAGCCCAACTGTAGTATCATGGGTTTTGTTAGGACTACATGAACATTATTGTTTTCCTGAACTTGTGATTAAACTGTCAGTACTGTCTGTACCTTGTGAACTATGTGTTCTTTAAAAAGCAAGCAGTCGTCAACACTGCAGGCGTTAAGCATTTTGCTCGGGATGGCAGTGAAAATATTGACATTTGATTTGATAGAGTTGATAGAAAATCCTTCATTTGCCTTTTGCTGCTGTATGTATGGTGAATATGTTCTCTAACTTTGTGTGGAAGCTTATTAGAAGGTTCAAGAGCACACAGTATTTCTGGAAAATCGTGTCCCTGAAACAAGTTAATAAGGGGGACAGGTACACATGTCAGATGCTTAATAATGGGGGAGGAAATGATATATTGATATTTACTGAGATTATCAGTGCTTTTGCAGATAGAATGACTAGATCTTTTTGTAAATAAAACGATGGATTGTCTTTCAAAATAGTACCTTCTTATGAATCTCACAGAGCATGGAAATTGGCTTTGGCTCTGACTGTATTTTTAAGCTCTCTTGCTGCCACTGTCTTTGCCTGGATGCTTCTGAATTGGTTGAAAAAGAAAATAATAAAAGTATTAGTCGCTCAGTCAGGTCTGACTTTTTGTGACCCCACGTCTGTAGCCCATTAGTCTGCTCTGTCCATGGAATTCTCCAGGCAAGAATACTGGAGGGGGTAGCCATTCCCTTCTCCAGGGTTCTTCCTTACCCAGGGATCGAACCCTGGCAGACCCAGGCAGGTTCTTTATCATGTGAGCCACCAGGAAAGCCCTACATTATAAAGTCAGCTGTCTGCTTTAGAATTGTTCTGTGATTTTAGGATATGATGCAACCTACATAGCAAATTTGATCATAAAATTCTTTTCAAAGTTACTAAAATTCAGATGTTTAAAGTCATGTTGCAGTTATGTAGATTATAAAAGCTAGGAATAGACTGAAAGTGTGTGAATACACTGCTCTGTGTAAGAAGCATTTTCAGCCTCACTGGTTTCCTGTGAGCATTTTCTTGGTTGGAATCCCTAGTGTTACTGAGTGAGTCCAAGTTCATTCTGCTTACTACATGACAGGCCAGTAAGTTGAGAAACAGGCCCTAAAGGCAAGGATCAGTGACTTTATTTGGAAAGCTAGAAGACTGAGAAAATGATGGACTAATGTCCCAAAGAGCCGTCTTCCCCAAGTTAGAATTCAGGCTTCTCTTGTACTAAAAGTAGAGGGGATATGGTTGCTCCAGACTTGGTGGTGTGGGAATCCTTTGTTCCTGCATCTGTCCACATAGGTCAAAATGTTCTGTAAACCTCCAACAAGACAAATGTTATCCTCTGTTCTGCAACTTTTTATCTCCATATAAATGGGAAAATGTTATGCCTTTAAAAGTCAGAGCCTTGAGAATGGGCTAGTCTGTATATTTCAGGCTATAAGTAGCATTCTTAATTTGTATTAGAGGCAACAGAATTCAAAGGTTAGAGTAAAACAGATCTGATATGAAATTGGATTTGTTCTTCCCTATTACACTAGTTCTCAAGCAATAACCCTATCTTGAATTTTGTTCTTGTTCACTTGCTTTCCTGTTTTTAAAAGCCACGTATGAGTTATTTGCTTTTTTTTTAATTAAAAAATGATTCCTTATGCTATAAATGTAATCTATTGAAACTTGCTTTTTTCAGTTAACATTATGTTTCTGATTGATCCACACTGATGCTCATAGCTATAGATTATTTATTTTCACTAGTGTATGGTATTCCATTTATCAGTATATGAATATATATAGCAATTTATTTATACAAACTGCTACTGATGGAGATTGGATTTTCTTTTTAAAAAAATAATAGTTCCTATGAACTATCTTGTGAATGTCTTCTGATGTACAGGTGCAAGAATTTTTTTTAGCATTTATGCCTAGAAGGGAAATTACTGGGTTGTAGGGTATGGACATATTCATATTCATAAGATAATGGCAAGTTGTTTTCCAAAGTTTTCAAAGAAATATATACATATATATGTAATGTTATGCCTATATAATGTTTATATATTGGGTAAATGTTTTCCAGGGTCACAAATGTACAATATATTATATAAGCAAGCCAAATTGTTTTCTAGAGTTTTACAATGTATATTCTCAGATATAAGAATTCTACATGTCCAATATCGTTGCCATACTTGATATCATCAGACATTAATTTTTGCCAATTATGGTTGTAAAATAAAATCTCACTATGGCCTTAATTAGCGTTTCTCTGATTTCTGATGTGCTCAAGTATCTTTTCATATGATTATTGGCTATTTATCTTTCATCTTCTGGAAATACTTTGTCTATTCAGTTGTCATTTTCCATATTTTCTTTATATTTTCAAGAGCTAATTCTTTGCCTATGACATGCTGGGAATATCTGTCTTCCTTCAATTATGACTTGTCTTTTCTACACTCTTTAGAGCACTGTGGTGAACAGGAACTCGAAATTCTTATAGGAGGAAAATATGTCTATCATTTTTCTTTATATTTAGAACTTTTTTGTATTTCGTTTTAGAAATCCTTCTCTCCTCCAAGGTTATAAAAAGATTATAAAAAAATTTCCTTCTCAAAACTTTGAAGTTTTGCTTTCAACCTTCTAGGTTCTTAATAAGCATCAATTTTTATTGGTATGTGCTCTTCGGCTTCCGAAGGTTATTCCTGGTCTCCTCAATTTAGTGAATTTCTGAAGTATTACAAGGAGATTCTAATACAAGCTTCTAAATGTATTGCTAAATCTTCAAAGTTGCCTATAAAAAAATACAGTGAGAAAGACTGGGTTAAATATGATGTGATTACCCTCATCATTGGAGAAGAGTTTAAGTGAATCTTTGTCCAATAAGCTTTATATCTCTTAACTACTGGAAATACTTCAAAGGATGAGTGAAAGCGATGTAGAAATCCCAGTACTATTTCTGTTCCTCTGTGACTTGCAATGGGGCAGAGATAACACTTGCTCCTCAAGATATTCTGAAAGCAAGAAGAGCATGGGCTGCCCTAGAAGATATCATATCACAACACCTATTGTAATTCAGGCAGGACAGTGTTGAAACAGGATAGAGAGACTTAACAGAATAAGGCTCAGAAACATGCAGGTGACAACGGTGGCAATGAGCAAAGACAGTCTACTGGATAAATAGGACAGAAATGTACATACAGAGTAAAAAATGAGGTATCTGCCTGAAACCACAGTCTGAGTGAACTCCGGGAATTGGTGATGGACAGGGAGGCCTGGCGTGCTGCGATTCATGGGGTCGCAAAGAGTCGGACACGACTGAGCGACTGAACTGAATTGAATTGAAGAGGGAAGAAGGGAGAAGCAGAGAGGAAGGGCCAATGTTTATCAGAACTTACAGATTCTAACTTTTTAAAACTCTTTGTCATATGATTTCAGTTAAGTTCTAATATCTCAGTGATAGATTATTCCTCTTGTCCTATAGCTGAGAAAACCGATTCAAGGGGGAAATAAATAATTTAGTGGAGGTCACATGGCTCCCAGATGTCTGATCAGGGCTCCACGCCTCGATGTCCAGAGCCTCCATAATTCCCATTCTCACCAGCTTCCCCAACCACCATATGGGCTCTGAGACTGGACATATAGACGGAGGTACTGAGAGGTAGGGAAGCTCTTCTCATTCATTGAGGGTCTCCTGATTCTCATTATCTCACAGAGTTCTGTGCTGGGACTGAATTCTGCTTGCTTGACCAAGAAGAAGCAGAAGAGTGAAGGGAATGTCCTTTGTGCACTGGTTCAATTCAGTTCAGTCGCTCAGTCATGTCCGACTCTTTGCAACTCCATGAATCGCAGCACGCCAGGTCTCCCTGTTCATTACCATCTCTCGGAGTTCACTCAGACTCACGTCCATTGAGTCCGTGATGCCATCCAGCCATCTCATCCTCTGCCGTCCCCTTCTCCTCCTGCCCCCAACCCCTCCCAGCGTCAGAGTCTTTTCCAATAAGTCAACTCTTCGCATGAGGTGGCCAAAGTATTGGAGTTTCAGCTTTAACATCATTCCTTCCAAAGAAATCCCAGGGCTGATCTCCTTCAGAATGGACTGGTTGTATCTCCTTG
>SJYX01002701.1:117814-163152 GCA_006410675.1 Oreotragus oreotragus | reverse complement strand
ATCCTGCTGTGATTTGTGTCGGAGAGTGTTTTGCCTATGTTCTCCTCTAGGAGTTTTATAGTTTCTGGTTTTACATTTAGATCTTTAATCCATTTTGAGTTTATTTTTGTGTGTGGTGTTAGAAAGGATCTAGTTTCATTCTTTTACAAGTGGTTGACCAGTTTTCCCAGCACCACTTGTTAAAGAGATTGTCTTTACTCCATTGTATATTCTTGCCTCCTTTGTCAAAGATAAGGTGTCCATATGTGTGTGGATATTCTTATAGTTTGAATAAATTGTATAAAATTCTCTTTCAGGATATTCTGTATAAATGTTAAGTTTCCATTGTTCCACATATACCATGACTAACCTGTATTTTACTACAAGGAGTAGAAATTCACCACGATTTTTTTTTTAAGATCATGGCCTTAGCAAAGTAGAATATGGCTTCAATAGCAAAGAATCAAATTCAGAAAGGCCATTCCAATTGTTCCTGTCACACAGGTAGAGGCTGAAAAATAGAACAATAGAGATGGAGAGGAGGGGGTGGTTGCCAGAGGCTTTTGAAGGTACAGAGTTGGCTAGAGTGATAACAAGATCTCTGGCTGACATAGCATATAAGGGTGAAGGAGAATCAGACATAATCATAAAATTCAAGGTTTAGACAAGTTGTTATCAGTGATACTATTGAAAAGAATGGATAGGATGAGGAGGAGCAAGCAGATCATTAGGGGAAATTTTTGAGTTAAGTTTTTAAATACTTATTAGAATAACTTTGTGAAAGAAATTACTTTCTCTAGAGTCATCTTGGAGAAGGAAATGACAACCCACTCCAGTATTCTTGCCTGGGAAATTCCATGGACAGATAAGCCTGGTGGGCTACAGTTCCACAATGGAGCTGCAAATAGTCGTACACAATTTAATGAATAAAGAGCAGCATGAAGAGTTATTATCTTCATGAATTTTATGTTCCCTTTTCTAATGAATAGAAACCTTTCAATAGTGAACTAAGAAGCAACTTTGTCATAAAATATAATGTAACTCAAAGACACACAGATATACACACATGAGTGTAAGCTCATATAGTTGTGATGTTTTGTTGCATTTTCATTTCACTATTTTTGCAGTTGCCTGGTTTCTTAATCTCATGACTGTGTTTTCTACTTCTGTTGCAATTGCTCCTTGAAGACTGTCTAAATAGACCTTGAAAAGAGGAAATTTGTCTTCTGTTTGCTTTGAAATCTTCCCACCAGTGCTTTGATGCAGTGGTCACAGTAAATATTGAATATGTACCATGAAACAGAATCATCCAATAACCTTAAATGTAGACTGCCTTAAATTCTCATTGCTAACTAATTAATTAATTTCCAATTTGGTTGACAAGAGAAAATTCAAGAGCATCTTGATATTCACAGTGGCCCCAAGAAATTCCATTTAAGGATTACAGTCTATTCTGTCTCCAACACAAAACACGAAATATGAAGGAGGTCTGATTTAACCTCCCAGCTCATTTGAGTCAGTCACCTATAACTAATTAAGAAGATGTACTTTTGAGAGACATGTGCGGTATACCCAGCAGCCACCTGGTTCAAGGCAGCAGAGCCAGCAGAGGGTGAAGAAACATTTTCTTCCCCTAGGTCTGACGGGCACATATTGTGCTAATCACATTTTGCCCATGTCCAGCTTCCCCAGCTTTTCCTGTGTCATCATTCTTCCAGTTACAGTCTCTCCGGAAGGTTTTTCAGTCTCCCAGGAAGGGAGAAAGTAGGTGAATAGTTCTCATTATCATCAGCAGCAGTTGTATGTCATACTGAAAATACCCAGAGCAAATTGTTAAGAACACAAGGGAAAAGGAAAGAGAAAGACTGAATGCAAAAAGTGCCTGAGGTAATCCACGCAAAAGCTGATAAAGAGAGAACAGGTCCCTGCCCTGAGAGAAAGCGCCCAAGGAGCTAATGCTAGGTCCTCACACTGTACGCCATTACAAGAATCCTGAAATGTCTCCTTCTAATTCTTACTCATTAGGCTAATTTTCTTTTCAGGCCATAAGGAAACTGAAAAACTGACTTTTAATTTTGTACAGATTTTTTTTAAAAATAAGTTATTTCAACAGAAATAATTTTAACTATAAGACTTTTAAGTTGGGATTGAGAAATACCTACCACTGTGGAAAAAGGCAAGAAAAATTCCTGGGTGGGTATATTTTTAAAAAGTCTTAAAGTTGCATTTTAAGAAGAGCATTTTAAAATAGATACCTAGTTTAAAAATAAGTAGAATGCAACATATATATTTAGGGAATAATATATTGTCTGTTATTTAAATTTGATTGTTCCTATTTAAAGTTTTTTAAGAAAAACCTTTTATTATTGAACAGCAAAATTAGAACTAATAATATGAATAGCAGAAACTTTGAGAGTATAAGTATATATCTTATTATTAGTTAAATTTTAATACACAGTTAAATAATATGTTTCAATAAATATTTATTTGTAATATAAAGCTTAGNAGTCTGAATTTGGTAATAAGGAGTTCATGATCTGAGCCACAGTCAGCTGCTGGTCTTGTTTTTGTTGACTATATAGAGCTTCTCCATCTTTGGCTGCATAGAATATAATCAGTGTGCGCTGGAGGATAGGGCAAAGTGCCAGGCTCCAGCTTTCTAACCAGGTTTCAGGTCTGGGACACTGCAGGTGATAGGGATTTGATTCTAGGTGGTCTTTTGATAGGGGATCCAGCTTACTGAGCCACATCCTTGTCATGGGGGAATGCTGCATTTCAGTCCCCTGATCTAGAAAGCAAGACTCTTACGGGGCGGAGAGGTGGGAATAGCAGAGGTGTGTTGTTGGAGTGACAGTGGAAGATTCCAGCTGCCCACCGCAGCCTCTTTGCCCTTGTCTGTTCCCCTCATCTTTCAGTGGTAGACCCTGAACTCCTTTGAGCGGCCTGAGTTTTACTTTTTTTCTTTAATTTTTGGAGCTTGGTTTCTCCATTGATTGTCCTCTGGTAACTGACCTTTGCCATGCCATTTCTAACTCACAACGTGACTTCATGTCTTCTGGGACTTGCTTTTCCACCTCTTGCTGTTCTAGTGCAACCCTTCTTTTTCTGCTTTGTCTTTCTGGTCAGGTCAGATCACCACCATCATCGTCGTCATCTGTCATGTCAGATGATGATAATGATGATAATAATAGTAATAATAAAAACCACGACCACATCAGCAGTAATAGTAATAAGAAGCATTGCTGACCCACACTAAGCAGATTCAGCCCTTGGCTCTAGATGCTTTTGTGAATTGTTTCATCCAGTCCTCACAATAGCTTGAGGGAGAGAGTCCAGTGATTATTCCTGTGTTAATATCTTGAGTAACAAGGTCAAACTTATTGGTGAGCAGGGGAGCCAAGATTTGAATTCAGGCTGGGAGCTCCAGAGGGCTTTTTCCCATCCAGGGATTCCTCAAGAGACAGTCCAGGGATGTCAGAACTGCCAGGCTATGTCAGCGATTGGTTTAGATAATGTGGCAGAGCTGGGGACTGCTGAGGCTTGTGTTTGTGTAGTCGGCTCTGGTATGCCTCAACTAGGAACAGTGTGGTACAAAGGACCACCAAGCCAGCCAGCCCGTCAGCCTCAGTGTTCTAGAAAAATAACCTACTGCAGGATGGCTACTGAATGTAAGCATAGGTCTCATACATAGGCTGCGTGGATGCAGAGTAGATTCTGTATGCAAAGCATTAAGAAACTGGATAATATAGTTTTGAAAAAGAGAAGGGTTAGTGCAGTCCATGGGGTCGCCAAGAGTCGGACATGACTGAGCGACTTCACTTCACTTTTCATCCAGAAGGACTAGAGTCAGGATCTTGCCAGCAAAGAGCAGTGGCTTATTATCCCTGGAATTTGGTACACAGTAAATTGTAGTTGGGTTGCTGGCATCTGTGGTGTGGCACTGCAGACTTGCCTTTTGAATTATGACATGTTTGGTACACCCAGCAGAAGTTATGTGGCTTAAAAATAAAGCTCCCTGTTCCCGATCCCTTCCCAGGAGTCACCTCCCTCTCCTAGAAACTGCTGCCATCTCACTTTTAGTTTTTTTTAATTCTCTTGCTTTCCTTTATTTTTTACTGGAAGAAGCACAAATGTATTCCTAAACAATATATTTTTAGAGTTTTAAACTTCATAAAAATAGTATCATCTACTATATATAGATATATATTATTGGGTGATTTGATTATATTACATGCTGTGAACATATGTTATTATCTAACCCTTCTGTTTTCAGAGGTTGGATTCGGATGGGTATATTTGAGGGACCCACAAAGACGGCCAGGAAGATTTGAAAAGTAGGCAGGGACCCAACATTTAGGCATTCCGGAGCAGCCTAAGGAGTGTAAATTTTATTCTAAATCTAGTGACACTCCATCAAAGGGTGCTAAGTAGTGACCTGATATGGAGGAATTTATAATGAATGACCTTAGTGTTATCTTCCTCAGATAATACACTTATTATCTGAGGAAACAACCATGAAAACTGAGAGCTCTCTGTAGTATGATAAGTAAAAACATTAGTGGGTCAACCAGACTGTGATTCAATTTACTGCACACAGATCCTGTTGAAGGCAAGTGGCTGTTCTTTGATGGAAAAGTCCTGACTCTAGTGCTTCTGCATCAGTCCCCACATGACAAGTTGGCTGTTACAAGAATTACCGATGTGAACAAGCACCACTAATTCTTCTACTTTTCAAAAGGAGGCCATCCTAGTTTCTTAATCCTTTGCATGCAGAATCTACTTTGCGTTTTTCTGTCCTCTTGGTACATGAAATCCTAGACAATTCCTATTTAAAAGTTTGGTGGCGGAAGAGAACCTGTGAACATGGTCTGGGAAAGATAAGTTAGAGGGAAAGCAATATGAACCAGGAAAGAAAAATTTAGAGGAGGGCATATATATACTCAGTTTATTAAGGCAGCAAGCAGCAGAATCGAATGAAGTCTGCTAGGTTTAGAACTACAAACAGACCTGTGGAGTTAGCAGTTGGGAGGCCATAGGTGACCTTTTGATGGCAGTTTTAGGAAAGATGTAGGAGTGAAAACCACCAAGTAACTAATGAAGGGACAGGTATTTAAATATTAACATGACATATTAATATTTATAGGAGAAAAGAGAATTTCCAGATAGTGCAGGCAAGGGATATACATAGAAACGTGTTGTGGAGACACTATTGAGGTAACCTTAGAAAGAAAGTAAAATGTTACAGTTGAGATTTGGGCTGATGGAGAGACAGGGGGATGGACTTGGTGACCTTTCAGTGCTCTTCCTGAACTCGGCTCCAGTATTATGTCTCATTCTTTATTCCCTTTGCTAAAATACCAGTGACATGGGGCAGGGGCGGAAGAGAAGGGGGAGGGCTTTTCTTTGTAAAAGAGGGTGGCTGGTACTAGTCAGATTTTCCCTGATCCTTTTGAGTTTGACAACTGAATATAAAGCTTCATACTGTATACCAGTTTTCTGGGGGAGTCAGTGATGAGAACTCTGAAACCCCAGATACTTAAGGAAGGAAGTTCTAGCCATTGTACGATCTTGCTGTTAAATGGATCAGGGTTATGACAATCCTTTTCACATAATTTGTTGCTTTAGGAAGCAGCCTGTGTCACTTTCACCTTCTGGAAGTGCCTTGAAGGGGGTGTACTGGGAGTGGGGGTTGGGGGGGCATCAGGGATACTGCGGTAAACTGCCTCGCATGGTGCATGTGGTCTCAATGGGCAACCTACGTCTCCAGAAAAAGCCTATGTTCCAAGACTCCATGGCTCTGAAGAAGGGTAGTGAATGCAAAGGAGCAGGCAGGACTGGACTGAGCAGGTGACTGATGGCTGATTCATCTTGCTGCAGTCTTGGAAGGGCATGAAGCTCCTCTTCTTTCTCCCAATTATGGGAGGGGAAGATGCCAACTTAGCTTTATCTACTCTAGATGATGCAAGTTTTCTCAAATTATGGAATACAATTTACAAGAAAAGAACAGCTTTCCAGGAACCATTAATTTCAACAAGGATGCCTTTTTTTTTTTTCCTGGAGGCTTACATAATTTATTTTTTGTTAAATTACAGGCATGGTTGCAGAACAGATAGTTTGTGAGAAAAATAATACTTATGTAACCTGCTTTTATATATAAATTAGATGATGATTGACTTCACCTATCTCTGAAGTGCCCCTGGTGTTTGATGGTAGTCTGTAAATGAACTTTGATGTTCACAATCTTGTTTTTGTACTTTATTATTGTTTATCATTTGACACTGCTTTCGCTTCTCCAGACTCATTTCTTTATGGTTTTTTTATTTTTAAATTTTGATTAGAAGTGTGTAGAACCTACTGTATTCCCATTTGAAGAAGTCTTTATGCAAAGAAGTCCTGACCATCACTCTTTGACAGGTATAGTTAGCATAATATATTTAGATTTTGGCATATTTCTCCAAATTTACTTTAGTTAGGTTTTGTGCCCTGTTATTGGCTGAATGTTTGCATCCTACTCAGAATTTGTGTGTTGAAACATTATCCCTAAGGGGATGGTGTTAGGAGGTGATGAGGTCATGAGGGTGGAGCCCTCATGAATGGGATTAGTGCCCTTATAAAAGAATCCCCATAGAGCTCCCTCTGCTCTCTGCCATGTGATGGCACAGTGAGAAGTCAGCAGTCTGTGGCCTGAAGAGGGTTCTCATCAGAACTCTCCTGTCACCTGACTTTGAACTTGCAGCCTGCAGACCCACTAGGAGTAAATGCCTGCTGTTTACAGACCTCTCAGTCTAGAGTTCTTTGTTATAGCGACTCAAATGGACCAAGACATGCTCTATTTATCTAAACAAAGCTGATTATCATACCCTAGAGCACTTCTTGACTCCACAGATCCCCCAATCACCAGCTTCTTCACCTGTGGTTCATCCTTAGGTTGGTACCCCTTGAATTCAGAAGAGGTCTCTCAGACCCTTTCTCAGTCCAAGAAGAAACAACACATCTCTGAGTCCTTACCATACATACTGGGGATCCAGCTCTGCCGAAGACACAGTTGCTTGCCTCCATAACTCAGGGTCCAGTTGGGAAGGTGATAGTGCATGACTGTGTATAACCTGAGTGGAAGTTCACAGGCAGTGGTTAAGGTTCATCTTCCTGGGACAATTAAACTTCTGTAGAAAACAAGGCTGCTGAAAGCTAAGGAGACATCAGCATTCAGCTCTTCTTTTTGCTGCTTCTTTGTATCACGGTCAGATCCAGCAGAGCTTCTGATAGGTGTGTCCTGCGGTCTTCAGTTTGCCTGAAGTTTGTACAGCTTGGAAAACAGCAGTGCCTGCTCCTTTGGTGCCTGGTCAGAGGGTTTCATTGCCAGGATCGTCCTGGCAAAAATCTCTCTCTGGGTCTCAGGCCCTTGTTTTCTTAGGTTTCAGAGGTCTATGTGCTGTAGCTCCAGTACCTCATGAGTTTGTAGCCTGGGAGCTGTTCCCCTCCCTTGGAAATTCAAAGCCCTCTTGTGGGTGAATCATGCATCTTGATTTTGCATCCTCATTGGAGGTGAGCGCTTGTCTTACAGGACTTGATCATTGTGAATTAGAAAAGCACTTTTTTCTATATTGCATTTCTCTGTATATAGTTTCCAGACATAATTACTATCTGTGGCAAAGTCTTCCCATTAACTCAGTTAGTACATTTAGAACTATTTTAATGCAAGCATAGTCATGTTTGCCTCCTCTTCTTCTTCTTTTTTTTAAAAATTTTACTTTACAGTACTCTATTGGTTTTGGCATACATTGACATGAATCTGCCACGGGTGTCTTCTATAGCATAGCCGGTTACATATGTAAACACAAATACCTGGTTCTATGAGATCCTTATTATGTGATGGGAAATTTGGATCCCACTGTCAGACTGTTGCAGTGGCATCAATTTCAGTTTAACTGAATCATGTGGAGTGTGAGGCTCTGAATATTGATGCTGTTTTGATTTTTTGACTTGTATCTGCAACGTTCAGTGTTTGGTTAGATACTCTGATTTATAGTTGTCTGATTTCAACTTTATTACCAAGATTGAAGGCTATATTCTGGATGACTATTGTGGCCATTCCTTCTAATGCAGCAAAAGGAGCAGAGTAAGGCCCACTTGCATAACAGACCCGCATCACTGTGTTCTTTTGTGTCTGTCCCCAGAAATTGCATTGTCTTGATTTACTGCTGAAAACAAAGGGGAAAGGCTTTATTTTTTTTTTTTTTTAAGTAATGATTTTTCCTGTGGCTGTGTCGCCGAAACCTGCAGTGAGTTTGCAGCCAAACATACTTGAGTCAAATGACTGTAGATCTCATAGGTAGTGCAGGATGCAGCCTGCTACGAGGCTCCCAGAGAGCCCGGCTTGAGGAACTCTGAGGGGGACCCGGGGAAGGGAGCTCAGCTTTCCATCCACCTCCAAAAGCTAGAGCCAGCGGTCCCTGCAGCCTGCTGAAGTCTGGCTCCATGCTGAGTTCACAAAGTCAATCAATGGATCCTTCAGAGCCCCACCCTCTGAATTCAGATTACAGTGGTAATAGAAATGCAGTGATAAGAAGATCATAGAGTGAAAGCCTTTGAAATTGCTCCCTTGGCAAAAGGCAGATGAAAAATTGCACAATCTCCTATGGGATGAGAGATTTGGGGGATTATTTTAAGAACCCAAGGTCTTCTCCAGACTGTCTATGAAGGCTGGGATTTCTTGTGTTTTGAATTTTTAGTTGCGATTTGCTTTTTAGTTGTCCTGCCCTTGAAAAATCTTAAAGCTCTTTGCTGTCTGTCGCGTTATGCATACGTCTGAAGAATCTTTTCTTTTCGTACTTGAATTTAAATTCTCCCCTTTGCCAAGATCACTAAATTTGTGTGGCTGAGACAGCAGTACTGGCTGTGTCTCATGGTCCCCAGTCTGTAAGCAGCTAATTTGAGATGAGAAACCTGCCATCAATGGGACCCATTGACTGCTGTTCTCTATAAAGGGATGTCATGATATATGCCTGCTGTGATTTGTTTGTGCAAGGTCGCTAAATGAGCTTGCTTCTGCTGTAAATGTATTTCCCCAAAGATGGTTTTCTTGCATTTACTTAGAAATGTAGGTCAAAAATGACACAAATGAACTTATTTACGAAACAAACAGACTCATAGATTAAGAGAGTGAATTTATGGTTACCAGAGGGGTGGTTGTGGGGAAGGATAGATTGAGGGTTGGAAATTGACATGTAGACACTGTTAAGTTTAAAATAGATAACCAATTAGGACCTACTATGTAGCACAGGGAACTATACTCAATACTGTGTAATAAGACAAAAGGGAAAAAAATTTGAAAAAGGCATCTATGTCTTTGCTGTATGCTTGAAACTAACATAACATTGTTAATTGTACTCCAACATAAAAAGTTAAAAAAAAAAGAAAGAAGGGTGAGGGACTGTCACCTGGGTTAGGTATTGTAAGCTCTCTCTAATAAAAATGAGAAATTCATATGGGACACTGTGCTTCAGTTTTTTAAAGCTCAGCATTGCTTTTTTTGGCTGTTCCTTGCTGTTTGATTTGGAAAAGATGGTATCCTTTGAGGATTTTATTCTCTGGTTTGAGTAAGTGTTCAGAGAAGGTAAGGAGGTCACATAACGTACAACACAACACTCAGCAGTACACACTGGGAGTTACTTGGTTTTTGTCAGAGTGAGACTTCTCTAAGCCTTAGTACGTTACAGGATATGGAGACAGTAATTCTGATCTAACTATTGGGATTATTAAATCAGAAAATACATGTAAAGCTCCTAGCATAGCACATGGTATATATATACTCACTAATTGTTAGCACTTATCATTATGTTATTTAAAACGAATTATTAGGTGATTTTTTTTCTGGGGAGTCTAGCGTGGCAGTATTATTCTTTAGTCTCAATATCAACTGCCTTAGATTTTAAAAAGTTTTTATTTTGCATTTTGTTTTTTTCCATTTTTTATTATGACAATAAAAATATAACATTAAAATTTCCATCTTCATTAGTATTCAATATATAGTTCAGTAGTGTTCAGTATATTCACATAGTCGTAACAGATCTCCAGGACTTTTTCATCTTACAAAACTGAAACAGTATGCCCTTTAAAAGATAATTCCTTCACCTCCTCCCACCTCCTCGGCTATCATGTTTCAGCTGTTTTTATGATTTTGCTGACATTAGGTATATAATGAAATTGCAGAGTATTTTGCTTTTTTGTGACTGACTTTATTTAGGGTAATGTTTTCCAGGCTTACCTAGGTTGTATCATGTGACAGGATTTGCTTTTTTATGGCTGCATAATATTCTATTGTATATATATATCACATTTTCTTTGCTCATTCATCTTTTGGTGGATATTTGGGTTTCTTCCATCTCTTGGATTGTGAAGAGTGCTGCAGTAAACATAGAAAAGCAAATATCTCTTCAGGATCCTGCTTTGAATTCTTTTGGGTAAATATCTAAAAGTGGGATTGCCAGATAGTATAGTGATTCTATTTTGAAATTTCTGAGGAACTTACATTTTTTTCTATAATGGCTGCACTACTTCACATTCCCACCAACAGTGCACAAAGATTCCAGTTTCTCCATATATCCTTGCTGATACCTGTTATATTGTTAATGACCATCTGCAGGGGTGTGATGTTTTGATTTGCATTTGTTTTGTGATATTGAGCATCTTTTCATCTTTTGTGATGTTGAGCATCTTTTCATCTTCTTTGGAAAACTGTTTATTTAAGTCTTTTACCTACTGTGAAAATTTTTATGTTGTTCAGTTGTATAAATTCTTTTTATATTCTGGATATTGTCCCCTTAGCAGAGATATGATTTACAGATATTTTATCCCATTATATAGGTTGCCTTTCCATTCTATTGATTGTTTCCTTTGATGAGCAGAAGTTTTAAAATTTGATATAGTCCAGTTTATTTATTTATTTTTTTGGTTTCCTCTGCCTTTGATGTCTCATGTAAGAAATCATTGCCAAATTCAGTGTCATGAAACTTTCATCTTATTGTCCTTTAGGAGGGTTTTAGTTTTAGGTCTTTGGTGTAGGTCTCTCATCCATGTTTATTGATGTATTTATAAAAAATTTTATTCACGTATAGGGGCATCCCTGGTGACTCAGTGGTAAAGAATCCCCCTGCAACGGAGGATATGCAAGAGATGTGGGTTCGATTCCTGGGTTTGAAATATCCCCTGGAGGAGGAAATGGCAACCCACTCCAGTATTCTTACCTGAAAAATCCCATGGAAAGAGGAACCTGATGGGCTGCAGTCCATAGTGGGGCAAAGAGTTGGACCTGATGGAACAATTGAGGACATAGATGAGTCACAATATTGCCTTAGTTTCAGGTGTACAACATAGTGATTCCATTTTTATTTTTGGCAAATTATATTCCGTTATGTTATTACAAGATGTTGGATATAATTCCCTGTGCTAAACTAAATCTTTGTTGCTTATCTCTTTTATATACAGTAGTTTGTATCTCTTAATCCCATACTCCTAATTTGTCCCTCCCTTTCTCCTTTTTTGTTTGGTAACCAGTAAGATTGTTTTCTGTGTCTGTGAGTCTGTTTTGTACATTGATTCATTTGAATTACTTTTTAGCTATGTTTAGTTAATTCTGTATATAGTATAAGGTAGAGGTTCAGCTTTGTTCTTTTGCAGGTGATCATGTGGATATCTAGTTTTTCCAACACTGTTGTTGAAGGGACTATTTTTTTTGTTTTTTCCTATTGTGAACACTCTTGTTCAAAATCATTTGACCATATACACAAAGGTTTTTTTTTTTTTTTCCNATAGTATAAGGTAGAGGTTCAGCTTTGTTCTTTTGCAGGTGATCATGTGGATATCTAGTTTTTCCAACACTGTTGTTGAAGGGACTATTTTTTTTGTTTTTTCCTATTGTGAACACTCTTGTTCAAAATCATTTGACCATATACACAAAGGTTTTTTTTTTTTTTTCCTGGACTCTGTTCTGTTTCATTGATCTGTATGTCTGTCTTTATGCCAGTATCACACCATCTTGATGCCCTTTGTATTGTAGTATGTTTTGAAATCAAGAAATGCAAGGCCTCCTACTTTTTTGTTGTTTTTCAGAATTTTTTTTGTTATTCAGGATCTCTTGACTTTCTATATGAATTTTAGGATTTTTTTTCTCTTTCTACAAAGAATAACATTGAGATTTTGATATGGCATGCATTGAATCTTGACTGCCTTAGATTTTATCAGACAAAACTGTTCACCAGTCTTAACAAGAAAATGAGCTCTTGGCTATAAAACATTTCTTTTGCTTCAGGGCAGCTTGTGTTGCCATGTTTGTGTTCTGACCGAGGCCAGATTAAAGGAGCAGCACAATCAAGCCATGCAGTAAGCAAGTATTCTGCAGCTCCAACTGATGAAAAGATGATCTTAACCGCTTCTGATCTGATTTTTTTGGTAGAAACAGGGAGTATTTAATTACACTTGCTGACAAATGTTAGCATTATGTGAGACATTCTCCGTTAACAGTTTCAAATAGCAAATGACTGATAAAATTTTTTTATAGAGGAAGAAATAGGTGATAGGATTTTTCTGTTGTTATTGCCCTGTGGTTATTATTTGCTGAGTAATATCTGCTCCATTTCTGAGTCAGATGCCTTAAGTGAGAATAAATGGACTTTGTGTATGCAAGTCCCTGATTAACTATGGCTTTAGCATTTGAATTTCTTCCATGGCCTTGTGCCAACACCACAGTGATACGGATGAGGCAGGAGTTTCTGTAGAATATTCAGTTTGAAGAGACTAAACTTTGAGGACTGGGGTGAATTGTCCAAGGCCTGGTGGCTCCAGAGGACAGAGGCAAAACTTGACTGAACAAAATCATTTAGTACATTGGTTAGTCATTCCAAATTCTGTGAACTCAATTATGTTACAGAAGCTGCACATTCAACTGCTCAGCTAATTAATTAGCCTTTGGACAGTGCTTTACATGGAAGTCAAAAGATCTTGGCTTCCCTGGTGGCTCAGCAGTTAAAGCGTCTGCCTCCAATGCGGGAGACCCGGGTTCGATCCCTGGGTCGGGAAGATCCCCTGGAGAAGGAAATGGCAATCCACTCCAGTATTCTTGCCTGGAGAATCCCATGGACGGAGAAAGCCTAGTAGGTTACAGTCCACGGGGTCGCAAAGAGTCGGACACGACTGAGCGACTTCACCTTCACCTTCAAAAGATCTTGGAAGACACTAATCATCTTAAAATTCAAGAAAGGGAGGAAGGCCAAGGGCAATTATTCTCAGCTAGAACAGAGCAACGAAATAAGGTAAGTAAAACGTATAAAAGCCAGTTTTCTTGATTTTTAAATTTTACTCCACTTTAGTGTGCCTTTTCAAATGAAGACTAACTGTACAAAGGAGAAACAGACTCCAAAAACAAACTTACTGTTACCAACAGGGGAAGGTGGCAGGGCTGTGTGTAGATAAATTAGGAGTTTGGGATGAACATATACCACTACTATATAAAATAGTTAACTAACAAGGACCTACTGTAGAGCACAGGAGACTCTACTCAGCACTCCATAGTAACCTATATGGGAAAATAATCTGAAAGAATATATATGTATACCTGTATGTATATGTGTGTATGTATATGTATATATGACTAATCACTTTGCTGTGCACCTGAAACTAATACATTATAAATCAACTATATTCAGTATAAAATAAAAAAGAATAGTCATTAATAGACATTAGTTATAATGGTAGTGTAGATATTATATGTAATTAAATTATTTGATGTTATTTAGAACCCAAACATAATGGCATAGATGAAGCAGGCATTGTTCTGTATTGTGTCAAATCCAAAAATCTGTGCATAAGACAGTACCTGTTTGGAGTTTCTCCTAAAATTGCCTTTCTCTGCCTTTGAAAAGTATCTTGCACATTTTGGCATGACTTCTTGTAACTAGTCACAGTGACAATGTTAACTGATTAAAATGATCAACCCTGAGGGAGTTCATTGCCCTCCTCAGTAGCCTCATTTCCTTCAGCGCTAGGCATTGAATATTGCTTTACAGCCAAGAAGCTGTTGTAAATTGCCAGTGTATTTGGTCTTACTTTTATGTATTTGTATTTGGTTCTTATTTTTCTAGAAATTCATAGAACTTTGAAGTGAAATGTGTGTTTTCTTCTCATGTCAAAGCTGACAAATACTTTTAAAAAGCACTCTAAAACAAAATCATAGACATTAAGACTTTGATCAAAGTCAAGAAGAATGTATTTATTATCTCTCTATCACTCCCCCCGCCCACCACTGTATTTCTGGCAGTTAAATGAAAAACTCTAATGAAGAGATTGTCTTTCTTTTGAGCCAAACATTATTTCATAACTGTTATGCCATCTTTAACTTCTTTTTTTTTCTCGAAACCTTTGAGCAAGCAGAATCCTTTTAATATCTCTGAGTACTTGCCATAGATTGGAGCACTCAAAAAGAAATTTTGCTTGGAAATGTCTTTCTTCCACATTCTCAAATATATTCTTTGCATAAATGCACTTAATTTCTTCTTCTCCTTCTCTTGACCTTGGTGGCACTGCTAGCAGCGTACAGATATGACTTTATAGTTTCTTGGCATCTGCCGAGTTCCCTTTCTTATCCCAGACACCAGCAAGGCTGGCTAAGAGGGACCTGGAATAGAGATCCAGAGAAGACAGGTTTTGTGGCAGTGACAGTTCTTTCAGGCACAAAGTCAAGATCATTAATGAAAGAACGATTCCTAATTCCTTTGAAGCCCACCCACTGTGTGTTATACATGAATGAGACACAGAGCTCAACCTGCCAGTGTGCCAGTCCCTGAAATTACTGTACAGAAGAGAGAAGTCTGGAAGATCAAGTGTGTGTGGCGAATCCTGGAGAAGAGGAGGTATTTGGCAGAAACAGCAGGGTACCAGTGGGATCTAGGGCATTAGGCAGGCAGGTGCTGACGTTGGAGAGTTAAGGAAATGAATACCAACCGTTCATGTAGACCCTGACGCTGCCCACACAGAAGCAGGCCCACATTCTTCTTGTCTATGGAATTAGGGAGAGTGAGCAGGACTCACAGTCAGTTGTTGGAGACAAAGACGAGAGAGCATCACTGCTACTCTCCCTCCACTTTTTTTTTGACGGTACCGCAGTGTGTAAGGGGTCTTGGTTCCCCAGTCAGGGATCAGACCTGTGCCCCCTGCAGTGGAAGCACAGTCTTGACTCCTGGACCTCTGCTACCCCTTGAAGCTGTCTAGGAGAGCCAGGAACTTGAAGCTTTTAGTTTTTAAACATCATCATGTCCCCCTTTGATGCTTTCTTTGATATAATTGGAAGGCAGCTGAGGAGCATGGGGCTGGAATCATGTTTCCTCTGAGAATCCTCTGAACCCCAGTTTTTTCATAGCTAGAGGTCTTCTTGGTAAGCACATAATAAGATAGTGTTTGCACAAGTAAGCGCCTCATGCAGAGCGTGGCACCTATCGAGTTATCTACATGTCTGAATTAAATCTGACTTGTGAATAAATACTTAAAAATTTCTCCCAACTCTTTGAACTCTTTTGAATGATTATTTAAGCTGCAAGGTTCATACATATAAACCTATTTTCTTGTTATTTTTCCAGTATGTTTATTTTTACAATAAAGTTGAACGTGCTTATTATATAAAATTTGAAAAATACAGAAGGCTGAATTTCAAACTCCAATGATTAAAATTTATTTGATTTAAAAATTAGGTCACCTAAAATTCTGGCACTTAGAAAGAACCAGTATTAGAATCTGATAGGTCTCCTTCAGTCTTGAATTAAGAAATGGACTCTCTTGCCTTTTATACATTTGTGTTTATGTACTGAGGCAGTGTGGAATAGTGGTTATAAATACTAGATGTGGCACTGGACAGATCTGTATTCTGGTTCCAAATTTACTACTTGTAATTATGTAACCTTTAGTTAGCTATTTGACATCTTTATGCCGTTCCCTCACCTGTGAAAGGACATAATATTGCCCGTTTCATTGTGTGAATGTGAGGAATAAATCAGGTAATACATGAGACTACAAGGGCTTCATATACTATCACAAAAACAGTCATCAAGTGTTAACTCTGCTTATTACTGAATTGTGAACATTAATGAAGAAACAATTCTTTGGGAGAAGTTCTTCGTAATTTCAGTCTTCACATAGCTAATTGTCTAATAGTACCTCTTGGCTGGCAGATTGTTTACTACATTGGGTACCTAAAGGAATCTGTTCATTTCTTTTCCAATCTCAAGGCTAACCTTTCAAGGATATCAGAATAGTGCTTTCCTTTTTCATAATGCAGAGGTCATGATAAGCTAAGAAATAATTAATTATAAGTGTAAAATAAATGGCAGCTTAAGGAACAACTGAGTATGTTATGATCTAAGAATACTTAGTAAAACGCAATTTTGGTAGATTTTAATGTTCTAATAACAAATTATTTTTACTTGCATTTTAGCCATATTGAATACATTGACCAACACAAGAAAAAATGAAAAAAAAATTTTATTTGGACAGCCTGGGTAGAATAATAACACATGGAAACATACTCATCTGACTTTATGATAATAATATTGCCTTATATTTTTAATTATATAGCTCATACCTTTCAAAATGTTGTCATACACGTTAGCTTATTAGGTTTTCTACAAAATTCTACTAGTTAGCTAGATTAGAACAAAAAGACTTCATTTCTAATCCAATAGGGTTTTAGTGAAACTATTATCTGTGATCATGCACGATAGAATGTTTATCATTGGCTACTGGGACTTGTCTACATGGAGAAAAACGTCTGGCTTGAAAAACAAAGAAATAAGTATTTTCTGATTGTTGTTCAGTTACTCAGTCATGTCTGACTCTTTTTGACCCCATGGACTGCAGCATGCCAGACTTCCCTGTCCTTCACTATCTTCCGGGAGTTTGCTCAGACTCATGGCAACTGAGCCAATGATGCCATCCAACCAGCTCATCCTCTGCTGCCCCCTTCTCCTTCTGCCCTGAATCTTTCCAAGCATCAGAGTCTTTCCAGTGGGTGGACTCTTTGCATAAGAGGCCAGAGTAATGGAGTTTCAGTATCAGTCCTTCCAGTGATTATTCAGGGTTGGTTTCCTTTAGGGTCGACTGTTTTGATTTCCTTGCAGTCCATCGGACTCTTAAGAGTCTTCTCCAGCACCACAGTTCAAAAGCATCCATTCTTTGGCACTCAGCTGACTTTATGGTCCAACTTTCACACCTGTACATGAGTACTGGAAAAACGATAGCTTTGACTATATGGACCTTTGCAGGCAAAGTAATGTCTCTGCTTTTTAATATATTCTCTGGGTTTGTCATAGCTTTTTTTTCCCAAGGAGTAAGTTTCTTTTAATTTCATGGCTTCAGTCACCATCTGCAGTGATTTTGCAGCCAAAGAGAATAAAGTCTGTCACTGTTTCCATTTTTTCCCCCTATCTATTTGCCATGAAGTGATGGGAACATATGCTATGATCTTTGTATTTTAAATGTTGAATTTTAAGCCAGCGGAAGGTCTCCTCTTTTGCCTTCAACATACAGCCATGAAGTTCCCAATTTTGAACCAGGCTTTTGTTCCATATCTGGTTCTAACTGTTATTTCTTGACCTGTGTACAGATGTCTCAGGAGGCAGGTCAGGTGGTCTGGTATTCCCATCTCTTGAATAATTTTCCACATTGTGTTGTGATCCACACAGTTATGGCTCAGCTGGTAAAGAGTAGTTGCTAGTAAAGTAATGCTCAAAATTCTCCAAACCAGGCTTCAACAGTATGTGAACCATGAACTACCAGATGTTCAAGCTGATTTAGAAAAGGCAGAGGAACCAGAGATCAAATTGCCAACATTTGCTGGATCGTTGAAAATGCAAGAGAGTTCCAGAAAAACATCTATTTCTGCTATATTGACTATGCCAAAGCCTTTGATTGTGTGGATCACAATAAATTGTGGAAAATTCTGAAAGTGATGGGAATGAATACCAGACCACCTGACCTGCCTTTTGACCTGTATGCAGGTCAGGAAGCAACAGTTAGAACTGGACATGGAACAACAGACTGGTTCCAAATAGGAAAGGGAGTACGTCAAGGCTGTATATTGTCACCCTGCTTATTTAACTTCTATGCAGAGTACATCATGAGAAATGCTGGGCTGGAAGAAACACAAGCTGGAATCAGGATTGCCGGGAGAAATATCAATAACCTCAGATATGCAGCTGACACCACCCTTATAGCAGAAAGTGAAGAAGAACTAAAGAGCCTCTTGAAAGTAAAACTGGAGAGTGAAAATTTGGCTTAGAGCTCAACATTGAGAAAACAAAGATCATGGCATCTAGTCCCATCACTTCATGGGAAATAGATGGGGAAACAGTGGAAACAGTGTCAGACTTTATTTTTGGGGGGCTCCAAAATCACTGCAGATGGTTTCTGTAGCCATGAAATTAAAAAACGCTTACTTCTTGGAAGGAAAGTTATGAGCAACCTAGACAGCATACTAAGAAGCAGAGACATTACTTTGCCAACAATGGTCCATCTAGTCAAGACTATGGTTTTTCCAGTGGTCATGTATGGATGTGAGAGTTGGACTATAAAGAAAGCTGAGCACCGAAGAACTGATGCTTTTGAACTGTGGTGTTGGAGAAGACTCTCGAGAGTCCCTTGGACTGCAAGGAGATCCAGCCAGTCCATCCTAAAGGAAATCAGTCCTGAATATTCATTGGAAGAACTGATGTTGAAGCTGAAACTTCAATACTTTGGCCACCTGATGTGAGGAGCTGATTCATTTGAAAAGACCCTGATCCTGTGAAGGATTGAAGGCAGGAGGAGAAGGGGATGACAGAGGATAAGATGGTTGGATTGCATCCCTGATTCAGTGGGCATCAGTTTGAGTAAACTCCAGGAGGTGGTGATGGACAGGGAGGCATGGAGTGCTGCAGTCCATGGGGTCGCAAAGAGTCAGACACAACTGAACAACTGAACTGAATGAAGCAGATGTTTTTCTGGAATTCCCTTGCTTTTCCTATGGTCCAATGAATGTTGGCAATTTGATCTCTGGTTCCTCTGCCTTTTCTAAATCCAACGATTACAGCTGGAAGTTCTTGGTTCATGTACTGTTGAAGACTCAGTTCAGTTCAGTTGCTCAGTTGTATCTGACTCTTTGTGACCCCATGGACTGCTGCATGCCAGGCTTCCTTGTCCATCATCAACTCCCGGAGCTTGCTCAAACTCATGTCCATTGAATTGGTGATGCCATACATCCATCTCATCCTCTGACATCCCTTTCTCCTCCTGCCTTCAGTTTTTCCCAGCATCAGTGGCTTTTCCAGTGATTCAGTTCTTTCCCACAGGGGGCCAGAGTGTTGGAGTTTCAGTTTCAGCATCAGTCCTTCCAATGATATGCAGGACTGATTTCCTTCAGGATGGACTGATTGGGTCTCCTTGCCGTCCAAGGAACTCTCAAGAGTCTTCTTCAACACCACAGTTCAAAAGCATCAATTCTTCGGTTCTCAGCTTTCTTTGTAGCCCAACTCTCACATCCATACATGACTCCTGGAAAAATGATAGCTTTGACTAGATGGACCTTTGTTGGCAAAGGAATGTCTCTGCTTTTTAATGTGCTGTCTAGGTTGGTCATAGCTTTTCTTCCAAGGAGCAAGAGTCTTTTAGTTTATTGGCTGCAGTTGCCATCTTCAGTGATTTTGGAGCCCAAGAAAATAAAGTCTGCTGCTGTTTCCATTGTTTTCCCATTATTTGCCATGAAGTGATGGGACCGGATGCCATGATTTAGTTTTCTGAATGTTGAGTTTTAAGCTGACTTTCACTCTCCTCTTTCACTTTCATCAAGAGGCTTTTGAGTTCTTCTTCACTTTCTGCCTTAAGTGTGGTGTCATCTGCATATCTGATGTTATTGATATTTCTCTCAGCAATATTGATTCCACCTTGTGCTTCATCCAGCCCAGCATTTCACATAATGTACTCTGCATACTCTCTTGAAGCCTAGCTTGAAGGATTTTGAACATGACCTTGCTAGCATGTGAAATCAGTGCAATTGTGCAGTAGATTGAACGTTCTTCAGCATTGCCCTTCTTTGGGATTGAAATGAAAACTGACCGTTTCCTGTCCTGTGGCTTCTGCTGAATTTTCCAATTTGCTGGCCTATTGAGTGTAGCACTTTCACAGCATCATCTTTTAGGATTTGAAATAGCTCAGCTGTGATTCCAGCACCTCCACTAGCTTCGTTCGTATTGATGCTTCCTAAAGTCCACTTGACTTCACACTCTAGGATGCTTGGCTTTAGGTTAGTGATCACACCATCATGGTTATTCAGGTTATTATTCTGCCACCTCTTCTTAATATCTTCTGCTTATGTTAGATCCTTACTGTTTCCTAACATAATAAGATGGGTCCTTATCATGTCCATTTTTGCGTGGAATGTTCCCTTGATATCTCTAATTTTGTTGAAGAAGTCTCTGGTCTTTCTTGTTCTCTTGTTTTCCTCTTTATCTTTTCTTTGTTTGCTTAAAAAGTCTTTCTTTCTTCTCCTTGCTCTTCTTTGGAACTCTGTCTTTAGAAAGGTATATTTCTCCTTTGCCTTTTACTTCTTTTCTTTTCTCTAATAATTATTAAGTTAATAAAATTTAATAAATGTAAACTTTACAAGTTTAATTTATCTAAATTACTAATTTGAACTTTAATTTATTAAAAATAGTTCTTGACTTCTAAATGAACTCTTGTTTACTTCTAAAAATTATTCCTCATTTTTATTACTTCAAAATATTTCACCCATATCTAGCATAGGTTCTGTCTTTAGGAAGAGAGATTGGCGCTGCATTGAAAATATTTGGATCATGTTCTATATCACAATTCCTTAAACACAGGTTGTAAGTTTTTTCCTTTTTTGAAAGAAACTTTTATTGAGGTAGAATTTACATAAAATTAAATGCCTCCATTTAAAAAAGTACACCCATGTGTTCTATCTGCAAATTTCTCTGTTTTTTAAACACTTTTGAAAAATAATTTGATCATTTTTTTAGGTTTACCAAAAAACATGAAGAATATTATAACAAACAGTCATGTACTCACTACTCAGATTAAGAAGAAAACTTACAGATGTTACTGACACTTCCTGTGTGCTCCTCCTGGGTCTCGTTCCTTCCCTGCCTGCCCAGAGAGAATATTTCTCCTTTGGATATCTATCATTTTCCTGCATGCTTCCCTTCCATCCATACATAAGCAATAAATGATATTCTTCTGTATTTTTTAAAACATAAAATGATTTATTTCGTTTTCTGTAACTTTGTTTCTTCAGTATTGTTTTGAGATTTCTCTAGGTTGATTCAACGATTTGCATATTGTAAAATATTCCATTGTAATCATATTGCATATATATGCCAGTTTATTCATTCTCCTGTCTTTATGTATTTATATTATTTTCAGGTGTTACTGGTTGTTTTTTGAGCAAATCTAGAGAAACTGTCTAGAGCTGTCTAGAGCATAAACTTGGTGTAGGAATTGCTAAGTCTGAGGGTTTATGTGTTTTCAGTTTTTCCACCTATGACAAAGTACAGTTCTGAATGATTATTCCAATTAATTCTTCTGTCTGTAGTGAATGAGTTCCTGTGTCTCAATTGTTTGGATTATCAGACTTTGAGTTAAGATTTTTTTGTTGTTGCCAATCTAAAGGATACTGTAACAACATTTGAAAATTAAAATTTCTGATGATTAGGAAGCTTGGATATCTTTTTGTGTATTTATTGGACGTTTGGGTTCCCTCTTCTGTGAATTACCTATTTATATTCTCCGTCCATTTATCATTGAGCTGTTTTCCTTGGTTCATTTTATCCTGTGGAGAGAATTTNCCATGGACTGCTGCATGCCAGGCTTCCTTGTCCATCATCAACTCCCGGAGCTTGCTCAAACTCATGTCCATTGAATTGGTGATGCCATACATCCATCTCATCCTCTGACATCCCTTTCTCCTCCTGCCTTCAGTTTTTCCCAGCATCAGTGGCTTTTCCAGTGATTCAGTTCTTTCCCACAGGGGGCCAGAGTGTTGGAGTTTCAGTTTCAGCATCAGTCCTTCCAATGATATGCAGGACTGATTTCCTTCAGGATGGACTGATTGGGTCTCCTTGCCGTCCAAGGAACTCTCAAGAGTCTTCTTCAACACCACAGTTCAAAAGCATCAATTCTTCGGTTCTCAGCTTTCTTTGTAGCCCAACTCTCACATCCATACATGACTCCTGGAAAAATGATAGCTTTGACTAGATGGACCTTTGTTGGCAAAGGAATGTCTCTGCTTTTTAATGTGCTGTCTAGGTTGGTCATAGCTTTTCTTCCAAGGAGCAAGAGTCTTTTAGTTTATTGGCTGCAGTTGCCATCTTCAGTGATTTTGGAGCCCAAGAAAATAAAGTCTGCTGCTGTTTCCATTGTTTTCCCATTATTTGCCATGAAGTGATGGGACCGGATGCCATGATTTAGTTTTCTGAATGTTGAGTTTTAAGCTGACTTTCACTCTCCTCTTTCACTTTCATCAAGAGGCTTTTGAGTTCTTCTTCACTTTCTGCCTTAAGTGTGGTGTCATCTGCATATCTGATGTTATTGATATTTCTCTCAGCAATATTGATTCCACCTTGTGCTTCATCCAGCCCAGCATTTCACATAATGTACTCTGCATACTCTCTTGAAGCCTAGCTTGAAGGATTTTGAACATGACCTTGCTAGCATGTGAAATCAGTGCAATTGTGCAGTAGATTGAACGTTCTTCAGCATTGCCCTTCTTTGGGATTGAAATGAAAACTGACCGTTTCCTGTCCTGTGGCTTCTGCTGAATTTTCCAATTTGCTGGCCTATTGAGTGTAGCACTTTCACAGCATCATCTTTTAGGATTTGAAATAGCTCAGCTGTGATTCCAGCACCTCCACTAGCTTCGCTCGTATTGATGCTTCCTAAAGTCCACTTGACTTCACACTCTAGGATGCTTGGCTTTAGGTTAGTGATCACACCATCATGGTTATTCAGGTTATTATTCTGCCACCTCTTCTTAATATCTTCTGCTTATGTTAGATCCTTACTGTTTCCTAACATAATAAGATGGGTCCTTATCATGTCCATTTTTGCGTGGAATGTTCCCTTGATATCTCTAATTTTGTTGAAGAAGTCTCTGGTCTTTCTTGTTCTCTTGTTTTCCTCTTTATCTTTTCTTTGTTTGCTTAAAAAGTCTTTCTTTCTTCTCCTTGCTCTTCTTTGGAACTCTGTCTTTAGAAAGGTATATTTCTCCTTTGCCTTTTACTTCTTTTCTTTTCTCTAATAATTATTAAGTTAATAAAATTTAATAAATGTAAACTTTACAAGTTTAATTTATCTAAATTACTAATTTGAACTTTAATTTATTAAAAATAGTTCTTGACTTCTAAATGAACTCTTGTTTACTTCTAAAAATTATTCCTCATTTTTATTACTTCAAAATATTTCACCCATATCTAGCATAGGTTCTGTCTTTAGGAAGAGAGATTGGCGCTGCATTGAAAATATTTGGATCATGTTCTATATCACAATTCCTTAAACACAGGTTGTAAGTTTTTTCCTTTTTTGAAAGAAACTTTTATTGAGGTAGAATTTACATAAAATTAAATGCCTCCATTTAAAAAAGTACACCCATGTGTTCTATCTGCAAATTTCTCTGTTTTTTAAACACTTTTGAAAAATAATTTGATCATTTTTTTAGGTTTACCAAAAAACATGAAGAATATTATAACAAACAGTCATGTACTCACTACTCAGATTAAGAAGAAAACTTACAGATGTTACTGACACTTCCTGTGTGCTCCTCCTGGGTCTCGTTCCTTCCCTGCCTGCCCAGAGAGAATATTTCTCCTTTGGATATCTATCATTTTCCTGCATGCTTCCCTTCCATCCATACATAAGCAATAAATGATATTCTTCTGTATTTTTTAAAACATAAAATGATTTATTTCGTTTTCTGTAACTTTGTTTCTTCAGTATTGTTTTGAGATTTCTCTAGGTTGATTCAACGATTTGCATATTGTAAAATATTCCATTGTAATCATATTGCATATATATGCCAGTTTATTCATTCTCCTGTCTTTATGTATTTATATTATTTTCAGGTGTTACTGGTTGTTTTTTGAGCAAATCTAGAGAAACTGTCTAGAGCTGTCTAGAGCATAAACTTGGTGTAGGAATTGCTAAGTCTGAGGGTTTATGTGTTTTCAGTTTTTCCACCTATGACAAAGTACAGTTCTGAATGATTATTCCAATTAATTCTTCTGTCTGTAGTGAATGAGTTCCTGTGTCTCAATTGTTTGGATTATCAGACTTTGAGTTAAGATTTTTTTGTTGTTGCCAATCTAAAGGATACTGTAACAACATTTGAAAATTAAAATTTCTGATGATTAGGAAGCTTGGATATCTTTTTGTGTATTTATTGGACGTTTGGGTTCCCTCTTCTGTGAATTACCTATTTATATTCTCCGTCCATTTATCATTGAGCTGTTTTCCTTGGTTCATTTTATCCTGTGGAGAGAATTTTTTTACTGTATGGTTGATGTTTCCTCCAGTCATTTATTTGCTTTTTAATGTTATGATGTTTTATTTTTTTTTTAATTGTAAGTTTATTTTTGGCTGTCAGACCCTTCGTTGCAGTGCAGGCTTTCTTCAGTTGCAGCACATGGGGGACTAGTCCAGCTGCAGTGTGCAGGCTTCTCATTTCGTTGCCTTCTCTTGTGGAGCGTGGGTCCTGGGGCACCTGTGTTTTCGTAGTTTTGGCATCTGGGCTCAGTTGCAGCTCCCAGGCTGGGGAGTGCAGGCTCAGTTGTTGTGGCACAAGGGTTTCGTTGCTCTCAGGCATGTGGGATCTTCCTGGATGAGGGATCGAACCCATGTCTCCTGTATTGACAGGCAGATTCTTTATCACTGAGCCACCAGGGAAGCCCTTTGATGTTTTCTGATACACAGAATTTTAAGATTTTAGTACAGTTGGAATTTTTAGCCTTTTCTTTTTATGGACGTTGTGCTTTTTCTTTTATTAAAGATCTATATATATATTTTTTACTCTTGAAGTCATATTTTTTTTCTCCTTCTTGTATTATAAGTTTCTAAGTTTTTGCTTTTCACAGTTATATATTTGATTCATCTGGAATTTTTCTTGCAAGTTTCTGTTTTCCATATTAATACTGATTTGTGGTTGTTCATCTTTACCGCAATTATTGTGTCAGCTTTGACATATTTCACATTTCTGATATGCTTGTGGATTTCTTTTGGTCCTACCAAGGCTGTCTCAATTCTGTGCCATTATCATCAACGTCTTATCTCTGGCTTTATACTAAGTCTTGATTATAAGGCTTCTACTTTGGTCTTCATTTTAACATGTCTATAGCTACTTTAGACACTTTGGATTTTTCTGTAGATCTAAGAATTAGCTCATCAAAGTCTATGAGGTGCACTTGGTACTTTAATTGGAATGATAACTGAATTTATGAATCATTTGGGAAAAGTGTATATCTTTAAAATATTGAGTCTTCCCATCTGTGAATACGGAATTTCTCCCCATAAATTTTGCTTCCCATTAATATGTATCCTCAAAGTTCTATAATTCTCTTCAGAAATGTGTAGATATCCTTTGTTATATGTATTTCAGTTTCAGTCAGTTTTACTTAGTCGTGCCCGACTCTTTGCGACCCCATGAACTGCAGCACGCCAGGCCTCCCTGTCCATCACCAACTCCTGGAGTTCACCCAAACTCATGTCCATTGTGTTGGTGATGCCATCCAACCATCTCATCCTCTGTCGTCCCCTTCTCTTCCTGCCCTCAGTCTTTCCCAGCACCAGGGTCTTTTCAGATGAATCAGCTCTTCGCATCAGGTGGCCAAAGTATTGGAGTTTCAGCTTCAACATCAGTCCTTCCAATGAACACCCAGGACTGATCTTCTTGGGTAGACTAGTTGGATCTCCTTGCAGTCCAAGGGACTCTCAAGAGTCTTCTCCAACACCACAGTTCAAAAGCATCAATTCTTCGGCACTCAGCTTTCTTCACAGTCCAACTCTCATATCCATACATGACCACTGGAAAAACAATAGCCTTGACTAGATGGACCTTTGTTGACAAAGTGATGTCTCTGCTTTTTAATAAGCTGTCTAGGTTGGTCATAACTTTCCTTGCAAGGAGTAAGCATCTTTTAATTTCATGGCTGCAATCACCATCTGCAGTGATTTTTGAGCCCCCCCAAATAAAGTCAGTTACATGTATTACTAGGTAGTTATATTTTTTCTTATTATGGTAAATGAAACCTTTTTAGAATTTTCATGTTCTGTTTATTCTCAGTATGTGTGAAATAAATTGTTTTATATACTGATCTTATATTAGGCACTTTAGTGAACTCTCATTTAGATAAATTGACTAAAGGTTCTGTAGCCGATCATTTTGNTATCTCTGGCATTTATAAATAAGGAATAAATCTTCTCTTTTCTCAAATAGGCTCCCACTCTGAGAAGTATTGAAAAATGTGGCAAGAGTAGATTTTCAGCTTGGAGGATTGATTTGTTCCTGTTGTTTTGGAATGGGCCAACGTCCAGAATTTATGTTGTAATCTACAATATTTAGGTCTTGGAAAACTGGAAGAAGGATTCCGGAAATTACTGTAGAAGTTATTTCTGGAAGTATATTTGCTTTTTTCTTTCTTTCTGAAGAAATGGTAGTTCATGTATGCCCTAAGAAAGTTTTCAACAAATTGAAGGGTTATAGTCTAACTAAACAAGATTGACCAAGTTTTCTATATTTACACTAAGAATTTAATAAACTGAATTAAATGTAAGGTAAAAAAAAATTATCAGATCAATCCAATTAACTTGATGAATGCAGACTTCATGCCTAGTAGGTTGCAAAGTTCTGCAGAGTTTATAAAAAGAAAGTCTGATGTGGTCTTTGCCTTCAAGGAAATTTTGCTTCCATAACTGAGGCAATAAATTTTTGGCTTGAGAAATAACAATACAGAACAGCACAGGGTCGCAACAGTTCTAGGGTTCTCTCAACTCTGTGGATCATGAAAAATAATTTCATGTCTGCAATCATCTCTGATTCATGGAAAAATGCAATATAAAATCATTTTCTAGTAAAAATTCAATAATATATCAATAGCTACATCTATAATTAAATTTAGATTATGCAAATTTGAATTTACTCCAGAAACTTTTGTAAATGATCTGATTTTTGTTGACTGTCATAAATATTTCTTAAAGTCTTTTAAAATGAAATTAAATGTTTTATTTTGGGGGGCTGTATCGCGTCTTCATTGGAGCTTGAGGGTAGTTGTCGTTTGGAGGGGCT
The DNA here is from genome assembly GCA_006410675.1 of Oreotragus oreotragus. Taxonomy (NCBI): domain Eukaryota; kingdom Metazoa; phylum Chordata; class Mammalia; order Artiodactyla; family Bovidae; genus Oreotragus; species Oreotragus oreotragus. The sequence goes on along the minus strand of SJYX01002701.1, from coordinate 135,806 downwards.
GCTGTCTAGCGGCGGTGCCTGCATTTCTCATTGTGGTAGCTTCTCTCGCTGCAGAGCACAGGCTGTAGGCAAATGGCCCAGTTGTGGCTACAGGGCTCTAGTGTGCTGGCTCACTGGCTGTGGGACACGGGCTCAGTCGCCCTGCAGCATGTGGATCTTCCTGAAGTAGGGCTCAAACTCATGCCCTGCATGGGCAAGTGGATTCTGAATCTCTAGAGAAGAAGGGGCTTCTTCCAGGGAAGTCCTGTAATAAATATTTCTCTAGCACTTGCTCTATACCTGTATTAAGTGTTTTGCCACTGATAACTCCTTTATCTGGTTAGGAACCCTATGGAATAGACCTGTTACTATAATATTTCTTTCAACAATAAGGAAACCAGAGAGGTTAAGTAATTTGCCCACAGTTACAGAGCTCATGTGTGGTAGAGTTAGGGTTTGAATGCTAGCAGTGTAGCATCACCGTGCCTCTTTATTTTTGATTTATTCTGTTGTATTCTTTACCACCTATTCTCAGGGTTATCCTTTAATGAGTGAAGTAGAAATAGATACTCATCAGAAAATAGGTGGAGATTTTGCAGATTTTTAGGGCATGACTTGTTGTTCTGGGACATATTTTAAATATTTATCAGTATGATATTTTGGGTTTATAACTTCTTCATCCCTCCTCTCCAAAAGAAGCTGGAAAAATACGAACTATAGAAAACAGCAGTTTTGTTATATAGTGTTAATATAATTTTGAATTTTTCTTTCTCTGAATTTGGTTCAGAGGAACCTTACTTCTTCAATTATTGCTAAAGTTACACATTCTGTGACTACTTCCTATAGTATTTATTCCCTGAATTGGTTGCAGTTTGTTATAACTTCTTCATCCCTCCTCTCCAAAAGAAGCTGGAAAAATACGAACTATAGAAAACAGCAGTTTTGTTATATAGTGTTAATATAATTTTGAATTTTTCTTTCTCTGAATTTGGTTCAGAGGAACCTTACTTCTTCAATTATTGCTAAAGTTACACATTCTGTGACTACTTCCTATAGTATTTATTCCCTGAATTGGTTGCAGTTTGGAATATGGTGATGTCAGTCATTCAGGAATCTCACTCTCTGTGTGTCAATCATGTAAGAATGATCAATGTAGGGTTCCCACCTCTGATCATTTTTCTTCCTTTCCCCAGCCATCCTACATGGAGTTTAATGATACAGGAGAACATTTATGGAAATATGTAGTTTTAATGATAAGTAATATCAGAGTAGCATTTTCTTGAGTTGTGCGTTTCACATAAGCCTCTTTTAGCCAAGAATTCAAACTGACTGGACCAAGACATGTGTGACCTGTGTCTGCCATTGTTTGTGTCACCAGGAACCAAAGGAAGGAAACCAGCCTGACTGGAGGCCTGTTTACTTCTGTAGACTATTAGTGTCACTGTGAGGTCCTGACACTGCCCTTGCTGTTATTCAAGGTCTTGTTTCACTGGCAAAATTGGTCTTGACAGCTGTCCGTTATTTTTCCTAATAGTTCTGGACAGATAACGTTGATTTGTAGCTTCAGATGAGATGCACACTTGTCAGTTCAGACAAAAATAGCTTTGTGATTCTTGCTGTGAAATCTCATTTGTTTTTCTGGCTGTTTAGAGGAAGATTACATGCAAACATGAGTAGGACGTCCTTTTCCTAAAAGCTGATGCATTAAAAATGAAGTAATTCTTAGTCTATAGGTTCAGTGTTTGTAATAATTTGGGCAAGCCCCTTTCTACACACCGACATTATTGGCAGCCTCCTGTCCCCCTGTCTCCAAACACCCTCACTGAGGTTTACAGGAAGGTCCAACTTGCCACGTGTAGTTCTCACTGCATGACAGACTCTGGAGGCTCTGATGCCTAAATCCTCCCTTGGTTACGTGATGACTCTGGTGCTAGATTATGGGCAAGTGTTATGATAGACCTGTTTGTGTTAACATTGTCTATTAGGTGATGGGTGGGAAGACAGAGTATATTCAAAATTAGTGTGATAAACACCATTGGGTCTATCTGAATTATTTCATTACTATCTATTGATTGGTTGCATTACCTGCTAGATGATTGACAGATTGGTTATCATAATTTGTCTGGATTTTCTAGGAGAGGGCAGCTCTGGATAAACTTAAGTGTAGGACACATTGATAATAGAGAAGTTGGAGAGAGGAGTTGGGGCAGAAAAAAACCTTAGTGTAAGACCTAGAAGGTGGTACTATCAACTAGTATCAATTTCATCAGACATAAGAAAAGTTTTTCATCCAAACATCATCCAAATCTTATATTTAACTTATACATTTTGAGTTAAATTTGTTCTCAGAGTAGATGTGTCTGATCTGACGGATCTGCTGTTTGTGTCTGATGATACTCTGCTCTCATATCTTTGTCACTCATTTTTATTTGCAACACTTTATCTCACCAGATTTTGCTTATAAAAGACTTCAACAGATTTGATGATCACACAACCTGATAGTCCATCTCCTTTGCAAAATATACACCGAGTTCCTTTTTTTTTTTTTGATTATCAATAGGTTCATTTTATTTTATTTTTTTATGTTACTAGCATGAGTATTCTTTTTTTTAATTTTTTTGTATTTATTTATTTTTTTACACGAACTCCCAAACATATTCTTTAAAAAATAACTTGTTAACTGGAAAATTTCACTGAATAGCACTCATTCAGAAAATTTGAAGATGGCTATCTACACCTTTTTTTTAATAGAATTTTTATTAAAAAAAATTTTTTTTATATTTATACACATTTTTAAAACTTATTTTTATTTGGAAGATAATTGTTTTATAGTGTTTTGCTGGTTTCTGTCATTAAGTCAGACAGAGAAAGAGAAATATTATATAATATCTTACACACTACTATATATAAAATAATAATCAACAGGGACCTATGGTATAGCAAAGGGAATACTATTCAATATTCTGTAGTAATCCATATGGGGAAAAAATTGAAAAAAGAATGGAGATATATATATATATAACTGAATCACTTGGCTGTACGTGTGAAACTAACACAGCATTGTAAATCAACTATAGCATACAATAAAACTGAAAAAATCCCAAATTTATCATTTATAGAAATTTACCAATAATTTAGTATACAGATTTTGTACACTTACAGCGGTGACATTTTTCTAAGCAAAATATTTAATCCGGAAGTCACAAGCCATTGATGAATATAACTTCATAATAGTTTTTTTATTTTTATTTATTTTTTAAATTTTATTTTATTTTACTTTACAGTACTCTACTGGTTTTGGCATACATTGACATGAATCCGCCATAGATTTTTTAAAACAGTGATATTTATTTGGCCAGGTGCATGGCATGTTTCATGGCCAGGGATCAGACCCGTGCTCCCTTCATTGGGAGTGCAGAATCTTTAACCAGTGGGCCACCAGGTAGGTCCCTGGCCATCTATATCTTTTGAATGTCATTCCTACTCAAAGGTTTTCTCTCAACTCTGATCTCTTAGCCTAGATTTTTTAAAACAGTGATATTTATTTGGCCAGGTGCATGGCATGTTTCATGGCCAGGGATCAGACCCGTGCTCCCTTCATTGGGAGTGCAGAATCTTTAACCAGTGGGCCACCAGGTAGGTCCCTGGCCATCTATATCTTTTGAATGTCATTCCTACTCAAAGGTTTTCTCTCAACTCTGATCTCTTAGCCCTGTGATGGGGAAATGTAGAGAAGGGAGCAGCCAGGCAGGCGAGGAGAGTAATACTGTGAGCGTGAAACTTTTCTAAATGAAATTGTTACCATGGGAACAACTTTATAAAGCACCACAATGAACATTTTCTTAAAAGATAAAGTTTTCCACAGTCCTTTCTTCCTAATACATCAGCTGTATTTTGCATGTGTGTTTAATTATAGCCCATGTAGGTGTAATAATAATAGATATTTGCATATGTTGACTTTTACAGTTAATGTTATGTCCTATTATATTTGTCTCATAATTTAAATATTAAGTAATATTGTTTCAAGTAGATGTACCTTATTTTATGTAATTATTCCCTTACTGTGAGTTATTTAGGTAGTGTCCATTCTTTTTCTGTTATAAATGAGGCATATTAGTTTATTCTAAAAACTCTTATTTGACCCATCAATTCGCTGTTGGATGCTTTTCCTGGACATTGTATTTTCATGATAAAGCCAAACATTTGAAAGATCAGTGTTGATACATCCTGTAGGAATAGCTGTTATGGTAAAAATTGTTTTTGTGAAGTAGTTTATGTTATTTCACCAACTGAATGATTAGCTTTTCAAAATTTTTCAAACATGAGCTATATATATATATACAAATCCACCTCCCACTATAGGATCCCAACACTCTAAAAGAGTCCCATCCTTTCCAGCTTTCAACATAATTACAGTTCTATTATAGAATATTACTTTTTTTCTTATTTTTCACCTTAGATAGGATCTTTGAACGCAGTAGAGTATTACGTTTAGAACGATACAAAGATTCAGATTTGCTCCAAGTGAGACCCATGTGGCCTTCACCAACTTTCCTGCCTGGGGTGAGCTGATGTTCGGTTGACTAGTGAATACCATGGGCAGAAGCTCACATATTAGGGCACCTTAGCTCTAGTGCAAGCACTGCTAGTCCACATGGGTGTGCATCTTTGGAATGGTTGTCATCTTTCTGTATTACTGTGTGTGTGATGTGGCTAATCAAATCAAGGTTCTCACTGGTAGCCTTTTAGCCAGTGACAAAACCAGTTGCCATCAGTATGGAGTATGCTGACTCTGCTGTTTGCTTACAGCAGTGATGATTTTGAATGTCCAAGACTATGAGCTCACGAGGAGCTCAGTGATTTCCTTCTGTATGGGTGTTTGTGTGTGTTTTGCTCAATTGAAACACAGTCTGTATTCTATTATATAAAATGTGCTGAGGTGCATATGTAATGTGATTTCTTTTGGAAAATGCTTGAATAATACAGTGGTTGGACTAGAAGTGTTGAGTAGTACTTGCTTCTTTAGATGCTACACACACACACACACACACAGGCACACAGAGCATTTTGTTGAATGCACATGCTTTTGGAAATGCCATCATCTTAAATTTTTACTTTATATTACAAATGATCAGGTCTTTAGAAATTCCATATAATATGTGTATGTGTTTACATATATTTAAGCTTTATTCTGATGCTCTAATTTTGCTACTTATATATTTTTTTCTTTGGGAAATATGAATCAAAGTGAATTAAAAATACCAGAGACAGGAGTGTGTTACACCTGAAACATCCTGAGGATTTCTGAAAGATTGTACTTCTTTTTTTCTTAATTTATAATGATATTTTTATTAGGAATGTGTTTAACATGGAGAAAATGTGTAGGGAAATATAAAGAAATTATGGAAGAAAACAAAAACTACCTAGAATTCTGCTATTCAGAGATAAACTGCTGTTAATATATTTTATTTTTTCTCTATTTTGTGTATATTCTTCTTTCCTTTTTAAAAATAAATTTGGAATCATCTTACTCGTATCATGCATATCCTATTTTTCTTCACTTTTTATCTCATATCACTTCTGTGCCAATAAGCTCTTTGTAAAAATGGTTTTACCATGACTGTCCCATATTTCAGTTAATAATATGTTTTCCTTCTGAAATGTTGGGGATTCTCTATTGTATGTCACAGAGTCTTGTTTGGGGCACCATTTCCCCCTGTGTGCCCATCATTGAATTAAAAGAGCCCATCTTTTACCAGTAGTCTCTTTGTTTTTAAGTGATCCTAAAGCTTTCCCTGGTGGCTCAGAGGTTAAAGCGTCTGCCTCCAATGCTGGAGACCCGGGTTCGATCCCTGGGTCGGGAAGATCCCCTGGAGAAGGAAATGGCAATCCACTCCAGTACTCTTGCCTGGAGAATCCCATGGACAGAGAAGCCTAGTAGGTTACAGTCCACGGGGTTGCAAAGAGTCGGACACGACTGAGCGACTTCACCTTCAAAGCTTTCCCTCAGATCTGGAGGTCAAATTGGTCAAGTGTAGCCCTTTCTGACAGAGAAGGCGATGGCATCCCACTCCAGTACTCTTGCCTGGAAAATCCCATGGACGGAGGAGCCTGGTGGGCTGCAGTCTATGGGGTCGCTAACAGTCGGACAGACTGAGTGACTTCACTTTCACTTTTCTCTTTCATGCATTGGAGAAGGAAATGGCCACCCACTCCAGTATTCTTGCCTGGGGAATCCCAGGAACGGGGAAGCCTAGTGGGCTGCCGTCTATGGGGTCGCAAGAGTCGGACATGACTGAAGCGACTTAGCAGCAGCAGCAGCAGCAGCAGCCCTTTCTGATGTCCAGCAGGAGTGGTTGACCTTGCACTGAGTCTGCATTTCCCCCTGCTTCGCTGGTGCAGGCCTGCTCCTTGTTTTTCCCCCTGTCTTCATGATTATATTATGTCCTGAGGTACATCAGCTTCCCCAGTCTCAGTCCCCCCTGCCATAAGCATCCCTGGGTGCGACAGTCTTAGGAGAGTCTGTGCAGGGAGGTTCTGATGCCTGCTGACGGCTGCCGGATGAAGGAAGCTGCTCCACCGCCTCTGAAAGCAGGCTCTGGGATCAGCAGCCCAGCCTGAGCAAGGCAGGATGAGACCTACCTGGACCAAGGTTCTGGATAATTCCTGAGGCTGAAAACGATGTGGTTGATTTTCTTATCTTCAGTGCTGTTCTCTTTGCAGCCTTTATGTGTTGTTCTAGATATTTCTGCTGGGAACTGTGGGAGAGCAAATGGAGTTTATTGAGATAGTTTTCATCCCACAGAGACACGTACACGCTACTGAGGGAGCAGGTCTCATTCAGTGCCATGTTTGGGTTCACCTGTGGCCTTGGATTCTGCTAAGGGTATCGAATGGCATTCCTGGAGGACGGTGCAGCCTGGGATGGATTTGTGCACCTCTTCCCTGTGGGAATAAGGGCTTCCCTGGTGGCTCAGAGGGTAAAGCGTCTGCCTGCAATGCAGGAGACCTGGGTTCGATCCCTGGGTCAGGAAGATTCCCTGGAGAAGGAAATGGCAACCCACTCCAGTACTCTTGCCTGGAAAATCCCATGGACAGAGAAGCCTAGTAGACTATATCCATGGGATCGCAAAAAGTCGGACACGACTGAGTGACTTCACTTTCACTTTCCCTGTTGGAATAGAGCATAGAGACTTGATCTGGTCCAGAGGTCACTGACCTCTAGGCTCACCATGGTCTCTTTCAAGTGCAGTGCCACCCTGGGGCATGGGCTCAGAGAGCTGGGGCCATGCTGGCACCATTTCTCTACCTGTGTACAACTAAATCAATTTACAATGATGCTAGAGAGGCTAGGAATTGGTTATGCTTTCTGAGTCATCCTTTTTAGCCTGATAAATTTGCGTTTGCACCTGTACTTTGGACATTTTCTCAGAGTTAATTTTCAGGTGAGGAAATGAAACCTTTAACTTAAACTTGCCAGAGTTATCATAGCTAGTAAGTAATGCAGCTGGGATGAAAATCTGGTTTTCTCTCTACCAAATCTGTGAAAATCTGCTTCTCTCCAGCTGTGGTGCCATACGTGGGACCTAAGTTCCCCAACCAGGGGTCAAACCCACACCCCCTGCACAGAAGGGTGGACTCCCAGCCCCTGGACCACCAGGGAAGTCACCATTGTACCAATTTTTAAGTCAAAGGAATGAATCATTTATTTTCCAGAAGACAGTTTCATTCAGTGGATTCACTTTTTGCTTTATCATTTATCCATTCAACAGGCCTCTGAACCGTGGTTGCCCCACATTTAAGAAATATCAACAACACCATGCCTAATTTACCTGAATGCCAAACTGCTTTCCATGTGTACTGAATAATTGCATTGTGTGTTTAAAGATTATTCTTAGTGACTCCCTTACTTTCACTCCATCTAGTGTGATTTATTACTCCTGAGGATGGTTGATAAGTAGGATCCACTTGAGGGGATTGTCACCTTTTCTGTGGAACATACTTAAGAGAAAATTGATGATGGAAACAAATGGAGTTAATTAGATGAGAGAAATCAAATAGATAAAATATTTGAAGTCAGATTTGCACAGAGCATCAAAGATATTTGCTAATGTTATGATAGTGCCATCTTAAATCTGTTTGGCAGATGACTAAGCATTTAAAAAATTGCAGACATCTGTCCTGTTATTGACTGTTGCTTGCAGTGTATTTTTTTCTTTCTTTCTTTCTTTCTTTTTTTTTTTTTTTACAAAGAATGTTCTTTGGGAAAAAAGCTCAGGAAATAGTAAAAACAATACAGGAAAAAATTAAGTTCAATTTATTTCTATAATATAGAGATGAGTACCCCCATAATTCTTTTTTTATACTATAGATTTATAAAATACTTTTTATAATACTAGAGGGTTACAAAAAGCAAGCTTTTGACCTGAATGTAGCGGGTTTGTCTCCTTCCTAAAGGGAGCATATAAGAGGTGTTGGGAACCTGCCAGGACTTGGGGTTGGAAAGGGGAAACATAAAGTGAGTCCTAGAATCTTTCAGTACTTTTGGTCTGGGACAAACTGACTTTGATGTTTTTAATATCCCTTTAAATTGAAAAGCAGAGATATTACCTTGCCAGCAAAGGTCTGTCTAGTCAAGGCTATGGTTTTTCCAGTGGTCATATATGGATGTGAGAATTGGACTGTGAAGAAAGCTGAGTGCCGAAGAATTGATGCTTTTGAACTGTGGTGTTGGAGAAAACTCTTGAGAGTCCCTTGGACTGCAAGGAGATCCAACCAGCCGATTCTGTAGGAGATCAACCCTGGGATTTCTTTGGAAGGAATGATGCTAAAGCTGAAACTCCAGTACTTTGGCCATCTCATGCGAAGAGTTGACTCATCGGAAAAGACTCTGATGCTGGGAGGGATTGGGGGCAGGATGAGAAGGGGGTGACAGAGGATGAGATGGCTGGATGGCATCACGGACTCAATGGACGCGAGTCTGAGTGAACTCCAGGAGTTGGTGATGGACAGGGAGGCCTGGCGTGCTGCGATTCATGGGATCACAAAGAGTCAGACACAATTGAGGGACTGAACTGAACTGAAATTCCATTCTGCCAGTAAATATGATATGTCAATGAAATGTAAAAAAAAAAACATTACTAATGAACATCTAAGAGTTCCCAGTTTTTCACCATCATAAATAATATTACAGGGAAAATCCTTTTACATGCTCCTGTTTGAACATACTAAATTCTTAAGAAAAATGGCTAGAAATAGCATTGCTAGACCAAAGACATGCACTTTTTAAAGTCTTTTGAGACATGTATGCCAAGGAGTTTGACATTAGACATTTTACAAGGATTTGCAGTTTTTGAGCAGGAGAAAGAAAAGAGCCCAAGTGATGTGCTCTGCACATTAGATGAAGTCAGCTCAGGGAAGGTGAGGGTGAATATGGGTAACGCTCCTTCTGTTCTGTAAACAAAGCTGGTATCTTAGTGTTGGCACCCAATATACTTTCATCAGGCCCAGGAATTGAGCCAGCAATCCCAGGGTAAAGAAGCCTTGAAAACAATTTTTTTTTTTCCTTCCCAGAAGCATTTGAAAAACTTCCCAGGAAGAAAATGTGTAACACTGGTAAGATTTGAGTGGAATACTGCTTTTTCCTTGTAAAGTGCATAGATAGCCTCTGGTTCATCAACCTTCAGTGTTTGAGATCTGATCGGTTTCCTAGGCATCTATAATTCAGTGCTTAAAAAAAAAAAACATCACTTTTAACGTGTGACATACTAACTAATTAAAATTAAACTAATGTCTCTATTACGTTACCATCTTGCCAACTCTTCCCACTGGCACTTTGTTCAAGCTTACAATTTAGGCCCCTACGTTTGTCGAGTCATTATTAGTCTTGTATTTATAAGACCTTTATTTTACCTCTCTGAACATATTTAATACTTTTGGTTGTATAATATTCTTCAGAATTTGTTTCCATTTATTATGTAAAGATTTAACTGAAAGTTAAAAGTTAGATAGCGTTTCCCATTGACATTCTTTTTCCTTTAGGACTTCCATATTGTTGCCATTTTAAATCCTTTTCATGTGAAAATCAAAAGCTGATAGAGAAAATATAGTTGATTTTAAACCTGGAAAATGAAATAGCCAGGGCTCATGTTACTCTCAAACATATAATCATTTTTGACAATTTATAAGCTTACAGGTTAGAAGCATATTTGGTACAGAAAACCAATATATATTTTAGAATATTTCAGAATGCTGTTTTTGTGAGTTCTAAGCCTCTTAAATATGGATTAACACTGATATGGCTCTCAAGATAGTTGAATCTCATTTTCAGGAGCATGTATTTATTACTTATCGGTCTTTTTTTTCTCTAAAAGTAAGGTGCTATAAATGAGGATTTCTGTTTACTGGTACTCCTGAAAACATTTGGAATACTCTTCACATATTTATGTTGCCATATTTCCCCTTTGTACCAGCCAGTGTTGCATCTGCCGATGGAATAAACTTGGGTGGATCCATGGTTGTTTGAATGGGATGGATGCAGAACCCCCTGATACAGAGTGTGGGCTGTGTAAGGGACTTGCGCATCTGCAGATTTTGGTACCTGGGAGAGGGAGGGTTCTGGAATCCGTCTCTCTCAGGCTACCAAGGGCTGACTGTATTTGCCTCCTAAGTGGGCATTTTTGATGTATAGTAATCATTGTAAACATATTAAATACTTGTATTATATTCATACACAGATGAAGATGGAAACTAGGTTTTGAAGGCTGGAAGATATGGGTTTCCTTGTTTTGTGACCCTGGGAGGTTGCTATATCTTCATCCTTAAAATGAAGATTATATGAGATGTACATGTGAACCATTTAGCTCAGCTCTTAGGATACTGCAGGTGCATTCCATGATAAAGAGCTTCTTTGTTAATTCATAACAAGAAACAGTTTGACGGGTTCATACTATTTATTTGCAGTCTCATGTTGCCAAAGTTTCATATTTTAATGGAGTCACATTTTATTTTTTTTAACTTGAGGTATGGTAACTTATAATGTTGTGTGTGTTAAGTGTACAATAAAGTAATTCAGTTTTGCATACATGTATATTCTTTCTCAGATTCTTTTCCCTTATAGGTTATTACAAGATATTGAGTAGAGTTCTGTGGGCTGTACAGTGTGTTTTTGTGGTTTACCTATTTTATATATAGTAGTGAGTGTATGTTAATCCCAAACGCCTAATTTGCCCACTCTGCCCCCGCTCAGGTATATTTCCTTTGGTAACCAGAAGTTTGTTTTTTTTAATGTCTGCGAGTCTATTTCTGTTTCATAACTAAGTTTACTTGTTTAATTTTTAAAGATTCCACAAATAAGTGATATCATGTGGTATATGTCTTTGTGTAACTGACTACACTTGGTATGCTAATCTCTAGGTGTATCTGTGTTGCTGCATTATTATGGCATTATTTCATTCTTTTTTATGGCTAATATTTCATTGTGGACATGTACCACACCTTCTTTATCCATTCACCTGTTGATGGACATTTATATGTCTGCGAGTCTATTTCTGTTTCATAACTAAGTTTACTTGTTTAATTTTTAAAGATTCCACAAATAAGTGATATCATGTGGTATATGTCTTTGTGTAACTGACTACACTTGGTATGCTAATCTCTAGGTGTATCTGTGTTGCTGCATTATTATGGCATTATTTCATTCTTTTTTATGGCTAGCTAATATTTCATTGTGGACATGTACCACACCTTCTTTATCCATTCACCTGTTGATGGACATTTAGCTTGTTTCCATGTCTTGGCTATTGTAAATAGTGCTGCTGTGAACACTGAAAGGCATCTATCTTTTCATACCAGAGTTTTCTCTGGATATACACCCAGGAGTGGGATTGCAGAATCATATAGTAATTCTATTTTTAGTTTTTTTTAAGGAACTTCCATGCAGTTCTCCATAGTGGCTACATTATAGAGTAACATTTTAGTAGAAATATGGACTGAACTTTACAGATTGTTCCTTGAGAATCCTCTGAGTATGTTCTAGTATATTCTAGTAATTATATTTTCAAGATTGTGTTAGGTCACAAACTTTAAGGAATTAAAAATTTGGACCTGTCACTGTGTCATCTCATGATAGTATTATTGGCACTCCAGTTTGTGCAAGTTAATCAGCTAGTATTTCAAGTTAAATATAAATTAAAAGTATTTAACAAGTTATATCATCCTCAATACAAATCCTGTAACAACACATGGGATGAAAATTATTAGTCCAGTAAGATCATGCTTTAGAACATCTTGCCTTTAAATTCCCTATTGATTTTTGAAGACTTTTTTGATTTATAGATGGAATTTAGATTCCATATGACATCTGAGTTCCTATGAATTCAGTCTTTTCCAAGTATACACCTGTTTCAGTAGGTACATTAAATGCAAATTTATCCTTGACTATTAGCTTTCAAAACAAAAATTTCTCTGCTTATTTCAAAAAATCAATAAAATGATAAAATATTTTAGGAATCTAAAATATAACCTAGAAAAATAACGATTATAAACCTGGTACTGGGGTTAAACTGATTATGTTTTAAAACCTGTAATGAATTCAATACATGACTCAGATACCGTAATTTTAAGCATTTCCTCTAGGCTTCAGCATAGCACACGCCCAGTGTTTGGTGGACTAATGTCTTGTGCACAGTGGGTATTTACTTACTGTTTGTGAAAGTGGAGAACTCTGTCTTACCTCTCTCCTGCTCCTTCAGGGTACCTGAAATTCCCTACTGGATAGTATAGCATTTAGTCTCTAATAGGAAGCAGAGTTCTTACAGTGGGCTGGTGGAATAAGGCTTCTCGCACCTCTGTCCAAGGAGGCTGCTTACCCTGGGGGAGCCTTTCCCAGTGGGGAACTTGATCGGCAATTCACTGAGCATCCTGAGCAGACAAGTGACCTTCGAAAGGGCATCTTCAGTCCAACACTGATGTGTCTTATTTACTTGGTTTTTCTTTCAAAGAAATCTTTGGTGATCTTTGGCTCTCTTTCTCTGTTCTGTGTGTTGCTAGTTCCTGGTGACATTATAATAAAGCTTTTTGGTGCAAATTAGCGTGTATATATATATATGGAGAAGGCAATGGAAACCCTCTCCAGTACTCTTGGCCTGGAAAATCCCATGGGCGGAGGAGCCTGATAGGCTGCAGTCCATGGGGTTGCTAAGAGTCGGACACGACTGAGCGACTTGACTTTCACTTTTCACTTTCATGCATTGGAGAAGAAAATGGCCACCCACTCCAGTGTTCTTGCCTGGAGAATCCCAGGGATGGGGGAGCCTGGTGAGCTGCCATCTGTGGGGTCGCACAGAGTCGGACACAACTGAAGCGACTTAGCAGCAGCAGTGTATATATAGGATGGATAAACAAAAGTCTACTGTACAGCACAGGAAGCTATATTAAGTATCCTGTGATAAAGCATCATGGAAAAGTATGAGAAAGAACACACACACACACACAGACATGTATCTATAACTGAATCACTTTGTTATACACCAGAAACTAACATAACATTGTAAATCAACTATACTTAAATAAAAACACAAACCTTTTCCCTTTTGGCGATTCAGGCTTCAGGTGACTTGTTGAGCTACTTGTCTTTTTGATGTTAAGAGTCAAAAAGATACATTTTTAAAGACAGTGGATGAAAAGTGAAATGTACCTTAAATGATGGGAAGATTGAGTTTGGGATACTGACTAGTTGTTACCAAGGGGGCAGTGCTTTAAAATTGAGGTTTTGGTGTCAGTTGGCCTGGCTTTGAATCCTGGCTGCATACTACATACTAATCATGCAACCCTGGCCTTGTTATTTCTCTGTACCTCTGTTTTCTCCTCTGTCAAATGGGAATAATAAAAACACTGAGTTGATAGGATTGCACAGTATTGCTACTTACGCAATGTCTGGCCACCCATGCCAGTATTCTTGCCTGGAAAATCTCATGTACAGAGGAGCCTGCTGGGCTACAATCCATAGGGTAACAGAAAGGTAAACACAACTGAACGGCTGAGCATGCAGGTATGATTAAATGGGAACAGGGACTACTGACTTCCTTTGCCCTGTGCCCACTGGGGGAGACCTCTGTTCTCTCTGAGGCACCATGAGTACCTACTGAGGGAGAGAAAGGATTTTTACTTTGAGACTGGTGGTCTGCATACAGAGACTTAGCTGTGTTGGTTTGGCTCAGAGGGCTTGTTACTGTGGGGTTCAGAATGTGAAATAATAGTTAATGGGGGCAAGGTAATTAATGGCAGAATTTAAAATCACTTAGTGACTAATAACTTGGTGGCCTATGAAATCTGTATCTTGATATGCAGGGTGACTCTCCTATGAATATTTCTAAGCTATTTAGAAGCTGGTTGGATTTTTTTTGTTACACATTCATTTTTCATCTTTGGTCTTCCATTGAGGAAACATCAATAGGGTTTAATAATTCTCTGTCATCTCTGGAAAGATAAATAAGAGTATAGATTATTAAGGGTTATTTTTCATTTTGATGGTAGATAAACAGTAAGAGGAACCCTTGCTGAATGAAAACTGTGATTTATTGATTATGATTACAGGATTAGTAAGTAACCACTCAGACATTTCCCTGCTCATGGATTTTTTTTCCAGTGCTACTATGAATAGATTCAGGAGGGCTGTTAACTAAAAGTATTTTTTGAGTATTGAGCACTTGCTGCCTCACATGAGCTTCTCTAGAAAGGCATTCTATGGGTGAGGAAATGCAGGCTTGGGGAGGTTGAATAACTACCCAAGATGATACAGATTTCACTTCCTAAGCACAATTTCTTTCTGCCATGGTTTGCAAATCAAGGCTTCTGATGCAACTGATGGCTTATTAAGAGAAATTTTTTTCTATTTTACTAAAATCTAGCCTTCTGCAGAAAGCAATTCATGACGGTGAATTTGGTATTTGAGCCCTAGATTCAAAGGCTAGGTTATGGGGATGAAATTATATAATGGATGTGAAGTATCTAGAAGGGACCTGTCACATAATGCTTTCTCTTCTCATGAACTCCGGGTGGGATACCCACCATCCAGTGAAGTATATCCATAATGGAGCAAACCAGGGGTTCAGAGAGACCTGAGTCTGAATGGGGTGCTGTCTGACTTTGGGCAGGAGACCACTTGGGGTGCTTTTGGCTACAAGTAAGAGGCTCTTATTTTCAAATCCATTATACCAAAGGGAATTAAGTGAAATCCACAGATCAGGCCCACTAAGTGCTGACTGATCCAGGTAGTCCATCTCTCATCTGCGATACTTGATGTTAGCCTATTGATTAACTTAGCAAGTTGACTGCACGGCTGCTGGGCGTCATATCCGGATATGACAATGACCAGAGGAAGAAAAAAGACCATTTCGTCTTGTGACCCTTTCCTGATAGAGCAGAACAGTTCCCAGAATCCTTTTCCCAAAGATATTTCTCTTAGATCTCTTCAACCAGAAAATGGTCCGGTGCCTGTTTCTGTAATAATTTCTGACAAGGTGAAAACAGTCTCTGCACCTCAGAGTAGGGTGGCCCCTTGAGACTCTGCACAAAAATGACATCTTGTAGAAAGGCAAAAGGAAGGAAGAGATGTTTATCTACCTCCTCAGCTTTTATTTTCTCACGTATAAATAGGGGAGCACAGCACCTACCTCACAAGGTTGTTAAATGAGCCAGGCACCAAAAGGCCAGAATCAGAACAAGGACTCACCGTGAGTGTGAAGAATCAGGAGACCAGGGCCATAAGTTCCAGTTGCTACTTATGCTTAGTTTCTTAAAGCTGTGCAATTTTAAACAATCTTGGAATCTCTATTTTCCATTTACTCAACAGTTACCTTTTGAGACCTGCCATGTAGAAAGCATTGTGCTGAGCAGAAGATCCAGGACATACCTGCCCACATATGTGTCTATGCTTATAACCATGATTGCCTGCTGCATAGCATGTGTGACTGATTCTGTATATTGAACACCTGTTGTATCCCACCCTGCACTGTTTATTCCACATGCATTATCTTCAGTATTCATAATATCTTCTCCGAGCAGGTACTTTATAGTTGAAGAAATGCATCTAGGAATGTCAAGTGAATATTATCAAGAAGTAGTGGCTGGGGAAACCATCTCAGAGGACAAAACTATACTCAGCATTTGAAAATAGTCCAGTGAATTAGTCTGCTTGTCTCTTTCATTCATCAACATTGGAGATATGCCTCTATGCTAACATAAATATCTTGCATATTTATATTCTTTAAACCCATTGCTTTACTGGAAAAATATTCATTTATTGTTATTTTGTTGAGTGAAAGACATGAATGAAGGACTTGAGTTGATGAAACAGTAAAACAAAAGCCCGCTTTTGCTCACTTAAGATGTTTAGTTTATGAGATGTGCAAAAAGAAGGGTGATGTATTTTTTTAAGAAAATAGTAGAAATAACAATTTGACTTAACTTTGCTTTGGTCACAGCCATGACATTTCTTACACAGTACACTTTATAGGTATTATGATGATGGGAGAAAATGTGATTGATTTATTTATTTGTAATCCAGGTTTTATTTTTAAGATAATTGTAGATTCAGAGGCAATTTTAACAAGTAATAGAGCTAGTCTGTACCAGAAAGATATGATTTAGAAAGAGAAGGGCATGGAAGATCCTGGGAAAATTCAGACCATCCCACACATTTTGCTGATAACACCTATATTGATTTAGGTATGTTACACTATCAATTTTTTAAAAAGAAAAATCTTTTACTGTACTTTTTGGACAATACATATTCTTATATAGAATCAGTAGCTGGTACTTTACCTATTTCTTGACTTAAACACATATAAAGCATTTGTGTATTTAACAAGGAAGGAGATGCTTTTATGTGTTTTTCAAGTTGGTCACTGAAGTGACCTTTTCTGGGTGGTGGTCAAGTTCAGCACAGACATGGGTTTTCTTTTCCATGTTAGCGAGTCAGTACCTGCCATTTCAGCCTGGACCCTGGGGGGATGATGTGTTCCATTTTATAAATGACATTTTAATTGAATGTTAGGCACCCTACTCGTGGTTATTTGTTTGTTTGTTTTGGTAAGACAGATGCTTAAAATGTAAGCAACAGCTTGCTCCAGAGCAGACAGTGTGAGAGGTTTACAAATAACCATTGGTAGGAATCAGAAAAGGGAGGCTAAGTAGCTATAGGCAAATGAGAAAAGGAAAGATATACTAATTTGAATGCAGAGTTCCAAAGAATAGCAAGGAAAGATAAGAAAGCCTTTCTCAGTGTTCAGTTCAGTCACTCAGTCATGTCCGACTCTTTGCGACCCCATGAACTACAGCACGCCAGACCTCCCTGTCCATAACCAACTCCCAGAGTCAACCCACCCATGTCCATTGAGTCGGTGATGCCATACAACTATCTCATCCTCTGTCGTCTCCTTATCCTCCTGCCCCCAATCTTTCCCAGCATCCGGGTCTTTTCTAATGAGTCAGCTCTTTGCATGAGGTGGCCAAAGTTTTGGAGTTTCAGCTTCAACATCAGTCCATCCAGTGAACACCCAGGACTGATCTCCTTTAGGATGGACTGGTTGGATCTCCTTGCTGTCCAAGGGACTCTCAAGAGTCTTCTCCAACACCACAGTTCAAAAGCATCAATTCTTCTGCACTCAGCTTTCTTTATAGTCCAACTCTCACATCCATACATGACCACAGGAAAAACCATAGCCTTGACTAGATGGACCTTTGTTGCCAAAGTAATGTCTCTACTTTTTGATATACTGTCTAGGTGGGTCATAACTTTCCTCCAAGGAGTAAGGGTCTTTTAACTTCATGGCTGCAATCACCATCTGCAGTGATTTTGGAGCTCCAAAAAATAAAATCTGACACTGTTTGCTCTGTTTCCCCATCTATTTCCCATGAAGTGTTGGAACTGGATGCCATGATCTTCGTTTTCTGAATGTTGAGCTTTAAACCAACTTTTTCACTCTCCTCTTTCACTTTCATCAAGAGGCTC